>OZ010721.1:22431257-22506141 GCA_963932345.1 Ophion ventricosus | reverse complement strand
CTCTGTCTCTGTACGCTTCGCTTAATATATCGTTTAATTCCTTAGCTGCAAATAAAGCCCCGACTTTTCTCCTCCAGAGAACTTTAATTACACATCACACTCGACAATCAGCCACTGATCAACGTTAATTGAGCTTTCCCATATAGCCCGCGAGAAGAGAGAGCAACGTTTCTCGAAAACTCCCATAGATTCGTTCGCATATATATATATATATATATATATGAATAAATGAATAAAAAGTTTCATGTGCACACTTATCGAATACGACTCTCTTGCGTACGGATAAAAACACGATTTTTTGTTTCTCTTCATCCCACAGTTTTACGTAACGATATAAAGGAATATCAATTTATCCTTATTTTTCACCTTTAGAAAGAAAAAAATGCTGACGTTTCATTTGTTCTTTTACATGTTTGTACGTTCTGTCACTTTTTTCCCTAGTTGACTATTTTTTTTTTTCATTTGCTAATTGTTCTCTGTTTTTCTACCTTGTTCCTTATTTTCTCTCTTTATTTTTCTATATTTATCAATGAAATGAAAAACCGTCCTCGTTTTCTCTATTTTCGACATTTTTTCTCCATTTCCCATTTTTTTTCTACTTTTCTCTATTTTTTCGTATTTTTCTGTCTACCCTTAATTCTCCATTATTTTTTTTCCAATTTTTTTATTTTCAATGGAACGCCTCTGTGTCGAAATTTCAGATTTAAGAGTAGGGCGGAGGGGGGGGGGGGGGCATGAGTCCGTCACTTGTTCAATGACGTCTGTACCCAAGAGTGCACTCTACCTCAAATCGAGTGAATTACCACAATTTTTCGCGTAAACGTCGAACGCGTCGAGGATCTCCCAGACGTTCCATTTAAGGCGGGCAACCACTTTAGATGCTTCAAAAAATCATTTTTTTTTAAATTTCATGAATCGTTAGCAAAATATCTTAAGAATACACCCTGAAAATTTTAAAACGATATGCGGATTCCTTCTAACGGTATGGATATAAATGATAAAGACTCTCCGCTCGACTCCCAAGCGCGCTCAGGTATCCACGAGCGCTCAGATAGGTAGTTTGTTTGGGTTATGAAAACCCAAACAAACCCCAACTCGCCCGTTTGGCGATTAGCTCCAAAAAATCACCATTCTGGGTACAAAATAATCGAGGTAGCGGCATTTCTTGCCGCTATTTTATTCAGTGAAGGAAATTCAGCCCTACTCATGCTTATGAATGAACCACAAATCGTAGTTGGCAGGCAGAGCTACGGATATGCCGAGCAAATGGATCAGATGCGCGTGGCTCGGCAAAATAGAAAAAGTTTATTAGAGACAAAAGAAGCTCGAAAAGCTCGTAAAGAGGAAATGCAAGCTTCAAATGAGTTGCACGAGGAAAAGGAAGGACTGCTGTATGGTGCTGGAACCGCTGATTAATCGGTAAGACACTTTATCATTTGATTAAACACATTTGACTTTGAGTTTTTCGTTTGTGAAACTTTAAACGTGTTTTTCTCGAAACGACATTTTTTCAATTTGCGGGAATCATAACTCAAAAACTAATTGATGGATCATCTTCAAATTTGAAACACGTTTACATAATATCATTTATTAAAACATGAACCTAAAGTTGGAAAGATTAGATTGTTTAAAACATATTTATTACTGCAAAATGCCGGGAAAAAAATGCTAAAAATCGATCTTTTTTTGTCAAACACGTTCCAACAATCAATTCTCGATTTTTTTTCCAAAATTTAGGTTCATGTTCTTTAAAAACATCTCAAGAATGTATCAAAATTTGTTGGACTATTTCAGATGCGAATTGCGAGCTGCACAATTCCCGCAAATCGACAACGACGATGAGGACACGCCAAGAGACACAGCGGATTACACCTTAATTAATGCATGAAATAACTTGAAAAAATTACCAGAGATGTATGAAAACATGACAAAATTATTGTCAGAGTTGCGGAAATTTCCGTTTTTTTTTCACAATAAAAAAAATCCAAAAAATCTAATTTTCGGTCTCCTAAAGTGGTTGCCCGCCTTAATTCACGGGCGAGATTGTAAAAAAAACCCTACGCGAGCGCCACCAATGACGCGAGGCTAAAGTTTCATCGCGCTTGTCGACGCGTCAAGCCATGTAATCGCTGCCTCATAATTTTGCCAAACGGTCGCGAATTCAATAATCTTTATTTTACAAGTATCTGTCTCGTGAACGAGGCGCTAGCGGAAGTTATGGGCGAGTTCGAATCAGGCTTGGGAGAAGAATCAACATTTCACGCGCTAAAACGTTTCAACGAATTACGACGCGACGACGAAAAATTCGCCAATCCACAACGATAATTAGGTTATGTGTCGCTTGTTTGCACAAGAGATCGCGCAACGGTTCGGGATGATGAAAAAAAAAAAAAAAAAAAAACGCCCAAGCGCGGAAAGCACGTCGCTATTATAAAGATGGCGGAAAAATCGCGATCATCTTAGACAATGGGCTTATGACAAAAGGAGTAAACACGCTGCACGCTTTCTAAGCACGCAGCCTAATTACGATTTATTATGTCGACGCGCGCACGCGCACACGGCGGGAAGATCGACCGAGGGAGATTACCGTTCAACACGAATCTTCGCTCCCATGGTCCGATTTTTTTTTTTTTAACTTCTTCTCTCCTCTTCTCTTCAACTGACCTTGTTCCCGAGACACGCATGTGAAAAATTTATATTTTATGTGTGCTTGGTGTATTCGGCGCGTCCTGTCGTGGATTACGTGCGCGTGGAAGAGATAAAAAAAAGTTACACTCGTAGAGAAGAAGCGCCACACGCGGCGGAAATGGGTAATACGTCGCGGCGGATGTTACGTCACCGCGGCAGACCGGAAGCCGGCGCGCGTAGAGTTTTATCCTTTGTATATAGATATATATATATATATATATATATATATATATATATATATATATATATTAACAAATGAATTTTACTATTTTTAAATCTAAATTTAAGAATTGTAACATTCAACTTGAGATACGATTCTAGAATTTTATACTGGAAAAAATTAAGCTACGGGTTGTGAATTTAAAAAAAATTCTTGTCTGTTTTCTTTCTGTGTCACAGATCACCGATTTACGTATAACTGAGAAAAAAACAGACCCCGAAACGGACGCTAGGGAAGAAAATTAATAACGTATAAGTGGAAAACGTAGAAATGAAACTTTATTACATTCTTTATAGGAGGAATTTGCCCGACCCCGAGAAATTTCACGTTATAAATAATAAAAACGTATAAGTGCAAAACGTATAAGCGGGGTTTCGCTGCATACACAAAGCGAGAGAGAGAGAGAAAGAGAGAAAGAGAGAGAGAGAGAGAGAGAGAGAGAGAGAGAGAGAGAGAGAGAGAGAGAGGCGCACTCGAACGATCACTTCCGTGTGACCCGCGAGCCGTGAACTCACCCACATCGAGATCCGGAGTCCCGATGTCGGTTCCTCGTTTCATATTATTCACCGGCCTATTCTATTATTCCCCCTTTATTTTATTTTTTCATCAAATCTCCCACTCTACGCCGTGAAAACACTAGCGGTCGTTTGCTCCCATTGTTACATGTCGTTGTTTATTTTTGCAGGGATATTGTTCAGCGAGACCGCGATCGGCGAAGCCTGACGCCCAAAATCAATGGGCTGAATAAGTAAGTGTACGCGGACGCGAGCAAATAGAAAAAATAAATAAAAATAAAAACTGACAAACTATTCTTTACGCATCCCGTAATCGAGAAAAAAAAAAAATTATCTGATTGTGAGATGCATTTTAAAATGGTCGAATGAAATTTCAATCCCATTTACAAAACGTTTTCAAGTTTTTCGTATTCGGAATTTAATTATCTTCATTCTGATGAACTCAGTATGGAATATTGATTTTTTTTTTCAAAAAACATATTGCCATCTTATAATTCTTATGATTATTATTATAAGATTGCCACCTTATAATAATAATTATAAGAAAAAAAGAGAAAATTCGATACATTCTTCAGTACCAGTACGACCAAGGTGAAAAGGCGGCCAAAAAAATGTATGCTGGTTATGGACCCAATACAGTATCGCAAAAGGTTCTGGTATTAATTTCAATTGAAGTCGTCTTCAATTGAAATTAATACCAGAACTTTTTGACCGCTAACTGTTCAAGGTCCATGATTGTCATTTGGTTATTCAAAAAACGGTCAAAAAAATTCATTGTGGGTATCAAAATATTTAATTATCCGCCCGAAGTAAGCGGTTCTTGAATTTTTCGGATTTTTTTTAACGCTAATCGCTCAGAAAGCACAGAAAAAATCATACTTCCACTGCGGGTGATAGCTTGAAAATTTTTACATATAATCACGCATTTTTCGGATTTTTTTTCCGATTTTTAAATCGTGGCGTTTTTTTTTTTTTCGGAAAAAAAAATGTTTTTTGACTAAGGGTTGTTTCGAAAAATGTGAAAAAAATTCAGGGTGTCTTTTAGAATCAATGGAATCAGATAAAAAGAAATAAATCGAATTGGCGGGGGTCAGGAAAAAAGTCCACCGGATTCACGTGGAATACCCCATATATACATATATATTAGGGTGGTCATTATTTGGGGTCAAAATTAATTTTACCCTTTCCGCCCCCTAAATCGGTTCGAAATACGTAAAAAGTAACGCTGTAATTTTTTCAGATTTTTAAAAAACAGATTTTTTAAAAAATGTTTAACCCTTGACCACGGGGGTTGAAGTTTTCCATTTCAAATACATGGGGTTTTCCTGCGTTTGCAGTCACTATTTTACTGTGGGTCCAAATATATTTGTAAAATCTTGAAATTTTCAGAAATTAGTTTACAAGCATGTTGCTACATGGAAAAAATTTCCAAAACCCCCACGTTCAAAATGTTGTATAACATCACCATAATAATTATAACTTTTTTTTTTTATAATTTTTTTTTATTTTGCTTCCTCGTTTTTTTATAAATCTATTTAAAATAGAATAATTTTCCAAACGAATTACAAATTCTTAAGTATTGTCTACTTTTTTGCGTCTGAATGATTTTTTCGATATTCTCTTACAATTTGTAAAATGAACTGTTTTTGTTGTTCGTTCCGTGTGAGTATTTCATTGTAATCGGTGAACAGTGTTCACCGATTGTGGTCAGGGGTTAAACATTTTTTTTTTTTAATCTGAAAAAATTACAGCGTTACTTTTTACGTATTTCGAACCGATTTAGGGGGCGGAAAGGAAAAAATTAATTTTGACCCCAAATAATGACCACCCTAATATATATATATATATATGTGTGTGTGTGTGTGTGTGTGTGTGTGTGTGTGTGTGTGTGTGTGTGTGTGTGTGTGTGTGTGTGCGCGCGCGCGTGTGTGTGTGTGTGTGTGCGCGCGCGTATATATATATATATATATATATATATATATATATATATATATATATATACGCGCGCGCACACACACACGCACGCACGCACGCACACACACACACACACACACACACACACACACCTAGCTTGCAAAACAATGAGTACGGAAGAAATACGACACAAGCCACGCGTGACCAATCGCGAGTTTGTAAAATCTCAAAGAGAGATAACGACGAAGCACCGTTTTATTTTTCTCGGCAAAGCCGCGGTGAAATTTACGACAAGCACAAAGTTGCAACTTTTAATGGTTGCGTACGGGTGAAAAAAAAGGGTTATCCAAAAAAAAAAAAAAAAAAAAAACTTTCATAAAGTGTCAACCGATGACACAATCGAGCTATTTTATTCGTCCGCTTCGTAATATCTCGCGAATGTCCTCCGAACGAATGTAGAAACTGCAAAAAAAAAATCACTCACGCGATAATTCGCCTCTCGTTGTTTGCTCTTTGTGTACGGCAATGGCATTCGGTGACGGAGAGGCGGAGAAAAAAAAAAAGAAAAAAAAAACGTCGAGAGGCAGGTCCGTGAACGATTCGCGCCGCAGTTGTCGTTCAAATCGCGAGCACGACGCGCCGTACTCGTGAAAAATCTTGGCCCGTTTGTTCGCGTAAACGCGTTGAAATTGAAAAGTAAATCTCAAACGTCGTAAAGAACACGAGAGCGCGAACTGGACACGCGAAAAATTACGAAAATGTGAGAGTACGAAGAGAATGCTTTTCCTGCCGCGTAACCTCTCGAGTGCCACGTGACAACCGGCGCCGCCGCCGCCGCCGCCACCGCCACGCTCTAAGGGATTCTCACCGACTGTCAGGTGGCGCGAGAATCGCGAAATATGTTGCAACAACAGCGTCCAACAAAATACGATCGCACTGAATTTTAAACGGAAAAACGGTTTATTGTTATTGTTGTACGCCGATAAAATGGCGCCGAGTAGGCGCAGAGTTTCCGCATCAGCGGCAATTTTATTGGAATGTGCGGATGAGCCCGGGTAAAACGTTACACAAATTCACGAGACTTTGTCCACTTTGAAACGCTGATTTTGTGAGCGTGGAATTTGCAAAGAAAATGGAAATGGTCATCGCGTTCGGCTTTATATATATATATATATATATATATATATATATATATATGGGGCATTTCACGCCAAATCGACCACTTTCCGGCCCACCCTTTCTATTTGGCTGAAACTTTAATATGTCATTGTTTTCATCTTAAAACGCTTGTGTGATTTTTTTCAAAATTTTTTTTACATAATCGCAAATACGTAGTAAATTTTTGAAAAAATCGCTTGCTTTTTTTTCAAATGCTCTTAAGTTTCTGAAAAATGGACCGATTAAGATCTTTTTTTTTTTATTCTTCGTTTCGAAATGTTATTTATGAAAGAAAATATTTGAAAAATATCCAACCATCTTCGACATAATTTTTTGAGTTTTTTTTGTTGTAAAAAACGCGATTCTTACGAAGAACGCCACTTCGGAAATTTAATTTTTTTCGTAAAAAAATTTTGATAAATTTAGCATTTTTTGCTGCCAGACCCATCGTGGTGAGATTTTTCTTTCTATTTTTTTTTTTTTCTAAAGAGAAGAATTTTTATTCTTAATTTTTTTCAAATATAGCTGTTTGTTTATTTATAAGTAAAACACTTTTTTTGCCCAGTGACAATATATATATATATGGGGCATTCCACGCGAAATCGACCACTTTCCGGCCAGACCCCTTTTTTCGATTTGGCTGAAACTTTAATATGTCATTGTTTTCATCTTAAAACGCTTGTGTGATTTTTTTCAAATTTTTTTACATAATCGCAAATACGTAGTGAATTTTTGAAAAAATCGCCTGCTCTTTTTTTTCAAATGCTCTTAACTTTCTGAAAAATGGACCGATTAAGATCTTTTTTTTTTTTGATTCTGCGTTTCGAAATGTTCTTTATGAAAAAAATATTTGAAATATGTTCAGCCATTTTCGACATGATTTTTTTTTAGTTTTTTGTTAAAAAACGCGATTTTTACGAAGAACGCCACTTCTGATTTTCGATTTTCTTTATAATAAAAAAAAATATGATAAATTTAGCATTTTTTGCTGCCAGACCCATCGTGGTAAGATTTTTCTTTCTATTTTTTTTCTAAATTGAAGAATTTTTATTCTTAATTTTTTCCAAATATAGCTGTTTGTATATTTATAAATAAAACACTTTTTTTGCCGAGACACACACACACATATATATATATATATATACACTACCGGCGAAAAGTTTCCGGACAAAAATTCAAAAAAGTTCCGGAACGATTTTTTATACCATTTCGCCGATAGTTGACACACATTAATTTAATGAACGGCATTTTGAAGGGAAGGAATTCACCTTCAATGAGTTGTTTTTTTTTTTGAAAATTTTCTACTATTTTTTCTTACGACTCGTACTCTTTTTCGAACACGACCATTTCCCGCCTTTTTTTTTTTGTTCCTTTTCCAGTGGACCCCGTTTACAGACGAAAAATTTTTTATGCATTTCTTTGACCGGAATCATGAAGAGAGATTTAAAGGGTTCTGCAGAATGAAGACAATTAAATTCCGAATACGAAAACGATCCTAAAATATTTTTTTTTATGGAATTCAATATATATATATATATATATATATATAGAGAGAGAGAGAGAGCGAGAGACTAATATTATTCTCTTGCTTTAGTGAAGCTTACAGAAACGCCCTCCAGGCGTTCATCGATCGTCGAAGAAGTAATCCGAACGAGTCCTCAGGCTGCATAATCGCCCCCAACAGCCCGGACAAGGCGAGACTCGATTTTTTCATAAAAACAAAAAATGAGAACGTGAACAAGAAGAGGAGAAACGACAAGGGGGAAACAGTGGGATTGCCAGGTGTACCCCACGTACAGGCTTCGGACATATTTGAAATCGGATGGATCGCTGGCACCGAGGATCGTTATATGGAGCTCATGTTCGCCGAATGGCAGAGCACGAGAGTCGCGCTGCGAAGGCACACTCATCCCGACTGTCGGGACGCCGTAAAAGCGGACCTCGAAGTTTTGACGTTTGTCCATTTTTCTTTCACACCCTCGTTCGAAAAATCATATATTTTTTTTAATTCATTGAGAAACACGCTTGAAAAAAGAGAAAAAAAAAACGTTTAAACGAATAATTGAGAGATTAATCAAATTCAACAATTAAAATTGGATTGAAAGAAAAGATGATCGCACGATGTTTCGGTTTGCTTTGAGGTTTGTTTGTGATAAAATTATAATAACAATAAAATAAAAAGACTGACGAGAATAATAACAATAATAGTATCAATGAAATAACTATAATACTAATGACAGTAAGTTTAATGCTCCGCGGTGTCACCCGGCCTCAAAATGACCCCAAGCGCAACATCAAGGGACTATACCAGTGTGAACGCGGAAAATTTGCGTGATTTTCGGGAATTTTTTGGAAGAAAAGTACTCAATTAAATGTTTCGGAAAATTAAGAATATATTTGGCTATATTTGACCGATATTACATAATTTTTTCATAGAAAAATACTGAGATCCAAGCGACTTACGCGCTGCCTTCGGTGGCGCCAAAAAAAAAAAGTTCCTCCACTGCTGACATGATTTCGGCCGATTGAGTAGCTGAAACCGAAAAAGAAAAAAATGTTAAACTGGAAGGTATTTCCTGTACAATGACGTAGGATTTTCGAAAAATATCAAAATCTAACAAAATGGCGTAGTTATGAAAAAAAAAGTCTGTTTTCTTGCCTATAAAATGGTCGTTTTTTTTTTCAATGCCAAATCGTCAATTTTCATCCAATCAATAATATCCCACGTCATTGTAGAGTAAATATATTCAAGAGTACTCAGTTCAAATTTCAAGTCGATCGGAGCTCTTTGAGTTACAATGTCGGCAAATTTGAAAAATCGCATTTCCAGAAAAACGCGTTTAAAGATTTAACTATCGATTTTTGCAAGATAAAATCATATTTGCAAGATAAAATGATTTTTACAGGATATTCTTGAAAGTATAAACTGTCGAAAAAGGCAAAAAAAAAATCAATTTTTCTGAAAGTGTCACACTGGTATAGCCCCTAAAACCAAAATTACTATAAGTTTTTGGCGGCCATTATAAATCGTTCATTTTTCATCATTATCGTTCTTTATTTCACTCCGAAATGGCTCTTCAGATATAAGAATTTATCCTTTTTTTAAACGCCCACAATGGAGCTATTTTTTTCCTCAAACTATAATCGTAAATTGATCAATAATAAATTGATAATAACCACAGGATAAAAAAAACACAAATATAAAAGTAATTATTTTTTATTATAACGTGAGCCTCGTATTTATTTCTTCCTTTTGTATTGCAGGGAAATTCGACATCCAAACATTTTATTATTAATGGGAACGACACACACGGAGGATCACGGCCTCGTGGGTATATTCGAGCCGGTCGATTGCACATTATATAATTTCGTTCACGAGCAGGGTGAACGTGTGTCGGTGCAGGGTGTAGCGAAGTGCGCCGGAAATCTCGCTGGTGCTCTCAAGCACGCGCATATGCGTGGCTACGTACACGGGGCTATAAGCTCGCACTGTGTTTTTCTCGCTACGTGCGGAACCGTGAAACTCGGCGGGTGGGAACTCGCCGCGTCCATCAACGGCGTAAGTTCACGGGCTGCGTGCTCCATTATGCATATTCAACGTATACTTTGATGCGGATGCTTCCTAATCAGAAGAGAAATCGAAGCGTTTCCTCGATTGTGTTCGACTGCTTTTTTTTTTTTTTTCTCGCCTGAGAATCAACTTGAGACGATATTGAGGAAAAAATCAATTGGTTTTTAGTAAGGTTTTTTTTTTCTCCTTAATTATGGGAAATATTAATTAGGGAAATTCGTGGGAAAAAGATTGAGATAAATTGCACCGTAGCTTGAAGAGAAATCGAAGGAAGGCGTTGTTTATTGCACGGTTTTTTTTTTTAATTGAACTTGTTTATTGTTAGCGGAGAAGAAAAAAATTCAGCTGGGTCGTTGAATTTTTGTCGGTTACCTTTTTTTAACGGTCGTTTCTCGGGTAATTTCGTTACAAATGTTTTGGAGGATAGGGCGCGAGGAACTCAATTGCGATTTTCTCGAAGGGTAGGGGAAAGTGGGGTGGATTCGTACAGTATTTATTTTTTGGCTAAAAAAAATAGAGAAAAGGATCATTGTTCTGCAAAGCAGCCAGTATTATTATTTTATTGAGATATTGAATAAGCTCGCGCTTTTTTTTTGTTAAAGTTAATGCTTTATTTTAAAAAATTCGTAAAAAAAAACATGTCACTGAAAGTATCGTCCATCACTAGCCACTGTTTTTTTTCCATCTTTATAGCAGCATTTTAATTCCATGTCGAAAAAACTATGCGTCTTTTGAGGCTATCCAAAAGACGACCTATTTTTTGGCATCTTCGTAAGCATGGAAGTGTTGCTCAGCCAGGCCATGTGCCCATCGATCGGAACAAGTGATAATCGGAAGGGACAATGTCTGGTGGATATGGTGGGTTGCGGTAGAATTTTCCAATTAAGGGGTTACGTGGGTTTAGAAGACAAAAAAAGCATATTTTCTTTATTTTTTTTAAATATAATATTTAAAAATCATGGGAGAACAAATTAATTCGGTCCGTTTTTTTGTGGTAAAAAATCCATTTATTTCAAAATAAAAGGTATGAATAGATTAATCAAAGTATTGTCCATCGCTGGCTACTACTTTTTCCCCACCTCTCCGGCAATTTTCGAATTCCATCGCGAAAAAAAGTCTCGTCTTTTGAGGCGATCCAAGTTTTGAGCCAATTTTCGATTTCTGCGAAAGAAGTGAACCGGTGACCTGCTAAATCCTGCTGCATCCGTCGGAACAACCAGTAATCAGAAGGCGCAACGTCCGGAGAATACGGCGGGTGCGGTAAAATATCCCATTTGAGCGTTTTCAAATATTTTTTTACGACTTTTGCGACATGAGGCCGAGCGTTGTCACGCAGAAGAATAACTTTGTCATGTCTTTGCCCGTATTCCGGCCGTTTTTCTCGTAATGCACGGCTCAAACGAATCAATTGTAGTCTATACCGATCGCCCGTAATGAAATCGCCAGGTTGTTCATCGAGTAATGCCTCCAATTCATTGTCTTAGAATTTTTTTGGCTGTCCAGGGCGAGGCTTGTCTTCAACGCTGAAATCACCGTTCTTAAAGCGTCGAAACCATTCCCTACATGATTTATCAGTTGGAGCATCATCACCATAAACTTCAACAAGCATTCGATGCGCTTCGGCTGCACTTTTCTTCCAATTAAAGCAGAAAAGTAAAACTTCCCGCAAATGCTGCTTAGTTAACACAAAATTTGACACATTCAACACAGTAAAAAAACAAGGTTTTTAATGGAACTCAAAGCGATATAAACTGAATGTTATTGACAGATGTCTAACCTCTCTGAAACCACCGAAATCAGCTGTCACTATGAAACATTCATAACAGCCAGAGCCATCTCTTGAAAACGGACCGAATTAATTTGTGCTCCCAATATATAAATTATATTCAAAATGTTAAGCACATAAAAGAGCAACATTTCAACAATATTAAAAAAAAAATATCATCCAAAAATTTGGGAAATTCAGCCGGTGGGACCTGGTTTCCGGAGACCCCTAAAAAAAAAGTGTCCTCGCGGTGGTCAGGATAACTCATGATAGCTTTATCTGAAATTAAAAAACCAATTTTTTTTTGTTGGTAGATAAATATAAGTCGTGATTGAACGAAAGGATTTAAAAAAAAAATGAAATTTTAATTTTTACCAGAGTTGTATGCAAAAATGAAAACCTAAACAAACCCAAACACTTCACCTGAGCGCTCATGGATACCTGAGCACGCTTGGGAGTCGAGCGGAGAGTCTTTATCATTTATCTACATACCGTTAGAAGGAATCCGAATATCATTTTGAAATGTTCAGGATGTATTCTTAAGATATTTTGCTAACGATTTATGACAAAAAATTCTTTATTGAAGCATCTAAAGTGATTTCCCGCCTTAAAATGTCAGTGAAATTGACTAAAATCGCGACCAGATCGTTTCCGCGAATTCTCCGCCGAAACTTCCTCTTCGAGTCGAATCGTACAAATACATCAATAAAAAACAACGTAGACACTGTCGTTCATTCACAATTCACGGTGCGTGCCCCATCCCCCGGTCCCCATGAACAGAGAAGCGTGACTTCCGTCGCGTCTGGAGAAAGTCAAGACGTTCGAGCGATTGATCGATCCAGGGTTACGCGAGGATACGTGGTGCGCTCGCCAAGCGACTCGTGACCGGGGGAAAGTGATCCCGATTGCGCTCACTCGTCATTCAACCGTAAATAGACCCACCTTCTCGAAATCTCCACAGATGGAAGGCAATGATTTTTTTTTTGTTTGTTTGTTTGCTCAGCTGCCCACATTCTTTTTTTTTCGGCCCATCAGCGCTGAACGAAAATCACACGATGCTTGGACTCGATACCGTACGAATTACGCGCTCTCATTCCACTCTCATTCCAGTTACGTCTGATTACCATTCCAACGATTTAGTCGGCGACCACAAGCGCGTAAACGCGCACGCGTTTACGTCCGGTGGACAACCGGAAATTATCCTCCCGAGCCATTGTTTCCTTTGTTCGAGTCTTCCGCGTGCAATCGACGGATCTTTCGTGGAGTTTGATCAGCCCGAGTCTGGGCACGGCCCTTCGAGCTGCGCCAAACGACTTTGGGGGCTATGACATGTTGGGTGGTTGACAATGAATGACGTTAGATAGACTACTTTCTCGAATCAAAAGTTCGAAATCCAATTCGGCTTCGACAGTCCTGAACTGGTTTATTTTTTATTTCGGCTGAATTTAACAACAACAAAAATTGATTTTGGATTAATTTTTTTTTTCGTTAAATTCAGCACAAATAAAAAATAAACCGTTTCAGGTGTATCGAAGCCGAATTGGAAATCACAAAATCATTAATAGTATTATTGGAGATTAACTTGATAAAAATCTTATCAAAAAAATATAATTAATTGGAAAAAAATTAGAAGGAAAAATGGGCCCACGACGGGACTGGTCTTAAAAATCATAGAATGGGTCACTCTATTTTACAGAATTTTTTGAAAATAAAAATAAAAAATGGCAATCATCTTTAAAAAAAATAGTTTTCACTTTCGAAGCAAAAAAAACGTTTACATTGATAATTGATAATTTTTTTCATATATTTTGACGAAAGTAAGCTTCAAAATAAAAAAAATACTTATATATCGACATTTGTCGATATCTGAATTAGTTCGGGAGTTATCAGCGTTTAAACGTATCCAAAACTTCCGAAATCGCCATTTTTTTTTGGAAAATTATAACTCCTAAAAGAGAAGAGATAAAAATCTAGAAATTGGTGTGGATATTCCTTTCATGGAGTACAATTTGACAGAAAAAAATCAGGTCAATAAAAAAATGGTCGGGGTCACGGGCTAGATGAAATGGCGTAGAATGCCTCATATACAGTGGGTAAAAAAAGTATTTGTACACCGCGTGTTTTTCAAATTGTCCTACGAAAAAAAAATGCTAAAGTATTTTTTTTTTCGCAGAATAATTTGAAAAACATGTGGTGTACATAATTCCCAAGTGGAGCCTCTCCACTCATCAAAGTTCCAACCAAAAATGGTAAAAAAAAATTCTAAAAAAATTCTAGCCACTCCAGTGTTAACCCATGCAACTTTTTACCCTCTTGACATTTCCTCCGAAACCCTATAGTTCTTCGATGACGCCTTTTTTTCTAAAACATGTCTTTCGTAGCCAAAAATGCAATACTAGGGCGAAAAAAAATCGTACGAGACTTTCTACAAAACAAAAATGTAGGTGCTGATATCCTTTTCAAGTTTTCCATGAAAAAAACGGAGGAAAAAATTTTCCACAAACTTTGCAGTTAATTTTCGACGGCCAAAAAATAGTCGAAAAATGGCCACGTTCAAAAGTGCGCACCGGGGCGAAAAAAAATCGTGGAGAATTTTCTAAAAGAAAAAGCAAAATAAAGGTAAACTTGTCCTCTTTAAAACGCCACTTGGGAAATTCAATTATCTTTATTTTTGAATCCGCTATGCAAATTTTAGTGCGGTAAGAAATTTCGACTAGTGCGTGCTTTTTTTGTCCAGTACTGTATATAAATACAGGACTGGACCGCCCATTTTTGAGTAAAAGAATATATATACCGTACACACGAGAGAAATTACACCCCCAGATATTGGTATTCCATCTGCAATAGGGAGCATCCGATCAACCCCCCCCCCCCCCCCCCCCACAATTCCACCGTCACCCGTCTGTTACATTAATTGCATTGTCTGCCACCATATTTTTCAGGCAAAAATACCCCGCGATTACGAGCAACGTTTGCGGTACGAGATATTCAAGTGGCAAGCACCGGAAATCTTCAAGGGACAGGAACCATCGAGAGCTACCGACGTTTACGGCTTGGCGCTTCTCATGTGGGAAATGTGTACTAGTAAGTATAGGCGAAAGGTCTCTCAGGAAGTGGAAAATAAGATGAAAGTATCGAATTGTGAGTTAAAAGTGAAGGGGGTTTGAAGTTCGTGTTTGTTAGCATCAAAAGAAAAATCATTTGTCTAACAGATTTAGATTCTGTTAGAATCCCAACCCAAACAAACCTTGAATCTTGTTTGTTGAAGTTTCCGTAAACCTGAACGAAACCTCTAAATAAACCTCAAGCCAAACACAACCCTAAAACATTGACCTACAAACGTAGCGCCAAAATAGCCGGAACCTTCAATACCCTAAAACCATTAGCTAAACCTGAAATAAACCTTAACCTAAACCTAGCCTTAAAACACCAACCTAAAGGTAATCTGAACCTAAAACCTAAACCCACAATAGCCTAAACTTACAACCTAAATAAAAAATAACCCTAAACCTTAACTTAAACATGAAATAAACCTCAACCTTACATGTAACAAAAACTATGGTTACTATATAACCATATATAAAAAGTTACTATATAACTATATATAAAAAGTACTATATAACTATTAACTATATATAAAGAGTAGTATATAATTATTAACTATAGATAAAGACTACTATATAGCTATCTTAACTAATATTATAAATCTGACTTTCTGTCTGTCTGTCTGTCCGCCTGTCTGATTGTTACTCAATCACGCGAAAACGGCTTCATCGATTTCAATGAAATTTAACATGTAGATATCTTTTGGCCT
The DNA here is from genome assembly GCA_963932345.1 of Ophion ventricosus. Taxonomy (NCBI): domain Eukaryota; kingdom Metazoa; phylum Arthropoda; class Insecta; order Hymenoptera; family Ichneumonidae; genus Ophion; species Ophion ventricosus. The sequence goes on along the minus strand of OZ010721.1, from coordinate 22,490,496 downwards.
GGATGAAGACATAGGAAACTTTTCATTCTAACATCTAATATTTTCCTAACTCTCACATTTGACTCGAATCTAATTCAATTATGAAATTATAAGTCTTATATGAATTTTTATGATATGATACAAACAAATCAAGTCTGTTTGGGTTTGTTGATAATACAATGTCAAATCTAATATAAATATATCCAATATTTTTCTAATTATAACATTCGTGGAAAATCTAATGTAATTATCAAATTAAAATTCTTATAGAATACAACGAATCAAACATAATTTAAATTTGATAAAATCTAACGTCTCATATTTTTCTAATTATAATAATTTAAAAAAAATCTAATGTAATTTCAATTCTCATAGAATACGAACGACTAAAATATAATCAAAATCGAATAGAATCATAATATCACATATTTTACTAAATTCGGAATGACGTATGGCAGCCTTTGAAAAAATAATCCCTTTAGGGGTATTTTAACACAAATTGCAAGATCCACGCAGACGGAAGTCGCGGGTAGAAGTTAGTATACTCTGTAACTAAAATGACTATATAATTATATATAAAAAAAATATAACTACATAACTTTATATAAAAAGAATTATGGCTATTCGCGCAGTGAACATCCCGTGGAACGGCCTGAGCAAACCGGAAGTCGAGGCGCAATACACGCAGTGGGAACGCGGCGTCGTCACCGATCTCTACAACTTTCCACCATTGCTGAACAATCTTCTTGACGCCGGACTGCAATTGGACGTTGCGAAGAGAACTCTAGACATGAGCAGGATGCGACGCTTTTTGCAGACTCTCGAGGTTCGTTTCGCTTTTGGTTTGAGCTTGAACAAACAAACAAAAAGTCTACTCCAACTGGTCAACCCGCCGATATTCCTCGCTACGAGATTGATCGAATTGTCAATTACAGATACAGTACGAGGACGCCGAACCAATTTACGTAGAACGATCGACGAACAACAACAACAACAACAACAACAACGTGACGAAGTCGTCGTCGAACGCGACACCCGAGTGTCATCAGGCGAATGATTCCTCGTTGATTCCGCGATGCACAGCAGCGTTCACGCCGACGACACACACCGAGATAACTTCCGGTGAAACGCGAAAGTCCGGGCCGCGTTCGCTCAATCTTAATCTCATCGAGGAACCGGATAGAGCCGAAGAGCCGCGTGACTTCTTGTCGTTCAGCCGTAACGAGACAACGCCCGTGAATATTTTCGAGCACGTGCTCAAGACAACGAGGGTGCAAAGAACAAACGCGAAAAACGTGAACAAAGCGAGCCCGAGTGAGAAATTGTCAACGGCGAGCAAGCAGCGACACGAGACGATCGGTGAATCGCAAACAACGAGACCGGAAGTAGGGCCTTTGAGGAAAAACTTGACGCGCTGCGTGGACAACGAGGTGGACTCGTGCTGCAACGATACGCGAATCGATATCGAAAAGTTGCGTCGTACACTCGCCGACAAGAGAAAAGACTTTTTTTACGGCAAAGAACAATGTAGACGAACGACGATCGAGGAGGACAAACTCGAGACGGCAATGTCACGCGTAATGACGGAAGTGAGGAGCAAAGATTACGAGCCTCACAAACCAGCGAGTCACAAAACTTGTCTCGAGCCAAAGCAGCATCGATCGCCAGGACAATTCAATTCTTCGACGCCACCGCGTTCCGCCACTCACAAGAGCCAAAAGTCACCGTACGCTTATGTACCGAGCGCGGTGAGAGACGCGGTCGTTCAACCGAAAATCTTGAACTCCGACTCGCGAAGCTTCTTCGAAACGTCGCTATGGCGCAAAGAAAAAATGATTTGCATTGCAAAGATGCGCAAGGATAATCCTATGGAGGATCACGCGACTTATCGAGTTTCGAAACGAACTTCGCTCAAGGACGAGCTCGAGAAGGATGAGTCCGTTCGCAGCGATGAAACGTATACGGTCGAGCCGAGCAGCCGGCCAGACACGAAGAGGAACATCGTGACGAACAATGACGATTCCTCAGAGACGTACAGCAACGCTGAGCCAACGGCGAGAAGCGAATCATTGATTGCCTTGAAGGACTCGCTCGATCGCGCCACCGAGATCGTACTCTCGAACTCGAATTACGACGATTCCGCGACGACGATCACCAAGAGCCCGGACGACTTCGATCCGAACACAAGCACGAGCGCTCACGAGTCAATGTTCGAGGAACTTTACGAGCTCAGACGCGACAACTCGAATGGCGAGATACGCAGCATCGAGCGAACCAACGACGAGACAAACACTTTTCTTCCTATGAACAGTGTTACGGGAGATGATCGGAACGAGGATTGTTCGATCGTTCGAAGACGATCAAGCCTTCGCGACGACACAAAACGAAGCTCGCTCGAACCCGCAAGACTGTCCGCCCTCGTGTGTGAATCCATTGCCGAAAGCCTTCACGAGAACGAACAATCTAACAACGATGCGAAATTTAATGATCGAACGGTTGTAATCGAACGATCGAAACCGGAAACGGTAAATGATGAAAGACACAACGAACGTTTGCCCGTCTTCGAGTTATGCAACGATAAAACCGAGGACGACGAGCACGAGACAAGCTTCGCCCTTATGATCTTCGGCGACAAGAGCCGCGAGTGCCACTCGTGCAATCCTAAGAGCAATCTACCGAGGAGACGATCGCTTCCTGCTGCACTCGGACAATTGAGAAATTTGAGCAACGTGTCCTTGGGAAAATTGCCGATACGAAAAGGGGTAAGCGGTTTAAATGGGGCTTACACGCAACGGGCCTGAAAAGTCCTGTGTCCCGGGCAAAGTCATTTTTGTGAGACACTCCCTTTGTCAATTGTGCATTTTGTACGGAAATGCATTTTTAAAAAGGGGAACTTGCTTTAAAATTTATAACGTTGCAATAAAGTAAAGTTAAAAAAAGTACTTTTCCGTAAATTGTTTTTACTGAGAGAAACTTAATTAACTTCGTGATTTGAAAATAGAATTTTGTATGAAGGGAAGGAAAAAAGATATTGCTTAAAAATTGATAACTTAGCAATGAACGAAATTAAAATAAGTACTTTTACGCAAATTCTTTTTCGTGAGGCACATTTAATTTTCTTTCGCCATTGAAAAATCGAATATTGCACGAAAATACAGAAAAATAGAGATATTCCTTAACAATAAATGACTTCGCAATAAATGAAAATAAAAAAAGAAACTTTTAAGTTAATTCTCTTTCATGAGATAGATTTAATTCATTTCGTCAATTGAAAATTGAATTCTGTACAAAAATACAAGAAAAACAGAGAAGATACTTTAAAATTGATACCTTTGCAATAAATGAAAATGAAAAAATGCTTCTTTGTAAATTTCATTTTGTTAGAAAGATTTAATTCGAATTTTGTACGAAGATACAGGAACAAAGAGGAATTTGCCTAAAAATTGACAACTTTGCAATAAATGAAAGTTAAAAAAAGACTTTTATGTAAATCATTTTTCGTGAGACAACTTTAAGGCCGGCAACCACTTTAGAAGACCGAAAATTAGATGATGTTTTGGATTTTTTTTTCTATAGTGAAAAAAAAAACAGAAATTTCCGCAACTCTGACAACAATTTATTCATATTTTCATACATGTCTGGTAATTTTTTCAAGTTATTTCATGCATTAATTAAGGTGTAATCCGCTGTGTCCCTTGGCGTGTCCTCATCGTCGTTGTCGATTTGCGGGAATTGTGCAGCTTGCAATTCGCATCTGAAATAGTCCAACAAATTTTAATATATTCTTGAGATGTTTTTTAAGAACATGAACCTAAATTTTGAAAAAAAAAATCGAGAATTGAATGTTGGAACGTGTTTGAAAAAAAATGATCGATTTTTAGCATTTTTTTCCCCGGCATTTTGCAATAATAAATATGTTCTAAACAATCTAATCTTTCCAACTTAGGTTCATGTTTTAATAAATTATATTATGTAAATGTGTTCCAAATTTGAAAATGATCCATCAATTAGTTTTTGAGTTATGATTCCCGCAAATTGAAAAAATGTCGTTTCGAGAAAAACACGTTTAAAGTTTCACAAACGAAAAACTCAAAGTCAAATGTGTTTAATCAAATGATAAAGTGTCTTACCGATTAATCAGCGATTCCAGCACCATACAGCAATCCTTCCTCTTCCTCATGCAGCTCATTTGAAGCTTGCATTTCCTCTTTACGAGCTTTTCGAGCTTCTTTCGTCTCTAATAAACTTTTTCTATTTTGCCGAGCCACGCGCATCTGATCCATTTGCTCGGCATATCCGTAGTTCTGCCTGCCAACTAAGATTTGTAGTTCATTCATAACCATGAGTAGGGCTGAATGTCCTTCATTGAATAGCAGCAAGAATTGCCGCTACCTCGATTATTTTGTACCCAGAATGGAGATGTTTTGGAGCTAATCGCCAAACGGTCGAGTTTGGATTTGTTTGGATTATGAAAACCCAAACCCAAACAAACTACCTAAGCGCGCTTGGGAGTCGAGCGGAGAGTCTCTATCATTTATATACACACCGTTAGAAGGAATCCGAATATCGTTTTGAAATTTCCAGGGTGTATTCTTAAGATATTTTGCTAACGATTTATGTGGTTGCCCGCCTTAATTCACCTTGTCAAATGAAAATTGAATTTCGTACGAAAATACAAAAAAAAACGGGAATTTCCCATAATTCCCGCATAATTGTCCAATTGCTATTTTGAAATAATGTTTTTTTCAACGCGTGAAAGTACGGAGAATGATAATCGATAAAAAAAAATCAATAAAAAAAAATGCCGATGGCCTCAAAACGCTAAGCCTCTTGAGAGGAGACCCGCCCTGTGTAAAAATCTGCCTGCTTTTTCTATGCTCTAATTGACCAAACGTTAAACGTTGCAGGACGTACCGGACAACACCGTGGAGGATATATACATAGACGACGAGTTCGGCGACAGTTTGAACGTCAACATGGTACTGTTGGACGGCGACGTGACAACGGACGACGAAGATTTTCTTCCTGATTTGGAGCTCTCGGACGCCCAAGATTATCCCTAGAGCTCACCTTACCCCCGCGCACAATCAAAAATATAAAATTATTTATTTTTATTATTCGTTTATGTTCGTTGTCTATTCTTTTTTTTTAAATATTTTTATGAAAATGACTATAGAGACGAAGCGACACGAGAAAAATGTCGCGAACTTCCGCAAACACAGGGACAAAAGAGTGATCGTTTTAAAAACAAGTAAAAAAAAAAACGAGAAAACGTTCGAGGGTTGAAAAAAAAAACCACGATGGGCCGAAAACTCATACGGACATGTTTTTTTTTATATTCGTCAGTTTTGTGAAAAATTGACTATTGGTTCGCCAAATTTCAAGAGACAAATTAATTGAAGATTTTTTTTTCAATGCCAAATGCTGACGCATCAGCAGTCCGAATTTATTGATTTTGGAATGAAAGCGATTTTTCCAAGAATTGATTTCTGAAAAAAAAATGTATAAAAATATTAAGAGCAAAAAGATTCTTCAGTATTACGTGAAAATCTGTGGCTTTTATTCTTTTAAATACTGAAATTGAAAAACTCTTCGTTTGGTTGCGGTTCAACTTCAGAATCGACGAAATTCCAGCCCGGCTGAAAGACGCTGAAGCGACGTTCACCGTATCGGCCAATTCGTACAGAAAAAAAAAAGGTGTCTTGTACTAATTTTGTCTCTTCCGTAAATTTGAAAGAACCAAATTGCAATTGTTCAAAGTTTTTTCGTTCTTCAGTTAACTTCCAAGTGCTTCGTCCGTTTTTAGGCCTAGCGTGGTGTTGTCACCATCGACGAACACGCTACTTTGAGACTGCCAAAATATTTTTGTACTACACACCTGGCCCTACGGTTGATTCTCGAATAGCTCCGTTGGTGGAACAGTATTAAGTGAAAAGTAGCGAGCGATTACCATGTTTGCTCGTACACGACCGTAACGATAAATACGCAATGTGATAATTTAAGGGAAAGAGGACAATACAATGTAGCCGCTTTTTTTTTTAGTAGAAAGAAATTCGTTTATGGTTCCTAATATATATGTGTATTCGTATATATATATATATATATTGTTTTGAAGGATACAAGGTCTGAGTTATGGGGGGTGGTGGTCACCTCTACACAAGTGTACTCTGATCTTCATTTTTTTTCTTTTTAATTATAATAATCATTGCTCTAGCTACGTTATCTATTCGTTTAAGGCAATAAATGTAAACATCGTTGATGGAAGAAAAACTGTGCACCCTTCCGAGCTTTAAAAGAAATTATTATGCCTTGTAATTCTTTCATACGCAATAAAACAAAACACTTTGCCTTCCAATAATTCGTGCGCATCGATTTAACCACACGTAGATCCAGACAAACCCAAACTGGAGTGCAATGAAAATCATTTCCTATTTTTTGCCTTCAAAATACTTTCAGCAGATTTTAGATACGAAAAAATACTTAGCACAAAGATATTTCGTATAATTATAAAAATATGGAAATAATAGTGTAAAGAATTTTCGTTGCGCACCAACGTTGCGAGCTTCAACGTAAAGATTTTCCGACAAACGCATCCCAATTATGCTTCTGACTTATCGAAGAAAAAACGTTTTCCGTTTCTCAATGAACGTGGGATTGATATCTCAAGGCGGAGGGGGGAAGATCGTATCCGGTAATTTTGCACGCGATATCTCTTTGTACTGAATTTTGTAGTAAAAAAAAACGACGTGAGGCTTAAAATATATGGAAATAGTTACACGAAGCAGACGCTCAAAGTGGACTTGCAACGTCCACTGTCCTTAGTTTTCTCTCTCTCTCTCTCTCTCTCCTTTTCTGTATACGAGATCTTTGTTCGCACCAATGGACGCGCGCTCTTAGAACGAAAAAAAAAGAAAATAAAAAACGAGACGTTAATTTGATTGACGACGGACTAGACACTTGGAGCGCTGAAAAATCAAATTGCGAGACCGAAAACCGATACGATGCAGTACATGGTTTTGTTCTCCCAACGGACGGTGCAACTGCCGTCTGTCGCGTTGTCCCAGAAGCACGAACTGGCCGTGTGCAAGCCGGCCCCGTTCTTCTGCATTATCGTGCAGGTGACTGGAAATGGAAGAAAAAGTTTGAGAACAATTTTAAACGACGTATATCAAGCCTCTAATGAGCCTTTAAACGAACAGGCTCTAATTATTCGTCGCTTGCGTATCTTAATTTTCCACTTTTAATAATAATTGAAGTCAAATTCGACGATATTGGCGTGTGCTTGACTGAGGTTTTGTCAGCGACTGTAACATCTCTTTCAACTGTCCAACAAAAATATTTCTCAATTTTTAAATTGAATTAATACATTCAGATCATCTTGTTATTATTCGTTTTGCAATCATTTACTTCTGCAGAAGCTGTTTTCCTATAAACGACCGTGTTCAATTCATATGTTTCTAAATACTAAATTATTTAGTGAAAAATTCTTAAATAATTCACGTATTATTATTCTATCAAGAACTATCATTCGTCAAGATTTCAACAATTTTGGTGACTCTTTAATATCTATCCATTAATACCTTAATTTTAAACCATTAAAGCCGAAGAATTGTGATTTTTTTATTTATTTTCAAGCCAAATTTTTTATATTAACAAAGGAGAATTTTAAAATAAAACGTATGCTTCCTAGTACTTTGCTCTTTCAGAATCTGGGGTCGAAATTGAGTTTTTTTTTCAATTATAATTATATGGCAGCAGTGAGATAAAAAAAAACAGAGAAAATCGATTTTTTTCATGTTTTTTTTCTCCTTGAAGACGCAGAAATATTTCATATTTTTATCTACCAGAAGTGCACAAAATGGTTGTAGTTTAACAGGATATTTTTTTTATTCGTCATCATCATTTTTACTTCCAAAATGGCAACTTTATCGTGGAAGTGCTTGGGTCCACGTCCATGGCATTTTGTCTGGGTCACGCTGAGAGTGGAATAAGAAACTATAAGTTTAACTATTGAAAAAATACAATATACATAGATAGAAATATATATGTGTATTAGAAATGATGTTGTGTAATTAACTGTACAAAAAAAGAAGGTAAAATATGGAAAGATCGAGGCTTCCTAAGCCTCTGCGGTCGTCATTTTTTATTCGTCACATTGACAATATTCTATCATAAAACATGAATGAATTGAATGATGATTATTTACACTCATAATAGGTTGTCAATTTTTCAATAAACGTAAAATTATATCTGAGGAGAAGGATATTCTAGGATTTTTACGTAAAAGTCGTCATTTTGGAAGTAAAATTAATGATGACGACGAACCTGAAAAATCTACTGTTAAACTACAACCGTTTTGTGCACTCATGGTTGATAAAAATATGACATATTGGGAGTACAAATTAATTCGGTCCGTTTTCAAGAGATGGCTCTGGCTGTTATGAATGTTTCATAGTGACAGCTGATTTCGGTGGTTTCAGAGAGATTAGACATCTGTCAATAACATTCAGTTTATACCGCTTTGAGTTCCATTAAAAACCTTGTTTTTTTACTGTGTTGAATATGTCAAATTTTGTGTTGACTAAGCAGCATTTGCGGGAAGTTTTACTTTTCTGCTTTAATTGGAAGAAAAGTGCAGCCGAAGCGCATCGAATGCTTATTGAAGTTTATGGTGATGATGCTCCAACTGATAAATCATGTAGGGAATGATTTCGACGCTTTAAGAACGGTGATTTCAGCGTTCAAGACAAGCCTCGCCCTGGACAGCCAAAAAAATTCGAAGACAATGAATTGGAGGCATTACTCGATGAACAACCTGGCGATTCCATTACGGGCGATCGGTATAGACTACAATTGATTCGTTTGAGCCGTGCATTACGAGAAAAACGGCCGGAATACGAGCAAAGACATGACAAAGTTATTCTTCTGCATGACAACGCTCGGCCTCATGTCGCAAAAGTCGTAAAAAAATATTTGGAAACGCTCAAATGGGATATTTTACCGCACCCGCCGTATTCTCCGGACATTGCTCCTTCTGATTACTGGTTGTTCCGACGGATGTAGCGGTATTTAGCAGGTCACCGGTTCACTTCTTTAGCAGAAATCGAAAATTTGCTCGACACTTGGATCGCCTCAAAAGACGAGACTTTTTTTCGAGATGCAATTCGAAAATTGCCTGAGAGGTGGGAAAAAGTAGTAGCCGGCGATGGACAATACTTTGATTAATCTATTCATACCTTTTATTTTGAAATAAATGGATTTTTTATCACAAAAAAACGGACCGAATTAATTTGTACTCCCAATATTTCTGTATCTTCAATGAGAAAAAAAAATTTCGATTTTCCTTGTTTTTTTTATCTTACTGCTTCCATATTTATTATTATAATTGAAAAAGACTCAATTTCGACCCCAGATTCGGAAAGAGCACACTCGAAAGTACTAGGAAGCATAAGTTTTATTTGAAAATTCTCCTCTGGTAATATAAAAAACTTGGCTTGATAATAATTTAAAAAACCATCCTGACTAATATTTTATTTCCTGACATGTCCCTGACTTCCCTGACACTTAAAAAATTCCCTGACATTTCCAGGTTTTCCCCGACAGTGGCCACCCTGATATTGTCTTATGAGCCAACAACAGTCGTTGAATTTCGTCGTATTTCCAATTACCGCTAAAAGCGCACATGATTCCTTAAGCCGTAACGGCAAATTTTTTAGTTCTCGAAATTCTCATTTTTTTGGTTCAAATATCAAGAAGCAACGGTCAAAATATGGCACCTCGGATATCGTACAAACCCCTCCCGCCCTCGGTAACTTTTGAAACGATTGAAAAGTTGTATAACGTCGATGAAAGATGTAACGGGACCGACCTATGTACTTGTAGGGTTTCTGCAATTTGGTCAAATTTCCTAAACACGCTTCGACGACGTGCGAGGTCCATTGGTTGACCTTGTTGTGTTGATAAGCGTCGCCGCCTATGGAGACCTCGATGGCTTCTTTGATAATTTTGCTAACGTCGTCCACGACGAATTGAGTCTGGAAGGAAACGTTCGTGATCGCGTAAAGGCGGGGAAAAAAAAAACAAAAAGAAAAAAGTGGATAGAACGATAATTTTTCTTACGAAACGTCAGTGTCAAAACGAGTTTCTAACCTCTTCCTGCATGTCCTCCATTGCACGACCGACGCGGCGATTCAGCCTACGACGAATTTCCCGTTGAATTTTCAATTACGTACGGAGATTGATAAAATTCGCCCAAGACCCGAAGGAATTCCCGGGGCGTAACGGGTGCGCGACGATGAGCAAACGTCGTCGATTGACGTTTGTCGGGCACGATGACGTTGTCGTACGTTGACGGATATTGGTTCGCGGAACGTTCTGGCGAATCGTTCTTTCTTTTTTTTTTTTGTCCTTGCGACGAGAATAAGACGCATGTGCCGAGACGAAATTTCAAATTTGATTGAAAAACTTTTGGTTTTGCGTTCTCGTTGGGATAGACGCGTCGCGCGATGCGAACGTCACAATTGCTCGAAATACATCGCGCATTCGCATCATTGCGGGATCGCCATTGTGCGGGGACGAAGGAAAGAGGCGCCCTCTATAAACAGGATATAACGTCGCTCGCGGCTGCGTGGGGCAGGACAAATATAAAGATTTTTTTTTTCTTTTTTTTTCCAAGGAGTTTCGCGACTGAAATCGAAATCAGGAAGACTATACTATAGTCTCAACCAGGGAACTGGCCACGGTCTTACATACAGGTCTGGAAACTCTTAAGCCCGTTCTACAATAAGTCGCTTGTCGGCGTCGGATGTCGGGCGCATGCGCGTCTGCGATGTCGGTTGGCGTAAAGTTGGCGTAAAGTTGGCGTAAACATCGCAGAAGCGCATGCGCGCGACATCCGACACCGACAAGCGACTTATTGTAGAACCAGCCTTAAGCCCGTTCTACAATAAGTCGCTTGTCGGCGTCGGATGTCACGCGCATGCGCGTCTGCGATGTCGGTTGGCGTAAAGTTGGCGTAAACATCGCAGAGGCGCATGCGCGCGACATCCGACACCGACAACCGACTTACTGTAGAACCAGCCTCAATGCTGGCAGCCGCGATCAGGTGCGTCGTTTAGCGTGGCAAATTTCAGTCCTAGCGCCGCCACTAGTTGTCGCTACGGTTCCGAAACCCGGACCATACATAACCTCAATACGGCGAGCAACGGAGTGAGCGGTTGAAAACGTGTGTCGCTGAGTCGCTGATAACTGTTGTTTTTTCTGCGTTTTGGACACAGTACCGTTGACAACCGAAACACTTGCAACAATAAAAAAAAAACATGAAGGGGCAACATAAAAAAGTTTGAAAGGATTCATTCTGCTTACCTCGATGTGAAAAAAAATGCACGTACGTAAATAAAAAATATCAGAGAATTTTTTTGCATTTGTATTTTTATTAAATTGCATAAAAAATACGGGAATGAGGGATGGAAGAAAAAAAAATTGAGCCTAGTGGCTTTGAACCTACAACGCGAGTATGAGGGGAGTACAGAACCATTCCGTCAAAGCTCACGTGCAATGTGACAGCTTCAGAATCGTATGTATATGCTCATTACGCTCGCTTGGATTTAGAAAGTTTACGGTTTGATTACGATTAGGATCATATTTTTTTTATTGTATTAATCGAAACTGACGGCCTTTTCCTGGCCGTTTTTAAAGTGTTTCGGACTCATAATAAATATCCGCGTAACGAACATGAAGGTGGGACAGAGATAGAGAAATAGAAGCATGGCGACTAGTGCTGTCTCTGTCTGACCCCCCCAGCCGCGCCACAGCGGGTATTCCGATCGTAACGAACCTAGTGGCGACTAGTGAACTACCGACTCTCTTCAATAAGCTACCTACCCCTTCCACTGGAGTTTTCAGGCCTGTATGTAAGACCGTGACCGGCATCCACTAGCTCGTCCCGCATAACCTCAAAATCACGCAAATCTTCGTTCAGTCCGTAACATCGTAGCGAGCATAACTTCCAAACAATCGAGGAAAACTAAAAACAATGCTCGTTCGACAAGTGACAACGAGACTGATTCGTAATCGCGAGCGTTCGTGCAAATTCGGAGAATGTTTGTCGCGCGGCGCGTCGACGTTGAGCGACGATGTGCCGGAGAGGCCGGAAAGAAAGTTGCGAGAATGGAGAAAGTGGCCCGAGCCGGAGAAAACATTTCTACAAATGTTTAATCGTAAACAACCGAAGGGCAAGAAGTACGTTTTACCGACGCCCTTCACGTTCGATCTGTCAAGATGGTGGACAATGCACAAAAATAATTTCATCAAGTACGATCAACGCTTCATGGAGGAACGACACAAGACGCTGGGCTGCGATCTTGCGGCTAGTCACTATCTCGTTAGCCGCGGTGGCAAAGTCAAGTTCCAAGATCAGGACGAGTGGGTCGTGAAGAACGAGGAGGGCGGTTATCGCCTTCCGCAAAAGTACGACGCCAAATGGCGACTGACGCACGTCGACGCCTCGGATATATCGCTCTATTACGAGGGCGTCGACAACTTCAGAGAACTCTCCAAAGTAAGCTGGGCAAACTTCAGCGGCAATCCGTACTTCGACGACTGGTGCGTCGACATTGTATGCGCGAATTTTCGTAATGTCGAGTATCTCGACATTTCGCGATGTCCGAATGTCACGGAGCGTTGCTTCGAAGCCATCTACAAGCTTTTCGATCTGAAGACCCTCGTCGTCACCGATTGGCGCCAAGACGCCACCTTCGAGCTGGCCGTCATTATGCTGGAGGACTGTATGCCGGATCTGACTATACGGATTGCGGAACCGCCTAACTAGTCTTCCGCACCATGGTTTTCCCTTCGTCCGTCGAGGTAGAACGTCATTGGATCGATGATCCTGTGTGCTAGGCTTAAGGAGGTATGTCACTACTTCCTCGGCGTCTACAAAGAAACTAAATTTATGTTATCCCACTGGTGTTCCGATTTATGTGAACTTGTGTTTAATATTCGTATTGTCGATCCCAAAGTGCCAAATTTGTGGTAAATATTTATTGCATATTTGCTAATAAAAACTGTAAAATTAGATTCTCAACGACTCTGGAGTCTTCACGACGATTTCCAAGCAGTGGCGAGATTCTGTAACTCCGTTGCAACCGTTTTTGTTATCGTTAGCTAGCGACAGCTAATAAGAGGCTCCCTTTCTTCTGATAGTGCATGCGATTGGCTGTCGCTAGACAGCGACAACGAAAACTGTCGCTACCGAGTTACAGAATGTCGCTACAGGGCGTTGGCAAGTCTATGGGTACTATTTCGTCATTATGATAATATTCAAGCGGAAGTTGAAACCATTTTACAATGTAGTGCTTGAACTATTGGGAGTTCAAGTTAATTCGGTCCGTTTTTTTGTGGTAAAAAATCTATTTACTTCAAAATAAAAGGTATGAATAAATTAATCAAAGTATTGTCCATCTCTGGCTACTACTTTTTCCCACCTCTCAGGCAATTTTCGAATTCCATCTCGAAAAAAAGTCTCGTCTTTTGAGGCGATCCAAGTTTTGAGCCAATTTTCGATTTCTGCGAAAGACGCGAACCGGTGACCTGCTAAATCCTGCTGCATCCGTCGGAACAACCAATAATCAGAAGGAGCAATGTCCGGAGAATACGGCGGGTGCGGTAAAATATCCCATTTGAGCGTTTCCAAATATTTTTTTACGACTTTTGCGACATGAGGCCGAGCGTTGTCACGCAGAAGAATAACTTTGTCATGTCTTTGCTCGTATTCCGGCCGTTTTTCTCGTAATGCACGGCTCAAACGAATCAATTGTAGTCTATACCGATCGCCCGTAATGGAATCGCCAGGTTGTTCATCGAGTAATGCCTCCAATTCATTGTCTTCGAATTTTTTTGGCTGTCCAGGGCGAGGCTTGTCTTCAACGCTGAAATCACCGTTCTTAAAGCGTCGAAACCATTCCCTACATGATTTATCAGTTGGAGCATCATCACCATAAACTTCAACAAGCATTCGATGCGCTTCGGCTGCACTTTTCTTCCAATTACAGCAGAAAAGTAAAACTTCCCGCAAATGCTGCTTAGTTAACACAAAATTTGACATATTCGACACAGTAAAAAACAAGGTTTTTAATGGAACTCAAAGCGATATAAAGTGAATGTTATTGACAGATGTCTAACCTCTCTGACACCACCGAAATCAGCTGTCACTATGAAACATTCATAACAGCCAGAGCCGTCTCTTAAAAACGGACCGAATTAATTTGTACTCCCAATACACGGTGAAGTTAGAATTTTCGCTTTTTTTTACAATATCTATTATGGCTAATTTATCAAATTTCAGTTTTCCAACGACCTTAGTTGGATACGTAGGCAGCAAAACCGTGATCACCGCACTTCCGGTCAACCGTCTCCATAAGACGACGTGCTTCACTAGCCCAAAGTGCTCGAATTTGCAATTCTATTACGAAAAAACTGAACGGTCAATATAGCTCAAATTTTTCCAAAGGGGCTATAACGTATTCGTCAATGTCACATAAAAATTTCAGGCCTGAAAGTTGGCTTCGTCCCCATGATCGTACCTCCTTAAGCACGTGTTTTTCTATACAGTGGAACTTTGGTTATGCGTTTTTCAAGAGGTACAGCCGAGTATGACGTATAAATAACGTAGAAGTGAAATACAGCGTGTATCTGAAACTCTGTAGCATTTGAAAATGTCGATTGGTGCATAATTCATGATGTTTCTTTAATAGCGGTAACCTTGTAACACCAATGTTTGGTTTTCCAATTGAAAATTTGATTGGTAGTTATAAAGTAATGAGCCAAGTCGAATTTTGCAAATTTCGTTTAGAATTTTTATTTATGCGGTTATTTTACTGTGAAGGGTAAAAAAATCTATTTTTTGATAATTTTCTTTCTTTTTTTTTAACTGTTGCATGTATCGGTACAAACTTTTTGTTCGCTCAAAGGTACACTCTTACAGAATAGAAAACAATTTTTTGTTGTTGCATATGAATGCACACTACCGGAGAAAAGTTTCTGGACAAAAATTCAAAAAAGTTTCGTAATGATTTTTTATGCCATTTTGCCGATAGCTGGCATAAATGAATTTAATAAACGGCGTTTTGAAGGGGAGCAATTCACCTTCATTCCGATTTTTTAAAACATTGTTATTCACTATTTTTTTTTACGACTAGTACCCTTTTTCGAGAGCGACTATTTTTCGGTGGTAAAAAATGAAGGTACGGCTTGTAAAGTATCTTTCGTAGTTATTGATTTTTTTTTTTTGTCATAGAACACTGATAGAGCATGAAAAACGTAGAAATGAAAGTCTTATGTATAAAAATGATAACGTATAAACGAGATTTCACTGTATTTACAGATAACAAAATGTAGAATAGACTGACTTTGCGTACATGTAAAATTACAGTTTTTTTTTCACTTTACGTTCCTTTCAGTGTCGCTATATTTGTAAATTTTCATAACAACGCTCACGTCGCGTTTCTCATTTTGTTTTTCTCTCTCACCCTCTTGACGTAGCGCAATTCCGTTCTGTTACTTATGCCGTAATTCTTTATATTTTCCGAATCGTTGTTGAGTATACTGTCATTGAAGGCCAGCTGATACGTCTTCCAAACGTGTCTCCAGCTGATCTTCATCCTCGCGCCTTCCCGCCTGAGCGCCAGATCCGTGTGGCGCTTCACCGCTCTCTTCAGATCCAGGACCGTCGTCGTGTGCGGAGGGACCTGTGGAACGTGGATACGTTCAAGCGACATAACAGTGTATAATCGAATATTTCATCGCCGCCGGATAGTTTTTGTATATCAGTGTAGCGCGGACACGCATGGGTATGAAGACGCGAGCAAGCTCGGCACCGGTTAAGACTAAATAAATGATTTAAGTAGATACGTCTTGAGGGTTATATTTGCGCGAGGAATCTCTCGATGCGCTGCGATTAAAAGTTGTCCTCGTCGCAAATTTTTTAAGCGAGTAGCGCGAAAGTGACCATCCTCCCACACAAATACGTTTTTCTAGGTTATGTTCACGCGTCAAATGTCTCTCACGGTGAGCAGCGAGTCGAAATTTCCCTCATCGTAATATTTTCGATACAAGTACGTCGTTTAGGTTATGTTCGCGCGACGAGTTAAAATTTCCCGTCTCAATATTTCCAATCGTAAAGCACGAAATTGCACGATCGCAAATTAAAAAAAAAATCAATGATTCTTCGAGCAACGTAGGGAAATTGTCGTTTACGAGGCGACTGTCACTTTTTTGAGGTTAGTTTGTATTTCTTCGTTGGCGCAAAGTTCGCAAAATTTGTATTGAAACGAATAAATACCACAATGGGAAGCATCGGACGTTCGCCGCGATTGAGATAAAGCGTGATAGCTTGTCCCTGTGCAACTGCGGCCTGTGAGCGAATTTCCTCCGCGGTTGCGTCCACCGGCAAGTCATTTAGGAGCGGATCACTCTCGATCAATTTACGAACCGCCTCTTTTGTCAATTTTACGAGCTCCTCGTGGCTCAACTTAACCCGGCCGAATTTATTCACGTCGGCGTCGTTTTTCGTCTCCTCAGCGTCGTTTTTCGTCTCGTCAACGCTCATCTTTACCAGCATCAGAGGTATACGCTCACTGTGTTTTTTTAAATTTCTTGACATTACAAAATGTACGTAAGAGAGGGCCTTCGGATACATTACCCAGGTAGCAAAATGTTATCAATATGGTATCCGAAAGATATCCCGAAACGGATATGGATAACTTTTTGGTTGTCCAAAAAGATGCCTTTTTGTATTACAAATAGTATCACTAATGACCGCTTAGCGGATAACTTATTTGTATCCAATTAGTTAACTATACGGCAACTTTTAATGCTTGACAAATTGACAACCAGAGGTTAACTTTTATCGGTCGTCGGTACGTTAGCGTAAAGTTATCAAATAGATATATCCGAATATCTTCTTGAAGACATCAGAATGCCAAGATGCCACAGGCATCTAAAAGTTGTCCAAAAGGCGTCCATAAAGTTGACAAAACGATATCCAAACGGTCTCAAAAAGTGATATTGAACGGATATCTATTTATTGGCGATATATATATATATCCTTTTCTTTATTAAAATCAACTTATTAATAGTCTAGAATATTTAATATAGCTCCATATTAACTATTTTCAATTTTTACATGGTAACCATCGTTAACAGACTTTTATATCTGAGCGCGTATTTATAGATACGTAAATCCGTGTTCAAATATAAACTTTTTATTAACGATGTTCATGATGTTATAACCAAAAATAGGTAATATTGGGCTATATTAAATACTCTAGACTATTGATAAGTTGATTTTAATAAAGAGATAGATAAGATAGAGTTATGTCGGTTTGAAAGTGGGTTGTAAATGAAATACAAGTATTACCTAGTTAATTAAAAGTAAAATATAATTTACTATAACAAAAAAATACATTAATGGTTTTTTGTTGTCGTTACGGGGACATCTTTTGTCGACCGCGATTTTCCCAGCCTTCAGCCGGTCGGCCCCACGACGAACGATCCCTTGAATAACCTAAAAAGTAAACGTGCGCTCTTAGAATATAAAAAAGGTACATTAAATATACATATATCTACTCATAGGCAATTAGGAAAATAGATGCATACTCACGTATGTATGCTTGAACATCTTTTTTTCAATTGAATTTATTATTTCGCACTTTATTGCTCGTCGGTCATCGGAATAATGGTGCACTATGTAAGTACGCGAGCCGGTATAAGAGTATAATAGTCATTCGTTAAGTGTCATCTTTCGGACAACATTTGGATGCCTTTTCACTATCTCCCGCCAATTCCAAATACGTCAAAAGACAAACAACATATTACCGATGTCCAAAAGATATTATGAAAAAGACATGTGATTAGTCTTTAGGATATCCTTCGGGCAACGTTTAATTAGATACAATAGATAACAGCAGACAGATAACTTCTGATATCTGAAAATAGTCATCAATTGGATAACAGTTTGTGATTTCTAACAGACATCTGTTTACACGGCCAAAAGATATCATAAAAAAGATAACTTCGCGACAACATTAAACGGGATGTCGAATAGTTATCTTACGGTAATGTCTTAAAGATAACCTGAAAACGGTAACTTATAGGCGTCAATTGGATATTTATGCTGCCTGGGTGGGCATCAACTACGTTTTCAATTTAGCCACGAGGGCGGCGCCACATGAGTTGCGCAGTGAGCGTATATGACAAACTCCTGATATTTTGCCTTGCGAAATGTCCGGATTTATTAGTGTCACACTCTGCCACTCGTAGCGGTACTTGTCACGTGGTTTTTGGTTGGAAAAAATCGATAGTCGAATTCTCGATCGATATCTTCTCTCTCTCTCTCTCCGTCTCTCTCTCTCCCTCACCCTCTCTGCATTCTCCCGCCAATGCTTTTTGGAGCTATTTGTTCCAATGATTTCTACGCGTCATACGAATTTCGTAGAACGCGATAATGATCTATGTCGCGATTATCTAAATTCGGCGTGGCCCGCGACTTCCGGGTACTTCGTCGTACCCTTTTTTTTTTTTTTCCCCATCCGAGGCTCGTCGTCGAGCGAAGGCGTTTTTTTTTCTTCGTGGATTCTTTTTCTCCACGCGCGCTCCAACGTCCTTGCGGGACTCGCCCGAAGGACTGCGCGGGGGGACCTACCTTCGCCGGGACTTATTTCGCGAAGAAAACCGGGCCCCTGGCGAAAGAATGACACGGGCCCGTCGTGTTTCATCGGTCGATCGCCTGCTCCCCCCTTCCCCTCGCGGCTCGCTCTCCGCGCCTGTGTTCGTCTGCGCAAGAATGTGCGCACTGGGCGAAGCCGTCCCACCAGGGGCGTACGTACTTTTCGCGCTTGTCAACGGCACCGTATGGAAATCCGACAAATTGCGTCGGATTTTTTTATCCAGATGGATGAAATTCTAGTCCCATGCGGGATAAAAAAGAAATTATCGCAACATTTTGAATGATGAAAATGGAGGCATGCGTCAAAATGGAGATGATGTCTCGTGAAAAGTTGAACGTCGCGCTCTCGCTTCGAATTTTGTACGGCCATCTTGAAAGTGGCCGCAGCTTAAAATTCGAAAAATTTAGAAGAGAGTTTAAAAATTGAACAATTTAAGTAGAGGCTCTTGCCGGCCGCAGTTAATACACCGTTAAAACGTAACAAAAAGTTAATTAATACGAAGTTCGTTAACAAAAACGTAACAAAAAAAAATGAATTAACAAAAAGTTAACGAAATGTTAATCGACAAAAAGATATCAAAAAGTTGATTAACGTAAATTAAAGAAAATTAACAAAAACTTAACAAAAAAAAAATGAATTAACAAAAAGTTAACGAAATGTTAATCGACAAAAAGATATCAAAAAGTTTATTAACGTAAACTTAAAAAAAATTAACAAAAAGTTGACAAAATGTTAATTAACGAAAAGGCAATTAACAATGAGATACCAAAATGTAAACAAAAAAGTTCATTAACAAAAGATACCAAAATTTAAGCAAATTTAATTAACAAAAAGCGAACAAAAAGTTAATTAACAAAGAGCAAAGAAAAAGTTAATTAACAAAGAGCAAACAAAAAGGTAATTAACAAAGAGCAAAGAAAAAGTTAATTAACAAAGAGCAAACAAAAAGTTAATTAACAAAGAACAAACAAAAAGTTAATTAACAAAGAGCAAACAAAAAGTTAATTAACAAAGAGCAAACCAAAAGTTAATTAACAAAGAGCAAACCAAAAGTTAATTAACAAAGAGCAAACAAAAAGTAAACGAGGAAATGAATTTCCGAACAATTTATTGTTTTTTTTTTCTCGCAAAAGTAAATTTCCTCGCTATTGCGACTGAACTGAAAATTCCGTCCGTCACAATACGCGAGTGACGTGAAAAGTTCGTACGGCCCTTGGATGTATCACGAACGCGAGGGAAAGTGGTAATGTGTATACAGATATATACGTGCGTACTGTAAAGAAAAAAAAAAAAGAGAAAAAAATAAAGCAAATAGGAGAAAAGTTGTGAGGGAATAAACTGTAGCTCATTATCTCATCACGATGGCGGCGTCCGCGGAGTATCGATGGCCTCGTACTCCCGGTGTGTTACCCCTCTCTCTCTCTCTCTTTCAATCTTTCCCTCTCTTACGCTCTTACTGGCGCGTAGATCGTGTACAAAACTCGTCGACGGCGTTTGAGGCAAACGTCGATTACCGCGAGTGTCGCGCGTACCGTGAGATTTCTTCGTCACGAAAACAAAAAAAAAACAGTAGCCAAAGCCATCGATGAGCTGCGTAGTCCTCGATTGAATATATATCGCTCGTAAAAGTTGTATCGTTTGGCAGTGCAAGCGAGCGAGCGCGCGCGCGCGCATCGATGCCTTTTTTTTGACAGCGCGAGAGCCCGCGCGCGTATTATTTCGCGGCACCCGCGAGGGTGCGGAATTTACCGAGCGGGGCCGGAACCGCCCGAGGGTGCTCTACGCGGCACAACACACACGCGCGTCCCGTGTACCGCGCTGCGGCGGCGGTGGCGGCGGCGGCGGCGGCGTCGGCGGTGGGGTGGGGGGAAACGTCTCGGCGCGCACGCGTGTGTGTAATCGTGTGTACGTGTTTATACACATCGGTGCCGCGAAAATTGTTGGTTAGTAGTGTGTTATATATATATCGCGCGGCTTTACAGTGTGTATACATGCGTGCGTGCGTACGTACTCGCGCGCGCGTTTGTATGTGTGTGTGTGTGTGGTGTGTGTGTGTGTGTGTGTGTGTGTGTGTGCATGTGTGCGCGTGTGTGTATGTTTGTGCGGGGGCATATACGCGTAGTTAAGAAACCCCAAAAATTCGCGTAAAATGGAAAGTGAATACCGCCTCGAGGTGGATGAAGGCGTACGTTGAGCGTGTTACAAGTGAAGATGGGAAGGTCCAAGTTTCCCGGCAAACCGCCGAAGACCGTCACGAGAAAACGTATCAAGGTACTCGGACGGCCCGAGGCGAATCAAAGCGATTCCGTAACCGTCGCCGAGAACATTTATTACGGACTTTCCCTGTTCAACGAGACGTTCGGTGACAACGAGAAGGTGCGTTTTTTTCACGCTTATGAAAAAATTACGTACGCCGTATCGTTCGCAACTTCTATTTCTCTCTCAATTCCTTTATATCTCTCTCTCTCTCTCTCACTCATTCACTCACTCACTCACTCACTCACTCACTCACTCACTCACTCACTCACTCACTCACTCACTCAGACTGTGTTGTGATTATCGTACGTGACGCTTTATAGCGCGCCGATTTTCCACCAGGCTACTCATTCCCGATTCCTCGCGAGGTTAACAACAGCGACTCGCTCACTCTCTCGTGGCAATGTATCCGGGATGA
Organism: Ophion ventricosus; assembly: GCA_963932345.1. Taxonomy (NCBI): domain Eukaryota; kingdom Metazoa; phylum Arthropoda; class Insecta; order Hymenoptera; family Ichneumonidae; genus Ophion; species Ophion ventricosus. Next base: position 22,469,118 of record OZ010721.1, on the reverse strand, counting down.
ATGAAACTTTCGCCGATTTGTCCCGTACCGTTGTCTTATTATCAACGCGTGTAGCCGTTCGTCGAAGACGTAACAAGCGAGAAGAGCTTCGAGCTCGCTACCGGCCTCGCCGCTATCGTTTTTCCAGCTTAACCTAACCGCGTCCGAGCTCCGCCGATCCTGCCTTGGTGGATGTATCCAACCGAGCGGCGCGCTAGAGTTACTCCGAAATTGCTCGGGTTCTACCGCCATACACTCTACGCTGTGCAGAGACCGAGCTCTGCGAAGAATCTTGACGGTAGATTGGGAACATTGCGGAACTTTATCGTGGTTAAAAAAAACATCGCGCGGAAGATATGGCACGGGATGAAATTTTCACAGTTGGAATGCAATGGACATACGACGTTGAAGTTTCCATAGTTGGAATGCAACAATTTTTTTTGTCTTTATTATTCATTTCTTCATTTCGATCTTTATCGAAAGCTTTATTTTTGCAAACGGAGATCATAAATCTCTAATGAGAATACGTCAAAACATTTGAGTGACTTTCGCAGCCTAAATCGGCCGAATAAAGTTGCGCAGTTGGAAAAAAAAATGAATTTCTGTTGCGTTCCGAAGATGCAAAATTCAATGTCATACGGAAATTAATGCTTTTTTTGTCAAATGTATCCTTTGCCGGTGGAAAGTATGAAAGTGCCTGGAATGTTTGAACGTATCTTTGTTAGAAATTTACTACCAGAATTTGGAAAGAAGAAATCATTGGATAGTAATAAGAATATAGAAATAAAAAGAGATCGCTGTCGGCCAAAGATGCAAACTTCAACGTCGGAGGGCCGTTGGAATGCAGGGAAACATCTCTTCAATTCGTTTAATTTATTTTTATTCATTTCACAGTTTCTTTTATTGCAGACATACGTTTCAAAAGTTCAATGTTTATAGTCAAAACACGTTTGAATGATTTTCAGTAGCCTGTATCTGGTCGGAAAAATTGGACAGTTGAGTCAAAAAATTTAATTGCATAGCGAGGATGCGGGACTCATTCAGTGTTTGGCGCTGCTACAGGATCGCTGGAATGTTGGACATATAAATGTGTATGGCTCCGTTCTGTTGGGCTTGTAAAAACAAACCGAACAAAATGTCAGGCACAAAAATGTCGAAGCCTCCATTCTGTCAGTCTTGTGAAAAGAAACTCAAACAAACCTACAAACATCTTGGTCTCTGTTTCAGTATAGTTGTAAAATTAAACCCAAACAAACCCACAAATGTGTCTGTCTGTAAAAACAAGCCCAAACAAATCCACAAATGTCACTTTCTGCACAAACAAACCCACAAATGTCTATTCCTGTAAAAACAAACCCAAACATATCCACAAATGTCTCTTCCTGTAAAAACAAACCCAAACACACTCGCAAATGTCTCCGTCTGCAGAAAAAAAAATCCACAAATGTCTCTGTCCTCAAAAACAAACCCAAACAAACTCACAAATATCTCACAAATTGATCCAAATGTTTGTTTTTACAAGAACAATGGAACGGATCCATTGTTCTTGTAAAAACAAAAACCCAAACAAAACATGATCTTGAAGTTTGCTTAGTTGGAATGCAACGAATATTCTGTTTTTTTTTAAATATTTTTATTCCTTCAATTTTATTATTTTAAAAATAATTTTTTTGCTGACATTAAATAATAGATCTCTAAGCAAGCGAATAAAAAAAAATAATCGATGGATTTTCGTAAAGAAAATGAGCCACGAGAAATTCGAGCAATTGCAAAACAATAATTTTCGTTCTATTTCAACGATGCAATTGCAAAATTGCAAACTTCACTCTCACGACAAAAACGAGAGCCTGCAAATGACCAACCGTTCTAACACCGCGTGCGGTTTCGTTTGTTCAGGAACATCCGCCGTTTCACGGTTTCAGCAGTAACGAGGCCAAGCTCTCGGTCTCTTACGTCAAGACCCAGCAGCGAGATGCGGGATGCGCACGTCCTTGCGTCCTCGTCGCGGGAAAGTTATCAAGCAAGGAGGCGATCGCACAGGGCGAGCTATCGGAGATTGAGAACGTCGATGAGACGACGACGACAACGACGACGTCGGCAACGACGAGAAGGAGGAACGAGGCGTGTTCGGTAGCGACGTCGACAACGATCGGTCAAGACTGCGGCAAGAAGGAGGCTTTGGGAAGGTCCGTTTGCCGGAACGCGGTGCGTTTCGAGGATACGGCGAAGAGCAGTCCCGTGTTAAAGTCGGTGAACAATATATTGGATCGTCATCGTCGTACGAGGCAGCTGCGTAACAGTACCGCCAAGCGGCTGTTGCGCAGAGCCAAGAGCAACAGCGGGGGTGTCGTTGGTGGCTCAGTGTCGAACACTCGAGCCGTTGGCGTGATACAGTGCGGCGACAAGTCAAATTCGGTGAGGAAATTCGTGCTGCCGGTTCGCAGCGTACATTCGTCCAGGGTCATCAAGCCCAACAAGAGATTCATCGAAGAGTTGGAGGACACGACGCTTCACGCTGCTCCTGTCGGTGGCACTGGTGGTGGTAGCGCTGGTGGTGGTGGTGGTGGTGGTAGTAGTAGTAGTAGTAGTAGTAGTAGTAGTAGCAGTAGCAGCAGTATCGTCGTTGGCGATTACAGTGAGAACGAAACGGCGAAGAATACGAAAAAGGCAAGAATGGTGCAGCAAGCGAAGAGCGGATTGAACGAGGCGACGAGACTTCCGGCTGTCGCAACGGACGACAGAGAGGCAAGGTTGAAATCGAGGATTTGTCAAACGAGAGCCGAAGCTTGCGAAAGAACGCGAGAATTCGACGTTTCGAGTCTCGCACCGGAAGTATCCAGAGACGTTACCACCGCTACCACCACCATTACCACCATCACCACCACCACGACCAACACCAACACCACCACCGATACCACCACCGTCACCAATGAGACACGCAAGTGTCATTATCCGAGGGTAACGAGCAACGGCAAAACTTGGTGCAATACAAGCCTACAAGAAACGAGCAGCAGAGCGCACGACTGCGCTACGAGGATCGACGAAACAACGAGATCCTCGGAAAAAATCATTTCCGTTCCTACGAAAGTTCTTCCGGATTGCATAGTTCCAAACGTCGAGTCTTCCAGAGTTCAGACGAGATCGGGAACTCTCGGTGAGTACTACGTCGTTCCCGTTGTTCCCGTTGAAAAAGCCAAGCCTGAGGCTCCGTGCGAATCGGACGTCGCACCGACGAATGACCAATCATCCCATGACGACGATGCGAAAACGAGCACGAGATGCTGCCCATCACCGGCTCACGGTGATGAGAACGAGGACGCCGAGCAGGCTAAACGGAACAAGTGTCCGGAGGACTCCGAGAGCGCACTATCCGAGAGCGGCAGCGAACACGACGATCATAGCGAGGACGAGCACTCCGAGTGGACGGGCATGAAAATGAACGGTGGAAAAGTCATATTGCGAAAGGCCAGACTCAAACTCGACAATAAAACCTCGAGTGGCACCGAAGGCCCTTTTTCGACTACTAACAACAATGTTAACGCCACCGGAAACTCGAATCAAGGTACGAGTCTTCTTTTGCTTCATTACCAGGGTGTCTGGCGACCTGAAAAGTCATGAAATAGTCTTAAATGTCATAAAATTACACTCGACCCTGAAAAAGTCGAGGTTACCTTTTAAGGCGGTACGATTATGGGGTCGAATCCAACTTTCGGGCCTGAAATTTTTATATGATGTTGACGAATACGTTATGCAACCTTTTGAAAATTTTTAGCTATATTGACCATTCGGTTTTTTCGTAAGAAAATGGGCAAAGTCGTGCACTTTGAGCTAGTGAAGCACGTGGTCTTATGGAGAAGGTCGACCGGAAGTGCGGTGGTCACGGTTTTGCTGCTCACGTATCCAACTAAGGTCGTTGGAAAACTGAAATTTGTTAAATTAGACATAATAGATATTCTAAACAAATCGAAAATTCGAACTTCACCGTGTAGTTCAATGTTGGAACGTGTTTGAAAAAAAAAATTATCGATTTTTAGCACTTTTTTCCCGGCATTTTGCAATAATAAAAATGTTTTAAACAATCGAATCTTTCCAACTTTAGGTTTATGTTTTAATAAATTATATTATTTAAACGTGTTTCAAATTTGAAGATGAACCGTCAATTAGTTTTTGAGTTATGATTCCCGCAAATTGAAAAAATGTCGTTTCGAGAAAAACACGTTTAAAGTTTCACAAACGAAAAACTCAAAGTCAAATGTGTTTAATCAAATGATAAAGTGTCTTACCGATTAATCAGCGATTCCAGCACCATACAGCAGTCTTTCCTCTTCCTCATGCAACTCATTTGAAGCTTGCATTTCCTCTTTACGAGCTTTTCGAGCTTCTTTTGTCTCTAATAAACTTTTAATATTTTGTCGAGCCACGCGCATCTGATCCATTTGCTCGGCATATCCGTAGCTCTGCCTGCCAACTACGATTTGTAGTTCATTCATAACCATGAGTAGGGCTGAATTTCCTTCATTGAATAAAATAGCAGCAAAAAATGCCGCGACCTCGATTATTTTGTACCCAGAATGGAGATGTTTTGGAGCTAATCGCCAAACGGTCGAGTTTGGGTTTGTTTGGGTTATGAAAACCCAAACAAACTACCTAACTGAGCGCGCTTGGGAGTCGAGCGGAGAGTCTTTATCATTTATATACATAAAAATTGATTTTTTGAAGCATCTGAAGTGGATTGCCCGCCTTAAATGCAATTGTGGCGCGATTTTGACTTTTATAATTTATCACAATATTATAACTACAATCGCAGAGCCAACAAAAATACGAACGCTACGCGGCGCTAGTGATGTTCACGGAGCCGATATTCAAATTCGAAAATTTTACAATAAAATACGATTGTGTAGAAATGGCAAGAAAAAAAACCCCCCATAATGGCTATCACAAGGATAAAATGCTAAAAAGATAGAATTTTCGTAGTAACGTATTTTGTTGTTAATCTTTTCAGGTCCAACAGCCACGGTGAAGTGCGGCGTGTGCGGTGCGGTGCGTTTTTATCGTTTCGTGAAGCAAGCCCGAAAATTTGGTATTCACAGTTGCGAGTCCTGTCGCAAGTTCATCAGTAAGATGATAAAGCGTCAGGCTTGCGCGAAATCGTCGAGCGCAACGTTGCCCGTGTTGCAGTGTCACAAGGGTGACGGTCTCTGTCTTGTGCCACCGGTCGTAAGGAGCCAACAGTGGAATCTCATGCGTTGCGTTTACAAGGCTCGCTGTCCCGCTTGTTGGTTGAAAATGTGCTTAAAGTGTTACAACATACCGTCCTCGCTGAGAACAGGTCTTTACAGTCTTCTTCCGCCTCTGATGAGGGATCCGGTAATATCGCTCTCACTCGGCCAGGACGTCGAGGGCGACGTTATGACCGGCAACAACAAGTCGATCGGTGGAAAATTGGCTTGGCCCGCCGAGGATAGTCTCGAGAAGAATCTCTTCAGGTCGGCCATGAGTTGGAGCAACGTTGAGATCGGCAGGAGGTCGTCTTATCACGATGGCAACGCCGGAGGCTTGCTGTCGAAAAAAACAGACAAATGTGAGTGATCGATCATTCGTACGACAAGAAAAAAAAAGAAAGGTTATTCGAATGACCCTTTCATGTGATTTACTTTTACCCAACACTTGGTGGCTTCCGGTTGCTGAGAGAGAGAGAGAGAGAGAGAGAGAGAGAGTTGGCACGCAATATCTTTTATCCTTCTCTGTATTCTTCATTGGCGTAGCCAGGGCCGGGTATGGCTATGGTGGAGGCACGCTCCCCTCCCCCAAAGAGAAAATCAATTCAAAATAATTAAAGTCAAATAATCAATTTTGTTTTTTTCACCCAAGCAAGCGTAAAGAAATAATTTAATAAAACTTGAACTATTCGTAATTTGTATGAAAAGTAACTATTTCGTTACGTACATCAAATAGAAATTTAAATTTTGCAATTAAGGCCTTATATACGCGATTTCGCCGATTTTCGAAGGTACTTTTCTAGACGCGGTTAAACAAAAATGACGCATGTATTGACAACAGTTTTTTTTACAGATCATTTATGCACATGATTAAGTATATGTAAAAAAAAAATCAGAAATATTAACAGATGGCGGAGATATAACATAATAAAGCAATGTATTTTTTTTTGCGCGCGCGTTGATGGTGAAAGTTCTCGGCATCGATGTGGGTGTCTGAAAAAAAAAATGAACATATTTATAATTGCATAATGAATGTATCTTCAGTGTGAACCAACAATATTATTTAAAAAAAAATTATTATAATAAAAATTCGAAACTTAACATTTTTTTACTCAATTTTCTGTCGGTATTTTATTTTTTATATTTTTTTGTGTCATTGAAATTTTTGTTTCTGTGGTTCACACGATAGGTGGTGATACTAAGAATATGTTGTAAAAATTTCAAAGCGATCTGAACCTTCGTTCAAGAGTTTGTTTGGGTTTGTTTGGGGTTGAACTTTCACAAGGTTCAAAGCCGTGTAATTGTTGAGAAATGAATTCAAGTAATGAGAAGTATCGCCTTTTTTTAACGATGAATTAATAGTATTCATTGGAAAACTCAATATATATTGAGTTTTTGGGTAATTATTCTTAATAATGAGATGATCTGAACGTATTAATTAAATTTAAAAATAGAAAAAATGTTGTCGTAGAACAGTTGAAACAGATGTACAGTCACTGACAAAACCTCAGTCAGGCACACACAAATATCGTCGAATTTGACTCCAATTATTATTAAAAGCGGAAAATTAACATTTCCAAGTGTTAATTTGTTATTAAATTAGCTATTCGTAAGGCTAAACATGTGCGACATGATTCTAGACTTGTAAATCCACGATTTGCCTATTTTGGAGTAACTTTTCGCCCGACGGTCCATCGAGTAATACCTTCAGGGAGGTTTCTACTATGTTTGGCTAAAAAATGTTCGATTTTCACTCATTTTTCTCAAAATTTAAGAAGTTTCGAGACGAATGACGAAATATTATCATTTGATCCAAATTCGTACAGTGGATTCTTTGTCATATGCTGAATGTACCGTCCAAATTGTAAATGGGTCGTCTACACCGTGTCCATAAAATGTACAATTGAAAAGACGCTTTTTAACATAAGGAGATATCTATACTCATCGCTGATCGGCAATTTTACGCACAAAATACGATGAAAAAAGGTTCACAATGTTATGTAAAACTGTCAGACCATTCGGTACATTATAATAATTATATCACCAAAAAATTAAATGATCCTTTTCCACCGTTTATTAATTATTGACATTTTTGTTAATGAAAATGTTCAATTTTCATTCCGTCTCGTCTCGTTGCAGTCGATTACCCGATATCCATGTCGCCAACGAGAAAAAGGAAAAACGACAACAGAATAAAAGTCCGAAAGAAACTGAAGAATCCGCTGCTGTTGCCCCCGGTTCCGATAAATCAGGGTCCCCAATCACCGAGGCAGAGGATCGACCTCAAAGGACCCCGCGTCAAGCACGTGTGCAGAAGCGCGAGCGTCGCGCTAGGCCAACCTCTCGCAACGTTCCCGTCAACCGATGGCAAAGACGTCGAGGCGGAAAACACCGGGAAACCCGTCAAAACGTTCAGGGACGAGGCAAAGTTGGCCGAGAACAAGAAGAACGACGAAGCGCCACGTGAAAAGGAGAACAACTCGCAGAAGAACAATAATCAGGAGAATGTTAGCGCGAACAACACAAACGCAACGTCTTCTCTCGCTAAGAGAACCAAATCTCAACAGAGTGTCTTGGCACCGAATCATCAAGTGGTAAACGAAAATAACGTGATTCGATTTTAACGTACCGAGCCTTGTCGGGAGTCAACGGGAATTATTATTGATCCCCGGGAATTATTATTGACCACCAGGTGCGCTCTTTACCAAAGCCAAGGATAGACGCCGTACATACGATATCGATAGACTTCTGGGAACAATACGATCCGGCCGAAGTTGGAAGCAAGGGCTTCGCACTCATCGCTTCCGAAATGTTTCACATTCCTGCTGTTTGTTTTCTTTGCGGAAGCGGCGGAAGGGAACCCGTAAGTTTTTTTTTGTTTGTTTTTTCGTCATCTTTCGAAGTTTCTCGATCTCATTTATTAGCAGAATTGGACAAAGTATTTTTTAAATTGTACAGAATATTGCAAGGGTCCTATAGGGCTTGAAAATTTCGCGTATTAGTCGTCAGGACTACTCGTGCGATTTATTTTTTATTTATCGTTCGTAAACGGATTGACGAAGATACGTGTAAAATTTGAAAGTTCAATATCAATAATTAGAAAGAGTAATTTCGCGTAAACGAATTGTGGTCAATTGTATTGTCAAATATTGTGAATAAAATTTAACTACACAAGTTTGGGGACCAGAGGTCGATTTTTTGCTGATGAGGATATTGTGATGAGGGGGGGGGGGGGGGGGGGGATATATTCTCCCAAAGTTTTACTTTGGGAGAATATTCTAGACATATTGTACTATTAGATAATAAAATATAAAAAAATGGATCTTTTGAAATTTTCAAACCCACGTAACCCCTTAACAAAAATCGTCATAATTCGGTCAATTTTCGAAATTCTAAAAAAAATCTTTATAGTAAATTAAAGTTAAGATCCTAGGCTACGAAACTCGGCAATGAAGTGAAATGAATGAATATTTTCGAATTTTTAAGCTGACGCACTCCCCTTCGGATATTTGTCATCGAGACCGTTGGGGAGTTTCTAAGAAAAAAAGAAAAAAAGTAGAGTTCTCGAGAACGTTGGATAATAATCGAAAATCACAAGCAATTGTGCAAACTTCCAAAATCACAATACCAATTGTTTATTCCCAATGCCCCGAGGCGCGATTACAGTAAAAAAAAAAGTTCAACTCAACGTTGCCCACAAGGTGTAAGGAAAAAATGCATAATTTACGAATTAATTGAACCGTCTCAGCCCTCCTTTTCGTTCCAGTCTACCGCCATTTTTCCCGTAATTTTCAGCCGAGGCCGACGAATTAAACATGCACATTTTAATTACGACAACCCTCGCGATGCTTTCGCAATGCCAACAGCTTATTCATTGCCAGTGCTGTTGCGAGCCGTATCACGCCTTCTGTCTCGAGCCCAGCGAGTGGAACGCCTGCGCCCAGCCCAGCTGGTGCTGTCCACGCTGCACCATATGTCAAAACTGCAGGCTAAGATCCGGCCCGAAGTTATCATGCATACGCTGCCGTCAATCCTTTCATCACTCGTGCTTATCGAAATCTGGGGTCAGCGCGAGATTACTCTACAGCCCGGACAGACCCTACGTATGTCAGAGTTGCATAAGGTGCAAGAGCTGTGGCAGCGAGGGCGTAAATGTACACGTGGGAAATTTGCCCCTTTGCTCTATGTGCTTCAAGCTTCGACAGCGGGGCAATTATTGTCCTCTTTGCCAGCGATGCTACAACGAGAATGATTTCGACACGAAGGTCAGTTACTCACCGATTCGTTCGTTTTTTTTTCCGAGAGAGAGAGAGAGAGAAGGCGCGAAATTTTCTACAGCTCGCCATAAAAACACGTGTAAAACCGTGAAATATTTGATTGCCAATATCTCGAAAACGGAACGGTGAAACCTCTTGATATTTTGCAGGCAATCATTTAATAGTGTCCTGATTGGGTCCTCAAAATAACAAAAAAAAATCTATAGAAAAACGCCTCGGCGAGACTACTACCTTAATACACCTAATATTTTAACCCTCCCTGCTTAACTTTTGTCGGAAAAACGAATTAATAGGCGTTACAATTTTATAAAATTTATAAAATAAAATATAACGAGTATAATATAAAAATGAATGAATATGAAACAATATAAAGTAGAATTATATATATATTAGTATAATATAGAAATATAATAAATATAAAATCTAATCTTGTCAATCGCGGATTCCAGATGATGGAGTGCAACGAGTGTTCGTGCTGGGTGCACGCTCGTTGCGAGGGTCTTTCAAACGAGTCCTATCAGATCTTGAGCTACCTGCCGGACTCGATAGAGTTCACGTGTAGCCAGTGTTCGCCCCAGCCAAATTCGGTTTGGCGCACGGCGATCGAGAACGAGCTCAGAGCGGGTTTCAACGCGGTGATAAAGGCCCTGAGTAGGAATCGCAAGGCCTGCGCCGCGCTGAAAGCGAGTCCGCGAAAGGAGTGCCCTTGCAGGCCGATCACGAGCGCGCGGCGCCTCGAATTCTCAGAATCCGAGCGTACGAACAATTGCCCGGAGGATTTCGAGGATTTTAGCGGTAGCGACAAATCGACGGACGCAACCGGGACGGACACGAAGTCGGAGGGTTCGACGCGAGGGAGATGCGACAACGAGAGCAGTGGTTCGACGGGATACGATAATTATCAGGCTTGCGAAGTGCCGCGTCGGGGTTTGCGAAGACTCCGGCAGAAGTTTCATCTGAAGGACTGCACGGTGAGAATGAGGAATTGTAATCCGCGGGATTCCCAGGACGTTGGTAGTAGTCAGGATTGCGGATCGAGAGAGTGCCGATGCTCGGAGCGCCAGACGTTGTCGCGTGGCTCGCCGAGTCTAATGTCGATAAAGCGCAAAGTGAATTGCAACGAGTACGCCTCACTCGTGCAATTTCATCGCGACATGGAGCACGTCGTGTCACGCGTTGGCGGCCAGGATCTTCTCGAGGCCTTTCACAAATCTCTCCGCGAGATATTTCCTTGGTTCGATGCGAAGTCCGCGGATTTCGGTTCACGCGGCTACGACGAGGACGACGAGGACGAGGACGGTACGAGGGGGGATGGTTCGAAGAGATCCGCGGACGCGTCGCCCACGAAACTCGACGATTCTATACTCGAGACTTGGCGCGAGGAAGTTCTCAAAGCCCCGAAAGCAATCGTCGCTAAGACGGGCAATCTTTACGGCAATCTTCACTCGGAGGACAGCAGATCGTGTTGCTTGTGCAAAGGCTTGTCGGACGGTCCCGAGACGAGGGAAGGTCGATTGCTTTACTGCGGCCAAAACGAGTGGATTCACGCTAATTGCGCTCTCTGGTCGAACGAGGTTTACGAGGAGATCGACGGCTCGTTGCAAAACGTTCACAGCGCTATATCGCGCGGTCGTCTGATACGTTGCACCGAGTGCGCCAAGAAAGGCGCGAGCGTTGGATGTTGCGCGAAAAATTGCAACAACACTTTTCACTTCCCGTGCGCGCGTAACGTCGGCCTCGTCTTCAACGACGACAAGACCGTATTTTGTACAGCTCATCTCGCGAATTCCACCGACAGAATGATACAAACCGAGGCGGACTTTGATCTACGACGAAACGTCTACGTCGAGCTCGATAGGAAGAAGAAAAAATACGCCGAGCCGGACAAAGTGCGAGTGATGATTGGTTCGTTGACGGTCGATTGTCTCGGCAGCATAGTTCCCGAGTTCTCGAACACGCGGGAAAAAATCTTACCTGCTAATTATCGTTGCTCGAGGCTCTACTGGTCGACCGTAAATCCAATGAAAATCGTGCGTTACAATATACGCACGTACGTGGAAATTTGCGTGCCGGAAGCGCGTGTCGCCGAGACGATCGAGAACAACGTCACGATCGATCACGCGCGCGAGCTCGAGAACGTGGAGAAACGAGCGCGTCTTGACAACGAGAAACGCGAAGAATTTACGATAAGGCAAACCCTCGAGGCGCTCATTGACGCTGTATGCAATCGCGAAGTTGACGAAAATCTTGCCGAGCAAAACAACACGGATCTCTTGCCACCGGAAATCAAAGACGCGATATTCGAGGATCTACCGCACGATTTGCTCGACGGTATATCGATGCAGGACATCTTTCCGAAGATGTCGTACGAGGATTGCTTGGCGATGGATCTCAAGAGCGACAATGTGTTCGGTCAGGATCTTCTCAAGGACGAGATACTGCAATCGGAGGTCGAGGACATTGCGAAGCCAACGGAGATCAAAGGGCGGCACGTTGACGCGTCAGTGCCGGAGGTGAACGCCGGGGCGCAGAATGACTTTTGGCCACACCTCGAGGCGAAAAGTACCGTCCAAGACTTCATGGACGATCTTTTGAACGCTAAGAGCCAAAAGATCGTCGGTGGTCGCGAGCTCAAGAGATCCAAATCCGAGGTAATGAGTAATAATCCATTGATCGTAGGTGGCACGAGGCATCATCAGCGCTCGTGCAGTTTAACGTGGAGTTGCAAGCTCGACGGCACTTACGGGCCAACGATGAAGCGACGTAAACTCCCGAGAGCACCGAGTTCCGCGGCAACGACGAGAACCGGCGAGGCGAATCTCATGCTCGTCGACACTGGCCATCATCAGAACGTCGAGAGAGCCTCGATCTTTCACGAGATACGAATACCCGAGAGTATAATGGTGACGGTTGGTCGTGCCGGTACGCCGAGTATTCTAGCGGAGTCTTATCGCGTACCGTCGCCACGTCTGGACGAGGTGAAAGATCACAAACGCTTGTTGTGGCAGCACGCGAGAGCGCAACCGAGGATACTCCAGGTGGACGGTCCCGCTGATCCGAGTAGCGCGAGTGAGTGTAGCTCCCCGGAGTACACGATCGAGGACAGAATCGGCACGTTCGTAACGGAACTGATACCCCAAGTGGACGGTACGAACGACGAGTCATCGTGCGACAATGCCGAATGGTACACTCGCGCTAAGGATCGTTCCCCTCGTCGTTCCTTCAGTATCGACAGCGCGAGCAGTTACGGCGATTCGCCGGCTCGTTCCACCGAGGATGAGGCGTGTCACCGTGCAACGCGTTATCTCGTGGACGAAGATTCGGAGGACTCGGCTCTGATACCACAATTGGACGGTGCCGATGATATTTCGAGCGACGAGGAGAGCATGTCACCGCGCAACGTTGAGAACGCGACGAGTTTGCCGACCTCGGTGACGATTTCCGAGCTCACTGATCGGCCCGTAACATGCAAACGTTGCAAGTGCACCTATCGCACTCGTGACAGTTACGACAGGCATTTGTCGAATTGCGACATCGTCACGACGAGCGACAGCGATTCGGAGACAATGGACAACAACAAGACTGGAGATTCGAGATTTTCACCGACCACCGCAGCACCCGTCTCGCCCCAATTCGTCGTTATGTCACCGTCCGAAGGACACACGATGTCGTCCGATTATCATCCGGATACTCAGGTCACCTCGCCACTCGAGGCTTCCGTCGCCTCGCCACATCCAGCCATACAGATCGAGCCTATAGCTCAAGCGATAATAACACCCCAAATTCACACTCACGCGACCGTCGAGACTCTTCATCGAACAGTATTAACCTCCAACGACGTCATTGTACAGACTCAATACACGAGAACGACAACGACATTGCCCAATCCGACAGCAGTATTACCGCAAGAGAGTACCGTGCAAATAACCGAAATCCCGGAATCGCCACCACCGTCGAGCGACCCAGCGCCCGACACGAACTGTCAAGCCGCACTCGAGCTACCACGAGTCAATCAAAATTGTCGTGGCCCGATATGCGGTGCGAGCGTTGCGCGAGGCTCCGACACGTCGATGATGCCACAAGCGTCGCAAACGCCGCGAATGACCAAGCCGAAATCACCGAGAGTCACGAGGCCACGGGCCAAAGTAATCAAGCCCAATACAGTTAGGAACGCCATGCCTCAACAGCACAATACCCAACAGCAGATGAGGTATCAACCTATGCAAGCGAGTCCACCGGTACTGCAGTTGCAGCAACAACGACCGAGCGGACCAACGGTGATACTCCAGCAGGTACCGACACCCGGTATGATGTCGGCATACGTGGAAACGTTGCAACAACAGTCAGGACAGAATCTCCAATACATAACGACACTGGGTGGACAGCAGGAAGCTTCGTACAAGCCGCAATTCATCGCGACGAATCAGCTCGTACCGGGCGCATACATTCAAGCTGCATCGGACAATCTTCTCGCACTGCAGAACGGTGGTATATCGGTATTGCCAGGTGTGCAAATATCTTCGCAGCAACAACCAACTGTTCTTGGCACGATAATACAGCAACAACCAAGCGCTATCCAATGCGGTGTTATATCGTCGGAACAATTGGTACTCAGCTCGACACCGACTCTGGAAATGTTCTCTGATTCGACCGGCAGCATGTTCGTATCGAGCCAACCGATGTATTACGGCCTCGAGACGATAGTCAGCAATACGGTAATGTCGTCGAGTCAATTCATGACAGGCGCTGTACCACAAGTATTGGCGAGTAGCTATCAAACGACAACCCAGGTTTTTCAAGCCTCGAAACTCATGGAGCCAATGGTAGACGTGCAAAGCCTGCAGAGCAGCGGTGTCCCCGCTGTTCAGGCTGTACAGGGAGTACCCCACGGTAGTTACGTCGTGATGAATCAAAGTGCACCAGCACCCGAGCCAATGCCTCGACCACCACCGCCTAATCCACAACCACCACCGCCTCCACCGCCTCTACCACCATCGCGGATAAGCCTATCACCGGCTCCCGAGAGTTTCGTAATTCCCGGCTGCGAGACTATCGCACTTGCAGCCACGCCCAACGTCGAGACAACCAGATCGCCGATTCTCGATATTCGAACGGTTCAACAACAGATGCCCTACGTCGAGACAGTACCGACGAGTATACTCGCAAAACCTTTGCAACAAACGATCACTAGCATACCGCGGGTCGCGGTTAAACCGAGTCCCGCGTCGCACACAGTCGCTCAGATGAATCATCATCAGCACGCACAGTGGAAGGTCAGCAACGAGCAACCGATCTACGGAGTCGAGCAAAACATTGACAAAGCTAGCAGCAGGCCTTACTTCGACTCGAAACACGTCTCGGAGAACACGAGTATGATAAAATCGAGCATCACTTCCACGAAGATACCACCGTTGCAGAGTATGATGCAGAGGCCTGCAAACGGCAATATCGAACAGGAGATTGTATCAAACAATTATGGGAGTGTGTCGAACACGAGCGTGACGGCGTGTCCGACCAACGGCGGCGGCGTTGTCGTTGGCAACGCAAACGTCGCAACGAGCAAGATAACACCGACGAGCGTGGCGCCGCTCTGCAGGCCGATGAATCGGGTCTTACCGATGCAAGCGATCGCGCCGAAACTCGAGCCTGTCAAGCCTGTGGAAAAAGCACCGATGGAGGAGCCAACGAAACCGGTAAACGAGCCACCCGAGGAGACCGCCAAGCTGATTATCAAGCCGGACAAAGTCGAGGATATCGTTGAAACGATCAAGCGGGACAAAGAGATCGAGACTGTCGAAACGGCGGAACGTGCCACGTCGCCTGAACCAATGAAAGCGGAAGTGACGATTGAAACGAAAGAGGAGAAAGCGAAGTTCGAAACTCCCGTGGAAAAGGAGAAGATCGAGAGTACGCCACTGAAGATGGTGCTGCAAAAACAGCTTGAGGACGGTTCCTACAAGATAACGCAGAACGCGAAAGTACCGAGTCAGAAGTGCACACCGAAGATCACATCCGTGGAGATCATAAGCGCTAAACAAGCGCCGCAAATAGCTTCTCTTCAATTACTACCGATCAAGACGTTCACCCTCAAGGCTAACAAGACCGAGGATACGAGTCCGGTGGTGCAGCAGCCGCAGCAGCAACCGCAGCTGCCATCCCCACCGCCGCTGCTGAAGACACGGGCGCCACCTGTAGCCGTGAAGAAGCCACGATTCGTCGCAAAGACCAACGCAACGAGTACAGCGATGACGACAACGGCGAGCAGCGCGCCGCGAAAGGATTCACCTCAGGATAAGACCAGCAAGAAGACTCTCACCGGTCCCAGTCTCATGTACGAGATCAAATCTCAGGACGGCTTCACTCACACCGCCTCCTCGATGGCTGAAGTATGGGAAACCGTTTTCCAGGCTGTTCAAAATGCTCGCAAGGCACACAACTTGCCACCGCTCGCGCATAATCCCCTTACCGAGGGCCTCGGACTCGACAACAACGCGACGATCTATCTCGTCGAACAGCTCGCCGGTGTCAATCGTTGCACCAAGTACAAACCAAAGTTTCACGATCTCAAGCCACCGAAGAGCCGCGATCTCGAGAACGACACGTTCGCCGAGTGCGAGAGCGGTGCCGCGCGCGCCGAGCCCTTCAAGGGCCGCAAGGTTCACGACGTTTTCAGCTGGCTCGCCTCGAGGCACAGGCAACAGCCCAAAATGATCGCAATCTCGGAGACTGAAATGAGGTGAGTTTGTATTTGGAAGGGGGCCTGAAGATTTTTGATGCAGCTGAATCCACCACTTTCGAGGTGCGAGGAAAGCGAATTGGCTAGGTCTCGACTTTGGTAAGCCTTTGTTCAGGGCGTTGAATAAACAAATTCATCACTACACCCTAATCTACTACTCACTAGAAAATACATTTCTCTTTCGATTCATCTTTTTTTTATCGTCAATCTCAATTACTCTTTACTACAATCTTTTAGCAATTACGTAACGATATGTGAACATTTACAATACAATTGATATTTTCCACATTTCATTGGACTCGTCGTACACGTTAAAAAGGATATATCGCTCTTTCAGGAGAGCCGCCAGTACGAATCTTCCGATGGCTATGAGATTTAGGGTACTTAAGGAAACGTCGAAGGAATCGGTGGGCGTTTATCATTCTCACATACACGGCAGAGGTTTGTTCTGTCTGAGGGATATCGAGGCTGGGGAAATGGTGATCGAGTACGCCGGTGAGGTGAGTCTCGTATCGATGCTCGCTCGAAATTCGTCTTTTCATTTTGGTGATGATGACACGATGTTTAGGAACGGTAGACTTGTTGCTTTAATTATTGTTTTGTAAAACTTCGATCAATCGGTCCGGAAAAACGGTTTGATGGATCAATTTGGAAATTTACTGGGCTATTCGGGGTACATTAAGTTGACAAGAAACATGGAAGCGTTAGTCTTTCCATGAATATTTGTAAAGCAGGGGTAGATTTGCCGTCGTTCATCCCCCCCCCCCTCTCTGTATTCCAGAACTCCAAGTTCTTCCACTATTGCCACTTGGATTTCTGTCTTCACCGCCTCACAGCCACAAATGTGTTCCAAACGTTTCTTCCCTCCGCTGCATATTCGACAGCTATTGTCCCTTGTTATCCCTCATTCCCTTTTTCTCCTATATTCACGCACCTAATACTTGCACATAATTCCCGTCGTTTCCCCTGCTGATCTCCTTTACCTCCCAGTATTTGTCCATTTCTCCCTTCGCTTTTCGTCTTTTTCTTCTTTGTTCTTTTCCTTTTGGCAGTATGTTGATTTGTCAATCCTACATTCTGGATTTTCTGCTCCGTTGTGATTTTTTATTCTCCTTTCTACTTTTTGCTCTATTCCTTCCACATCCTCAATTCTTAGCGACTGGCATATTTCTCCTTATTCCACTTCTCGCATAGCTCTGGCAAAGTCCTCCGGTCCCCTTCGACGAGTTTCCTTTGATAATTCCTTTCACCTCATCTTTTGAGCACACCTTCGACCACCTTTTTATTCTTCCATCTTCGTTACTTCTACCAGATATTTCCAGCTCTTTTCCAAGCCTCCATTTTCACACTCCACAAATGTTTTTGTTATCATTCATTCTCCGTCCTCAGGTTATTCGCGCGTCTCTGACCGACAAGAGGGAAAAATATTACGACAGCAAGAACATCGGCTGTTACATGTTCAAGATCGACGATCATCTTGTTGTCGATGCGACGATGAAAGGAAATGCAGCGAGGTTTATCAATCATTCCTGCGAGGTAATTGAAAACATGGATTATTTTTCTTTCTTGCCAACGATCGTATTACGAATTGTGATGAATTTCTCGAGACTTCTACGTCATTTTTCACTTTTCTATATATATATATATATATATATATATATGTTTCTCGATTTCGCAGCCAAATTGTTACTCTCGAGTCGTCGACATTTTGGGCAAGAAGCACATCTTGATATTCGCATTGAGACGCATCGTACAAGGAGAGGAACTCACCTACGACTACAAATTCCCGTTCGAGGACATAAAGATTCCGTGCACCTGCGGCTCGAGAAGATGTCGCAAATACCTCAACTGAAACTGCGGTCTTATTATTATCGTTATCGCCGATGAATGAAGAAGTAGGGAGAAAAACAGCATACGTACATTTCATATATATATATATATTTATACACGGAGAGAATTGTCAGTTGGCGATGTATTTTTTAAGGATTTGGTGCGGAGATCTTGCGGCCAAGAAAAATATGATATTTAATCGTTTTTCGAGACCCCTTCGAAAAAGAATACAGCATATTTTTATGACGAGTAGTATTTGCCAGGAAAAAAAATGAGCATTCTGGAAAAAGATCGAAATTCCATTTTTCGTTCTACCAGAATGAAAATAATTAAATTCCGAATACGAAATACTCTTTTAAATAGCTTCGTGTCTATTTATCTTTGATAATTTTGTTCTCAATGACAAGATATACAAAAAAGTATTTCAGGAGTCTTTTGTTAAATTTTATATTTGGAATTTAAGAGGTTGGGCTACTGTGGCAAACCGAAAATCAAGATTATTTAAAAAAATACTTTTGAAGGTGTAAGTAAGATGTTTGAAAAATGGTTTGGACATTTATTTGAGTCTACATCAACAAAGTTGTATACCAAATTGCATTAAGAAATATTAATAATTAAATACGTTATGAAGAATCTCGTGAAGGACCTTTGAACGTCA
Organism: Ophion ventricosus; assembly: GCA_963932345.1. Classification (NCBI taxonomy): domain Eukaryota; kingdom Metazoa; phylum Arthropoda; class Insecta; order Hymenoptera; family Ichneumonidae; genus Ophion; species Ophion ventricosus. The sequence goes on along the minus strand of OZ010721.1, from coordinate 22,450,419 downwards.
GAAGCTCAACGGTGTACTCGATTTTGGCCACCAGGTTAATCGGAAATGAAAAAAAAAAAACGAGGTTTTCCTTAAAATAGATAATATTGGCTAAGACTTGACCGAGCTTTTTTTTCTAATCGTGTTTTATGATCATCAAACAAAGAATGTTTGAATATTTTTCTTCGATTTTTCGAGCAACATGACATCATTACTGTTAATAACTGTTGAAAAAAAAAACATGTTAAGAAGAAAAACGTCGGTGAAGACTAAACTACTATTACGCTGGATAAGTGTACCAAATTTCAAGGCAATACGTCGTCAATAGAAGTCGAGAAATCGTGTACACCGTTTTAAAAAAACATAATTTCGAGAAAAACGCTTGAAAAAAAGTTAAAAATTGTACTGGCAGTTCTATCGTTGGTGATAATAAGTTTATCTTAAATCTGCGATTGCTGCACCATACGTTGAATATTCCTCTTCAATTCAAGTTGCCTCAAGCAAGAAACGATTTTGTTTCATTTTCACAGTAGCCTAACTCCTCAATTATCTTCATTCTGCTGGTCGCAAAATAGAACTTTGATCTTCTTTCCAGAATGCTCCATTGTATCTGGTAAATACTGCTTGTCACAAAAATACGCTATAATTTTTTCTTTCAAAAAGGACTTGAAAAACGATTGGAAATGATATTTTTCTCCGTCGCAAAATCTCCGCGCAAGCACCCTTAAAAAACACACGGTCACCTCATAATCACCTTCTATAAACGCGCTATAGCCACGCGTGCTTTAGCGCCGGACTCATTTTATTGAATGTTATTGATTTCCATTATCAGTCTATTTTCAAATATTACACTACGTTTTTTTTTTTTTTAATTTCCTTTTTATATGTATATCTATATGGCCACGAAGTAACCGAAGTGCAAAAAATAAGTTTGACACTGCGCTATTTGCCACACACACATAGCCGAAGCGGAACGGCGTAGAAAGAAAAATGTCAAACGGATTAAGTGCAGTGTTTCGCGTCGGCTTGTGCAGCATTTTTTTTCTCCTTTTTTTTCATTCATTTATTTTTCTCACTGTTGAGACGCAACGGCGAGGGGGGGCGGGGAGGATGCGGCGATGAACAAACTCCGACAGCAGCTTGAAAAAAAAAAACCGATCGAAGTTTCCGCGCTCTTTGAGAAACTTTATTAATCTCTGAAGAGATCAAAAGACATTGAAAAGAGAAAAGAGAGAGAGAAAGAGATAGAGGAGGAGGAGGAGGAGGATAAACAGAACGTATTTGAAAGATATTGGACAACGCTATTGTCACTTTGTAGATAGGCTTTTAATTTTAATATCTCTATATATATATATATATATATGTGTATGCATATGTATATTTTTCAATACGCGTATGCTTCGTTTCGCGTCGACGACCGGGGGGGCGCAGCGTCGTTTGTTGTAATATCCAGATTTAGTGTACAGTGTAAAAACAAATTAACGTTGTATATTACTACGCATCCGCGTTTGCTTTTTTTATTGGGCATGGTGTAAGACTCTCTTGTGAAATAATCTCTATGCTTACGGATTAAAGTCGAAGGGGAGAATCGAAACGTGAGAGAGAGAGAGAAAGAGAGAGAGGGAGAGCGAAGGAGAGAGGAAGTGAGAAAAGTCTTCGATGTAAAATTTTAATCAGTTTTGTCGTACGATAACGTAACAAAGGGGCGAAAAAAAAAACAAAACGTAGGCGTTAAGAAGAAAGTGAGAGAGACAGTGAAAGACAGGGACAGATTTTCCATGAGGATTGCTGTCACCTTGGAGGTATACTTCGGCAGAAATTGATTCGTATATATACCTTCGGGCGCATATTCGGATAGCGGGTAACGTCAAGCTTGCAATATGAATAACGAATCCGTGAAGAGAGAGGGAGAGAGAGAGAGAGAGAGAGAGAGAGAGAGAGAGAGAGAGGAGGAAGAAATTTGTAAAAAAGAACGAAAACGAAGCAGCGAAAGTAGCTTATTGTGAATCGAAACCGGTAACGAGAGCTTGTGTTGTGTGCTGACATTTATTGGTGCAAATTACGACTGGGCATTTTCCAACACATCTATAATCAATTTGTTAAGGTCGTTGTAGAATGTTTTTTTTTTCTTTTCTTTGTCTTTCGTTCGTTTGTTCGTTCGTTTCTCTTCTCGTGGTCTATTGTCGTGCTTCCAATCGTACGAACGAGACATTGTCGACATAGTGTCGTTCGTCATCCGCGATGTACGTATGCAGGATGTGCGATTCGTGCTGTCACAAAATGACTCCTTAAGTACGCGTTTGCATGGAAAATTACTCGAACGTTTGTTTGGTTTCGAGGGACGGATGAGATCGGTTTGACTTAAGAGGGCACGTCCGAGTAGACGGCGGAAAAAATATTGTGAATTTTGGGTATTATTATCGCAAAAACTATTTGTCCGTTTTCATCCAAGTTTGTTTTATTGGAAAGTATAAATATTGAGGTATATTGACAATTTTTTTTTTTATCAATTTATATTGACTGGAAGCGCTGTTAATGTGGCCGGCAGAAAACATGTACCTCGCTGGCACGGTCTGCCGTCCCTATGATTGCTTGCAGTCGGTTGATCCGAACGAAAAAATTTTGAAATCATTCTCTTATGTCATGTTTAAAGCACTTCGCATCGTAGGATTTTTTTTTGTTTTTCACAAAATGGCGCCCGATTTAGATTCACATTTTTCAACTTAAATTTCCGTTTTTTTCTGGGTTGATAAAATCCTACGATGCGAAGTACATTACATTTTAGGAATCTTCGAAATTTTTGTTTCGATCAACCGACTGCATACGATCTTGGGGGCCGCCAGCGACAGACATTTTTTACGCCGGCCACAATAACGGCGCTTCCAGTCAATATACATTTAGCAAAAATTTTGACAATTTATCTCAATAGTAGCTTTCGCCCGCGTGGAATTTGGCCCCATAGAAACTTCATTAACAGTTGTATCCCTAATTAGGCGTTCGTTTCCTCTTTAAGGATTGAATTTTCACGAACGCTGAAATTTCATTAATTGTGTGTAGGAGCACTTATACAAAGTTTCACGTAAATTTGACTCGACTTTTTATTTTTCATACAAACTTTGCCACCCCCTTTCTCCCCTTAGGGGTTGAATTTCTAAAAACGCTGAAATACGTGTTTCATTAATTATGTCAAGAAGCACGAACACCAAATTTCAAGTAAATCCGATCAGATTTTTGTTGTTGTTATTTCCATACAAACTTCGCCACATCTTTTCTCACCTTATGGGTTGAATTTAGAAAAATCCCTTCTTAAAGGGCTACACCAGTGTGAACGCTGAAAATTTGGCTGATTTTCGGGATTTTTTTGGAAGAAAAGTACTCAATTAAATGTTTCGGAAAATTAAGAATATATTTGGCTATATTTGACCTATATTACATAATTTTTTCGTAGAAAAATATTGAGATCCAAGCGACTTATGCGCTGCCTTCGGAGGCGCCAAAAAAAAAAAGTTCCTCCACTGCTGACATGATTTCGGCCGATTGAGTAGCTGAAACCGAAAAAGGAAAAAATGTCGTTAAACTGGAAGGTATTTCCTGTACAATGACGTAGGATTTTCGAAAAATATCAAAATCTAACAAAATGGCGTAGTTATGAAAAAAAAAGTCTGCTTTCTTGCCTATAAAATGGTCGTTTTTTTCAATGCCAAATCGTCTTTTTTCATCCAATCAATAATATCCTACGTCATTGTAGAGTAAATATATTCAAGAGTACTCAGTTCAAATTTCAAGTCGATCGGATAATTGCTCTTTGAGTTACAATGTCAGCAAATTTGAGAAATCTCATTTCGAGAAAAAACGCGTTTAAAGATTTAACTATCGATTTTTGCAAGATAAAATGATATTTGCAAGATAAAATGATTTTTACAGGATATTCTTGAAAGTATAAACTGTAGAAAAAGACGAAAAAAAATCGATTTTTTGAAAGTGTCACACTGGTGTAGCCTCTTAAATGGTGACTACATTATAAAATCAACATGCCCTTCAAATTTTACGCTTCTTAGCGGTTCAGGCTGAAAGATGATCAATTAGTCAGTCAGGACTTTGCCTTTTGTATATAAAGATTTTATACTTTCGAATGAAACAAACTTGGATGAAATCGAATAAATAGATTTTGACATAATTCCCAAAATTGACCTATCTTTTTCGCCGTCAACTCGGACGTGCCCTCTTAAAACCGCCAGGCTCGTGCGAAGATTTCGAAACCGGGTAGTTTTTCGAAACCCTAGGATTATTCTTACCGTCATGCACTTTTGAGTCTCGTTGCTCAAAAGTTCATAGCGCTCTGAAAAGCTCTCGAAGCGAGCCACTACAATGTACAATTGAAAATCCGGGCTCCGGTTCAAAATTTCGTAACAGACCTTCGCACGTTTCGAGAAATTTCCACAAAGTTGTCCGGAATTCTAAACAGGTGTCGAAAAAAATCTTTTCGGACAGTTGTCAACATCAATGGTTATATCTCCGGGCCATTTGCCACCCAATTGGACAACTCTTGGACAACTTTTTGAAAATTCCTACTCGGATTGGTGCTTGCAGCAGCCAAGAGCAAACTAAGAGTTCCATCTTCTTTGGCCCTCAGAACCAAATGACTCACTTGTATCCTACTTTCCAATGGTCTTGAAGTTCGCATCGTTGGACTGCAAGAAAGATTCGTTCTTATATTTTTCTTTCCGCATTTTTATTATTTTACAATTAATTTTTTGCAGATATTAAATAATAGATCTCTAAGAAAATTAAAAAATAATAGATGGATTATCGTAACGAAAATTAGCCACGAGAAATTCGAGCGATTGCAAAATAATCATTTTCGTTCTATTCCAACAATGCAAACTTCAGTCTGAAACTTTTTAAGATTATACTGTCCAACGTGTAAGAAATACGAATGGGACATCCTGTATACGAATCCTCTGTATAGTCTTCGAGTGGCATAGCTCGTGTAACGATGCCCCAAAGAATATCTTCGTTTTATTGTACGATGATAATTGGGTTGCTATGCGGTTTCATTCGATACAAATATATTCGTTTTTTTTTTTTTTTTTTTCTCGTTTACTCGGCGGGTGACGAGAGGCGAGGCGACGAGACAGAGGGCGAAAAGGGCTTTTTGGTCGAGGCTCCGTTTTAGCCGCGGTGTCTACGAACGGCAATTTGCCTTAAATTTTTCTCACGCATTAGTCTTATCTATAGAATAAGCTATAACTCGGTGATTGACGTTGAAATATTCCGGCCCGCGAGCTATACAAAACTCGAGTTGGATTGCGGAAACGACGTTGGGAGTCGAATGAGAGAGAAGAAAAAAGAAGAAAAAAAAAATAAGGATAAGAATGACGACTCGGAGAGTTAATAAGAGTGATAATAAGTAGAGAGGGTTGTGATGTCATCAGCAGGGCGATGGCGCCAGAGCTGAAGAGGGATACAACGCGTAGGAAAAAAAGAAAAAAGAAGCATACACTTTAATCAATATCTGCCGAGGTAGAGATTCCCTGAAGTTTTTTGGTGCTCCGCCACGCCGGACACCGTCAAGTGCACTTTTAACGAGAGAAAAACTCTAAGAAAAAAAAAAAACATAAAAGAACGAAAAGAAAGGGCGAAAAAAAAACAGGAAAGAAGAGTAAAATAAGTGGAAGAAAAACACAGACGCTGGAGGAAGAGAAATATGGCCTAGAGATAAAGAGATTGTAGTAGGTTGATATTGTAGTCGAGTTAAGTAATAATTGAGTCGAGGAAAGTAAACGAGAGAACGAAAAGCGGGGGAAAAAAAACGAAAGAGGTGAGAAGAGAAAACGTAAAAAAAAAAAAAAGGAGAAGAATAAAGAAACGAATAAGCGTTATAACGAAGATTATTGATTGCGAATTATTTAACAAAGTAATATAAAGAAGAAGGGGACGAGGAAAAATAAAATAAAATAAAGAGGAAAAGAATGGAGGACAAATGATGGCAGGAACATTATTTTGAGCGGGCAATTGCGATGTCGCGCGACGATACGGAGAGCGCGCTTGCTCCAACACAAACACGTTTTAAATCGGCCTGGTTTGGTACAAAATGGCGTATGCGACGAGTGTAAAAAGTTTTTTGCGTGAAAAGTGGGAAAACGAGGAACGAGAAAAGCGGGACGAGGGGCGAGCAGAGAGCCGCCGGATGGCGACGAGAGAGAGAGAGATAGAGGGCTTAGGGGAGAGTGAAAAATGGAAACTTGTTCTGGTCACGAGAAATTGCCATTTTTTTTTTTTGTTTTTTGTTTTTTAGGTACACTTTTTTACAATTGACTTTTTTTTTCTCTCTTTCTTTCGTAGCTTCCGTATACTGCGTTTCGGTAATTAACCATTATTAGCTGTGCATTGCGGAAATGAATATTGTTTATATTATTGTCATTAATGTTTAACGTGTAGAAAGGAAGAAAAACACACAAAAAAAAAAAAAAGAAACAACTGCGACGACAACAGCGACAACCGTAACGAGAAACAAAACAGGCAAACTGAAGTAACAACAATCGATGAACGATAAAGGGCGATCGATGCGTGACATAAACAAACAAAAAAGACGCGAGTTATGCTTACTTGGAAAATACTATAAATAGCAATGTTAGATATTTTATTGATATTTATTGATTATAAAGGACGATTCTTTTGATCGAACGAGCAAAGTACTAATTGAAGTTAATTTTTCAATTATCACTATTATATATAAATATATATCGAGTGAGTTATTAAAATTTAGACACTCAGGGTTCCAATTTAAAAAAAAAAGCAAAGCTCACCTAGAAATGAGGACGTCTCCATTGAAGAAAAAAAAAACCGAAGCGATCGAAACGCAGATCTTGGCAAGTTCTTCAATTTTTATCTGTGACTTTTTGTTTATTTGAAATTAATATTTATAGTAGTTTTCGAGTGTTCAATTTTAATTGACTCACTCGGTGTATACATATATGTACACTGTTTTTTTTTTTTTTTCACTTTACCGAGCCAGAACGTATCCGAGAATTTTGGTTTCGACTTTATCAAACGACGACACGTTCGTCGATAAATTATATATACAGTACTGGACAAAAAAAAAAGTACGCACTAGTCGAAATTTCTCACCGCACTAAAATTTACATAGCGGACTCAAAAATAAGGGTAATTGAATTTACCAAGTGGCGTTTTAAAGAGGACAAGTTTCCCTTTATTTTGCTTTTTTTTCAGAAAATTCTCTACGATTTTTTTTCACCCCGGTGCGGGCTTTTGAACGTGGCCATTTTTCGGCTATTTTTTGGCCGTCGAAAATTAAGTGCAAAGTTTGTGGAAAATTTTTTCCTCGGTTTTTTCCATGGGAAACTGAAAAAGAATATCAAAAGCGACATTTTCATTTTTTAGGAAGTCTCGTACGATTTTTTTTCGCCCTAGTATTGCATTTTTAGCTAAAAAAAACATGTTTTAGAAAAAAAAGGCGTCATCAAAGAACTATAGGGTTTCAGGGGAAATGTCAAGAGGGTAAAAAGTTGCATGGGCTCACACTGGAGTGGCTAGAATTTTTTCAGAATTTTCCTTGGACATTTTTTTTACCATTTTTGGTTGGAACTTTGATGAGTGGAAAGGCTCCACTTGGGAATTATGGGGTTTAGGACAACTAAGAAAGGAAATTTGTTTACATATTCATTTTTAATTAACTACAATTTTTCTAGATGTTTTTTTTTATTTTTGACAATTAAAATAAACAAAATTAAAATGAAAAAAATGAAAAAAAATCTAAAAAAAATAGTTGTTCATTAAAAATGAATATGTAAAAAAATTTCCTTTTTCAATATATTGTCCTAGACCCTATAATTCCTAAGTGGAGCCTCTCCACTCATCAAAGCTCCAACCAAAAATGGTTAAAAAAGAATGTAAAAAAATGTTTGCCTTTTTTTCAGAAACATGTCTTCTTTAGCTAAAAATCCAATACTGGGGAGAAAAAAATCGTACGAGACTTTCCTAAAAAAAATAAAAATGTAGGTTTTGATATTCTTATCAAGTTTACCCCGGAAAACACCAAGGAAAAAATTTTCTACAAACTTTGCAGTTAATTTTCGACGGCCAAAAAATAGCCGGAAAATGGCCAAGTTCAAAAGTGCACACCGGGGTGAAAAAAAATCGTAGAGAATTTTCTAAAAAAAAAAAACAAAATAAAGGTAAACTTGTCCTCTTTAAAACGCCGCTTGGGAAATTCAATTACCTTTATTTTTGATTCTGCTATGTAAATTTTAGTGCGGTAAGAAATTTCGACTAGTGCGTTTTTTTTTTTGTCCATTACTGTATATACATATATATATAGAGTGAGTCACTAGAAATTAGGCACTCAGGGCTCCAGTTAAAAAAAAAGTGGAATCCACCTAGAAATGGGGTTGACGTCTCCATTTTTGAAAAAAAAAATCGAAGCGATCGAAATGTTGATGCTGACAAATAAATTTCATTTTGTAGGTGACTTTTTTCATCTAAAATTAATATTTCTAATAGTTTTCGAGTGTTCAGTTTTTATTGATTCACCCGGTATATATATATATATATATATATATATATATATATATATATATATATATATATATATATATATATATATATATATATATATATATATAATAATGACGATAAACGCGCTATATTTTCCAATTAATGTAAAACAATGTACATCATAAAAGAAATAACGAAAGGAGAAGAAAAACAAAAACGAAAAACCAGTACGTGCAAGATACACGCCAAACTCGCTTTTGCTAACGATTATTCACGATATATATATATATATATATATATATATATACATACATATATAGACGACGGATATCCATCCGCACGTGTCCACTACGCAAACGGACCTTAATTTTATTCAATTATATTTTTTACTCCATTTCTTGTCTTTTTTATTTTTCGTTTTCTAGTTTTTTTTTTTTTTTCGTTGTTTTTTTTTTAATATTTCATTGTGCCCGGTGAAGTCTTTTTTTGCCTTCTTTTTTTTTTCCAATGAACAATCGACCGTAAACTCGTGCGAGGAACAAAAACAAAAGAAGCTAAAATAAACAGGCTCTGCAAAGTTATTTGTAATTCCGTAGTAGTATTACCGAATAAACTTTCATTATAATTCGTTGTATAAGAGAGAGCGCGCACGCGCGCGCAACCCGTATAGACACGCCACCGTATTACACCGATTATAATTACACACCGGAGAGAGCGTATTAAAACACACTCTGTATCAATCGCAACAGTCACTCGTGTATACACTTGGTCACTTTTAGCACCGCTTTACTGTGTGTGTGTGTGTGTGTGTGTGTGTGTGTTTGTGGTATTTTTTTTTTTCTTTTTTTTTTTTAATACATACCCCGTCTCTCTGCGAAGAGTCGAGAGAAGGAGAGTAAGAGGAAGCATCGATTAAGCATAATCTTCGTGTCTGCGAAATATTTACGGCGAGGCTATTGTAACAATATATATGTATATATATATATGTGTGTTTTGCGACGAGGCTGAAAAGTTCTCGGCCCGAGATACTATAGAGCTCATGGGGCGACACGGCGTCTCGGCCGAGAACTTTTCAGCCTTGTCGTAAAAGATATATATGTATATATATATATATACAGGAAAAAAAAACGACACGCGCAAATGAAAAGGAAAAATGCAAAGCTATGAAATTGGTCGGAGAAGGAAAGGGGGAAAACAAAAAAGAAGAAAACGAAGAATGAAAAGGATAAAAAAAAAAATTGTCTGTGATTATCAGTCATAATAATCTCTAGGTCGACATATTTTTTAGACGATATTTTTTAGAAAATTACAAAATTTACGATATACCCCTATTATTGATATAGATTATTGGATCAAACGATGTGCTGCTGAGCATTACGTAATGAAAAAAAAAAATTAAAAAAAAAAAACAACAAAAAGAAGAATAAAGAAAGAAATAATAATAATGATAATGCTAAGGAATATTAATAATATTAACGGAGAGAAATACGGAGCGAACGCTGAGGGGCGGGGGGTGAGACGTGAGCGTGAAATATATGTAAAAAAAATTGCGAGTTAAAAAAAAGAAAAGAGTAGAAAAGAAAAAATTGCACACGTTGTCGACTGTTTTGATACAGGATTATTGGACAGTTGAGGGATCGATGGCTGTTGTAAAATATTCAATGTTTGGACAAATAATTATCGAAAAGAGGAAAATTAACTTACGAAAAAATAACGAACAGAGAGAGAGAGAGAGAGGAAAAAATTCTAATAATTAAGCGTGGGTCGGTAGTATTTTTCTTCTTCTTTTTTTTTGGGGATCCCTTTGCGCTCGCGCAATAACGCCACGGCTCGGTACCGGTGACGTGACAAAAAGCAAAAAAACATCCGTAAAGAGCAAAAAAATGTTCACGAAAAGCTGAGCGATAGAAAAAAATTTGACGATAAAGATTTTATTTTACACCTTGCATCACAGAACACAAAAGAAGAGCCACTTAAAAAAAAAACAGACTAATCCAAAGGAGGAGCGAAAAAAAGGGGGAAGAAAAAAAAAAGAGGAAACCGAGAAGAGCGAGAGGCGCTTCAATTTTGCGCGCGATAAAAAAAAAAAAAAAAGAAAAACCCGTCGTTATAAATCCATCTACTAAACCGTAGAAAATTATCGAATAATCGTATTACAATACACATTAGCCCAGAAGATATTACGCGCGATAAATGCATTAGCGTGAACGAAGAGATAAAGGCGAACGGGAGAATGAAAGAAAGAACAAAAAAAAAGAAATAAAACGAAACACGTAGTCGCTTCTCATCACACCGAGTAAAGAGTTATAATGATAAACAAAAAAGAGACAAAATAACGAAAAAAAAAAACAAAAATATATATATAAATACATATATATATATATACGAATAAAAAATAAACATGTCGTCTATACACCACTCACAACTTATACCGATGTTTTTTCTAATTCAATGTTTTGTTAGTATTATATACTATGAGCGAGGGAGGAGGACAAGAAAAGAAAAAGAAAGAAGAAAAGACGAAGTAAAAAAAAAAAAAACGAGCAAGTGAAAGAATTAACACAATAAAAGAAGAAAAAAAAAAAACACGAATAAAAACTATCACGAGCGGATAACTGTGATGATTGGTCCCTGTCCACAAAATTTTTCGCCTATTGACAATGCCTATTTTTCCACCTGTCATTCGGGAATGACGGGAAATGATCCCTTTAATCGTTGATTGTCGCGCGATCACTTTTATCTCGCAGCAACGAACGTACGAATTTACTTCTCGCTTTTTTCTAAAGTTATGAAAATTAATTTATAAAAGTGCAAGAAAGATTTTCACCAAAAGTCTTCATAAATTTTCAATTAATCGAAAATGACGAAGACAATTTAATCGATGTAAAACTCTCTTGTATTGTTGCAAATTGTGCATCTTGGGACTTCCTAACAAATTTTTGAACGGGATCACGAAAGGATATTTTTTTTTTATCGGATGAGCCAACAAATTGCGATTGAGAATTTAAAATGAAAACTCTCAAACGACTCCAATCGGGAAATAACCACGGCATCCACTTCGATTCCAATGTGGACTCCATACGTGCGGCGTCCCTATCAAATCCCTATAGGGATGTGGTAGAATCTGGGTACTCCCCGATAAATTTCTGCACGGGATGTTCTAAACACTTTAAGGAGGTACGATCATTGCGACGAATCTAACTTTCGTGCGCGAAATTTTTATATGATGCTGACGAATACGTTATGCAACTTTTGGAAAAATTTGAGCTATATTGACCGTTCCGTTTTTTTCGTAATAAAATGGGCAAAGTCGTGCACTTTGAGCTGGTGAAGCACGTCGTCTTATGGAGACGGTCGACCGGAAGTGCGGTGATCACGGTTTTGCTGCTCACGTATCCAACTAAAGTCGTTGGTAAACTGAAATTTGATAAATTAGACATAATAGACAAATTTGGCACTTTGAGATCGACAATACGAATATTCAACACAAGTTAATATAAATCAGAACACCCTTCGGGTAACATAAATGTAATCTCTTTGTTGACCCCGAGGAAGTAGTCGTACCTCCTGTAGGATGCAAATAGTGTATTTAAAAAAGTCGAAATTTTCATCGTCATGAACGGTAACCTGCCCTTAAGGCCTTAGACCACTCTAGAGGCAAAAAAAAGGGCATATTTTGTGATTTCTTTTCAGCGAAATCATAAAATAAATCGGAATTACAAAATAGGGGTTTTATTATACACGCAATGGACTATAGAAAATTATTTTTTCACAGCGATACATGTCAAAATGGCGACTATGCAGCATTTTTCCGATAACGCCTTTATTTCTGGAAGGTCAACGGCCGGACCAACAACTCCTATAATTTTTTAGTTATGATAAGACACCAAAGTTTTTCCGATTATATATAAGAATAGCTATAGAAGTACGTAGGCATTTTTTGATATATTGTTTTTTGTCAAAATGGCGCATTTCTAAAACAAAAAGCATAAAATGCCATGAGAAAATCTTCAGAAAATTGTTTATAAAAAAGGAACTATGCAATATAATTTAAAAAAATCCTAGTTAGTGCCTCAGAAAATGTAATTCTAAATATACAGTTAAAATTTCAAGTGAATCGGTTGAAATTTGAGTTATGAGTCCAGGTCGACTTGAAAAATGTAGTTTTGAGATAAACGCGTTTAAAGTTAGTAGAAAGTCGCGATATGAATCAAGAGGGCTTGCGCTAGAATTCGAAAATCGAGTATTTAGAGATTTTTCACACCCATAATCTTTGGAATATAATTTTATAGGGACTAAGGTACATTTTGAACAACAAAAAAATCGATTTTTGGGAAATCCTAGAGTGGTCTAAGGCCTTAAGAAGCTTTTCGAAACTTTTGTTCCAGACCAACCCAAACAATTCTTGAAATAATAATTGACAAAAGTCGTAAAAATTAAGACGATTATTATATCGATAAAAATCTTCTTTATTTTTTAAAATAAATTTCGAACTTTACGAAAAAACAAGAAATTCATTTGTGCACTACACTCTCTCTCTCTCTCTCTCTCTCTCTCTCTCTCTCTCTCTCTCTCTCTCTCTCTCTCTCTCTCTCTCTCTCTCTCTCTCTCTCTCTCTCTCTCTCTCCCCCCCCCCCCCCCTCTCCCGATTTCCCATTCTCGGGAATACTTTAAATATCGCCGCTTCGCAATTAGTTTCGCAGTACAAAGCAATATCTTATCTCCCTTTGTCCGTTCCCACACTCGCATAACGCGCGAGCAAGTGTTTCGTAATTATTCGTTGCTATACTCTGGCTCCGCGCGCGCCCGTACGATTGCAGAGGACCAGAGAGAGAGAGAGAGAAAGAGAGAGAGAGAGAGAGAGAGAGAGAGAGAGAGAGAGAGAGAAGGATAATGGGATGGAAAAAAAAGAACAGCATGCGTCAGGCCATGCGTCCAGCATGTGTGCGCGAATTTGCGAGCGTACATGCAATTCGACGCGTTGCCCGCGACGCGCTTCGAAGAGCCTGCCGCGTTGACTCATCGCGGCTCGTTAGTGCACTCCTCACCCTCCCGCCTGATGGATGCTGGTCTCATTCTCGTGAAAACAAAAAAAAAAACCATTAAAAATGAAACGATGTTTTTTTCCCAGAACAAAAGCCCCGACTATTGAGAGGAGGCTCGTTTCATCGATAAGCCGTTGAAAAAAAAAGGTCAATTTTAATACTTTTTTTTTCTTATGAGAGTATCGGGATGGCGCGGTCGGGGCTTTACACCCAATTGATACGTAGACGTAGGTAATTGAAAAATATTGATGAACAATTGATTTATTGTTATTTAAAGAGAGTGCCGCCATTGCTGCGTGGCCAATTCAAGTTTCAGGTAGTAGTCTCGCCAAGGCGTTTTTCTGTAGATTTTTTTTTTTAATTTCGCCGTCTCATTCAGGACACTATTGAATGATTACCTGCAAAATTTCAAAAGGATTCCCCGTTCCGTTTTCGTGATATTGGCAATCAAAGATTTCACGGTTATACACGTGTTCTTATGGGGAGCAGTGGAAAATTTCACATTTCACGCGATACACTCACTGCGCAACTCATGTGGCGCCGCCCTCGCGGCTAAATGGAAAACTTAGTAGATGCCCATAAGCGGTATCAGCTGTTCGATGTTAGCTCGTGAATTCAAATATACGACACAACACACAAAAGTTCAATTTACTTTATACAAAAAAAAACAAGTAGTTTATTACTTTAAAACCAATAAAAAATCCCAAAAAACGACACTTCTTCATTTTGGGAATACCATGGTATTAATTGCATACATCATGCTTTTGTGTGAGCCAAGACATAAAGTATTATTGTAATAGTGCAACAAGCAAGTGGAATAGTGGTGTATCCGAAACCTATTTATAATACTTATTCCTTTTGAATCCGTTTTATGTCATACGTCCTTTTCTATCTTACCCATATCTTTGGTTAAACGAGTTCGAATGTTTATACAAATACGCAAGTAACTTTAAAAATGCAGCATTTAGTTTTGCTTGTATTAAATCTTAGTAATACAGTTTAGGCACAATTGTGCATACCTCTATTTTTACATCATATGTAGGATCATTAACCCTAGTTTGCCGTATTACTTTTCCGCTAACGAATCGTTGACCATAGGAATTTAAAATTTCTTCTATACTTGAGACACGGTGGCTCTCGAATAGTTTTTTGCCAACATTTATTCACGGAATTCGTCCCCGCCAAGCTTCAACAAACCCGTCGAAGTACCCGTCCTGTCGTATTCTAACCTCTACAGTACTATTCTCCGTCCTCTGTAAAATTTCGCGCGGCCATTCGCACCATCTCAGCGCCACCGTCGGTGACTCTTTACCCTATTACACCCGCCTACTCCCTCGCGGCAGCCACCGCGCGTTTCGCTAGTCAACGCGCGCGAACGCATCCACCTCGCGCGCCCGCGCGTCGTTGGTTAGTCACCTCAAGGACGTTCGTGGCGCTCTGTAATTGGGATAGGTCGTACCGAGGGTAGAGATGAACCAACGCGCGCCCGCCTGGTCCCGCAGCTTCTACGTGCGTGCGTGAACTACGTTTTTTCATTTCTACCGCGACGTATATGTTTTTCTCTTCTTTTTTTCCAATTTTTTTAAATGGCGCCCGGCCGGGAGACGCGCGTCGCGACACTATACCGTGCTCGCGATTCGAAACGCCGTATCGAAGCTTTCGCACGGACGGGTTGAGGAGCGCTGGGAGGGCGGCGGAAGGGAGCGAGCAAGCAAGAGAGAGAGAGAGAGACATAGCCGAGCGAGACGAGAAGGGGCGAGAGAGAGAGACAGACGCAAGCGCAGCGTAGCGAGAGTGAGACAGAAGCGATCGCGGCGCAACGAGAGTGAGAGAGAAGCGATCGCGGCGTAGCGAGAGTGAGAGAGAAGCGATCGCGGCGTAGAGAGAGTGAGACAGAAGCGATCGCGGCGTAGCGAGAGTGAGAGAGAAGCGATCGCGGCGTAGCGAGAGTGAGACAGACAGAAGCGATCGCGGCGTAGCGAGAGTGAGACAGAAGCGATCGCGGCGTAGCGAGAGTGAGACAGAAGCGATCGCGGTGTAGCGAGAGTGAGACAGAAGCAATCGCGGCGTAGCGAGAGTGAGACAGAAGCGATCGCGGCGTAGCGAGAGTGAGACAGACAGAAGCGTTCGCGGTGTAGCGAGAGTGAGACAGAAGCGATCGCGGCGTAGCGAGAGTGAGACAGAAGCGATCGCGGCGTAGCGAGAGTGAGACAGAAGCGATCGCGGCGTAGCGAGAGTGAGACAGAAGCGATCGCGGCGTAGCGAGAGTGAGACAGACAGAAGCGATCGCGGCGTAGCGAGAGTGAGACAGAAGAGATCGCGGCTTAGCGAGAGTGAGACAGAAGCGATCGCAGCGTAGCGAGTGAGACAGAAGCGATCGCGGCGTAGCGAGAGTGAGACAGAGGCGATCGCGGTGCTGCGAGGATCGCGTGCCTCAGGACGCGAGCTCGTCGCGCTTGATACACACGGGTTCGCGTTTATTGTCTCTCGTACGTGGCGGCTGCCATGGTTTTTTTTCTCTCTCGCTCCTTGTTTTTTTTTCGTACTCGTTCATATTAGGACGATCAATCGATCGGCGTATCAAGAGTGAGCGTGTACCAAAAGCGAGCCTCTCCTTTGTGTAAATATTATAAGTACGCACGTACATACGTTACGCGTGTGTGGGTGTGTGTGTGTGTGTGTGTACGAGCGCGTCGCGATTGTATCGTGAAAACGTTGGATCAAGGGACACGCGGTTTGTCGTCGCGCGTATCCAAAGTATCTCGGTGAATGCTTGCGAGCTGAGACTGGCCGCCACCGCTCTACACGCGCACGCGCGCAACACGGATTATTCTCGTTTCGCTGTGAAAATCTTCAAGGAACAGCAGGGGGTAAGCCGAAATTGTTTTATCTACCGAGTACACGCGAGCTCGCGAAGATTCGCGTACCGACGTGGCCATTGGTACGCGATGAGGCCGCGGTGTGGCGCGAGCGTCACTTTTAGCTACGAGCGAAAAAAAAAGTGCCGCAATTCTTGCGCCTTAACGTTGATATTTTCATAAGTTGCTCAAATTTATCGCTTTTCTCTCGTTTCTCGACGAAAATCATCACTTTCGCCGAACTACGAAACTAAATCCCGATCGACTTGTCAGCTTTTCGTTTTCGGAGAACGTAAAAATCGCTTTTTCCCAGCGAAATCTCACGTGCACGAGTTTTGTTCGCAGTCGGGTCGTTTGTGGCGCTCCGATCGCCCGGGATCAGGATTTACACCGTAATCAAACGTTCTTACGGCTACGAAAGCAGGACGTTTGAGGATTTTCTTGATCCCGGATGTCGTGAGAATGAGAGCTCGAAACTTTTAAGGATTAGAGATCGGTGGATATTCAGGGGCGAGGGGGGAGGGGGAAATTTTTGCGGGCTTTTGCTTCGTTTCGCGGCTAACGAGGATTATAGAGACGGGCCGTCGAAAATGGTCGGAAATATTTGTAGAATTTGAGGAAAGTTTTTTTTTTTTCGTATTATAACGAAGAAATTGAAATCTGTAGGGAATTTGCATTGACGTAGCTAGAATTTTTTCGGAGGGAGGAGGGCGGCGGGGGGGCAGGAGAAGCCGGCTTGACAGGAACTGGTTTTGTTTACAATCTTTTTTTTTTAAATAAAATGTGCATAATAGTTTATCACGTAACACGCATAAAATATGAAACTAGCTCTAATCACACGTTCTCGTTAACATTAATATTAAAATATTGCGGTAGCTTAAGGTAGTTGTCGCGCCAAGGCGTTTTTCTATAGATTTTTAAATTTATTTTGTGGACCCATTCAGGACACTATTAAGGCCTTATATACGCGCGATTTCGCCAATTCTCGAAGGTTCTTTTCTAGACGCGGTTAAAAAAAAAAATAACGCATATATTGACAACATTTTTTTTTACAGATCATTTATGCACATGGTTAAGTATATGTAAAAAAAAAAAAATCAGAAATATTAACAAATGGCGGAGATATAACATAATAAAGCAATGTATTTTTTTTTGCGCGCGCGTTGATGGTGAAAGTTCTCGGCATCGATGTGGGTGTCTGAAAAAAAAAATGAACATATTTATAATTGCATAATAAATGTATCTGCAGTGTGAACCAACAATATTATTTTTTTAAAATTATTATAATAAAAATTCGAAACTTACAATTTTTTTACTCAATTTTCTGTCGGTATTTTATTTTTATTTTTTTGTGTCATTGAAATTTTTGTTTCTGTGGTTCACACGATAGGTGATGATACTAAGAATATGTTGTAAAAATTTCAAAGCGATCTGAACCTTCGTTCAAGAGTTAGAACTTTCACAAGGTTCAAAAAAAGTGAATCGTGGAAAAACGGCTTTGAAGTTGGCGGTCGGGCGTGCCGCGCGGTATCTATTATAAATGCAATCTTACCCTATTTAATAGCATAATGGAATTTTTCAATTCTGTAAAGCTTAAAATATTCCTAACCGTTCAGGCTAATGGAATCAAAAATTAAATTTAAAAAATGAAAAATTTTGACATTTTTCGCGTATATAAGGCCTTGAGTGATTACCTGCAAAAGTTCGAAAGGATTCACCATTGCGTATTCGAGTGATCGGCAATCAAAGATTGCACGGTTTTACACGTGTTCTTGTGGGGAGCAGAGTGGAAAATTTCACATTTCACGCAATAACTTCGAAACTTTTCGACAGATTTTTTTTTTTTTTCTAATATTCTCAATTACAGACGAACATATGACGAAGTGGGTTAAAAAAAAATCATGAATTTCGACGATTTAAGGCCTTAGGCTACTCTACAGGCCAAAAAAAGAGCATATTTTGTGATTTTTTTTTCAGCGAAATCATAAAATAAATCGGAATTACAAAATAGGGGTATGGTAATTATATAGTTTAGTGACTTTTCCTAAATATGACGCTAAAATTTATTTTTTCCAATTTCCAACTATAAAACAACACAAATAATGGTGTTATGTCGGGAGGAACCCATGTTTTTTTTTTTACGTCTTACATTTTAAGTGCGTGGAATCGTGGGGTTCTACGCATCCCACGATTCCACGCACCCATCCGAGGTGCCCTCCGCCCATCCCAATGAACTACACACCGCCCCACGATTCAACGTATTTCACCCAAACAGAATTTACCAACCTTCAAAAGATACGTGTAAAAATTTCATGACATTCGGTTCATTCGTTGTCGTGATATTGACGATTAAGTGACGCTACATTTGTTTTTGCTCAAACGATGGATAAAAAACGAGTTTCGTTTGTTGATCAAATACTGTTTTTTAATGGAAAAAAAATACCGTTCAAGCTCAGCAATGGCTTGAAAAGTCTTATCGGCAAAAGTGCCCATCGAAAACAACCATTTGCCGATTGGTATGCGGATTTTAAACGCGGTCGAACAACCACCGAAGACGCGGAGCGCTCAGGTCGTCCAATTGAGCTGGCTACGCCCGAAAACATCAAAAAAAATTCGGAAAATTCTTATGTCCGATCGTAAAGTGAAGTTGCATGAGACAGCTGACATCCTAAAGATATCAAAAAGCACCGTGTTCAAAATTGTGCATGAAAATTTGGGTATGAAAAAACTTTTGTCCAATTGGGTGACCGCGTTTGCTCACAG
>OZ010721.1:22077693-22431057 GCA_963932345.1 Ophion ventricosus | reverse complement strand
CTTTTACCCCCCACCTCCTCCTGCTCCCCCTCTTCCTCCACCGCGCCTCTACCGACTTCTCTCGCTCTCCGTCGTACTTATTCTCCTTCTTTCGGGCATAAAACGCATACGCTAATCGTCTCTTCTCTCAATTTGGCAAACGGTCGATCTCGCGAGAGTTGCCGCGAACTGTCGCCATCTCACGGTACATCCGCCCTCAAACGCGTTTTCCTCCTCGCCTGCTACGACCGCAAGCAAAAATTTACGAAATTCCGTGTCGCGATAATTGTCGAAGGGAGAAATTTTCTTTTTTTTTGTTGTAGGACGATTGACGCGAGAATGAAGTTTTCGAACTTCCCGCTAGAGTCCCCCCCCCCCTCTCCCTCCCTCCCTCTCCCTCCACCCGACGCTCGAGTCACACACACATACACACACATTTGTGCACCGGTCGAGCCGAACGTGCGAGCGAGTAAGAGGGCTGGTATGAATGGCGCTAGCCGACAGCGCCTCCACCACACACCGAGAGAACGCGCCCCTCTTCTATTCGCCCCGTGAGTTCTCTCATTCATCCTTTGTTCCGCGCTCCCGAGAGTCCGGCGGGTGCGCATATCTCTCTCGCTTCGAAAACAGCAATTTTCGCCTGTACATTTCGTACAGGAAGCTGTCACCGCCCTCCCTCCCTCCACCCCCCCCCCCACCCACCCCACCTCTCCCACCTCTTCCGTCATTCGGCGACCTCCTCCCGGAAGCGATTCGCAATCGCGATATCTCGAGGAGATTGAATTGAGCGCGAGCGCTCACGTACGTGCGAGATCAATTCCATTGGTAAACTCGTGCAAGCGAGAGGACCGATTCGTATTCTTTGGATGTGTCCCCGCAGTGACGGAAGGAGTACGGGAAAAGGGAGTCGAGTCGCCCCTGGTATACGGCCCTGCAAGCAGCCCGTTTACTAACACACACGCGTGTTTGTTCTCTCTTCCGCACTCGTTCATACCATTCTCCTCCCTCGCTAAACACTTGTATCTCTTCCCTCGTATACGTACGGGAGAAACGAGCGTGTATTGCGTCTAGCGCGTAGGCGCCCCGCGTCCCACACTCTCGGTGTATCAACACCGACTCACAGCTGATCCCATCGTTGGATGTGTAGAGTAGCTCTCTCTCTCTCCCCCTCCCTCCCTCCCTCTCTCTCTTCGCCGCCACTACCTCGCCTGAGAGCTCCGTGTGTGCGATAGCGTGAGCCCCGGCGCGCACTGACAGAGAGTCGCGCGATTGCGCATGCGCCCGGTATTCGTGCTAGCGAGGGGACCGAGACACGAGTTTCGCGTATCAGCGGCGAGAACGCGAGTCGCGCCGTCTTTCTCGCGCAACTCCCACTCTTCGGCACTCTGTCCGAGGTGTGTTGCGCCGCGCTCTCTCGCTCTCTCTCTCTCTCTCTCTCTCTCTCTCTCTCTCTCTCTCTCTCTCTCTCTTGCTCGCGCGCTCATACATGAAGAAGCGCCTCTTGACACGAAACAGGGGTCGGGGGGGGCAGGAGGGAGCCGCGTACGTCGAGCGTCAGAGAGAGCGAAATGCACGCGTGTGGTTCTCGCTCGTCAGTGTAGTGCGAGCGTACACGAGGAGAGGGTGGCGGCGGTGGTAGCAAAGAGAGAAGGAAAACTAGCAAGAGAGAGAGAGAGAGCGAGAGCGAGGAGCAGCGCTGAGCGCGTTCGAGGCGGTGAGCCCCGCAGAGTCTCGCCAGTAAACCTCCGAGTCGTGGATGTCAATAATTCCAAGTGCCGGTGTGGTGGCGTTTTTTTTTTTTCTTTCATCATCTCGGTCTTACGCGCTCGCTTTCCCGGACAAAAATAAGCTACTTTTTCGACTCTCTGTGAGAGGAACGGAAAACTCGTGCAAAAATCACGCAAAAGGTGAAAAGGATTAACGTATAACGTTTCTATATATATATATATATATATACATATTATACACTGCCGTACGTGTGAAACATATCGCGTATTCTCGGCAATCTCACCGCTGCCGTTGTAACGCGTCGCGCTCTCTGTCGTACGTACGTAGTATTTGCCACATGTATTTATAAGTGTTTCGAGTGTATCGTAAAGCGCTACAGTCGCATACACGTACAGCTTGTGTCAAGTGTGCGAGGGGGGGGGGCATATTCGCCCGAGAAAGTGTTGGACTCGCCACGAGTGAAAACGGCGAAGCGGACACACAAGAGTGAGAGAGAAGAGAGAGAGATAGAGAGAGAGAGCATTGCGAGTGACGACGTCTTCGCTCGGCGCACACACACACACACGCACACACCAACATAAAAAAATGATCGCGAGTGTGTCGAATTGCTTTTTTTTTTGTCTCGGACGAAACGAGCTCGCTCGCCAATAGTGTGTAGTGTTGGGCTGCGCGTCTCCGAAGTGTCTCTCTACCCACAAATTCGTGATCTTGCTAGTGAGACGAGGCGAAAAAAGTTCGGGCTCTTATCAACGGAGAAAAAGAAGGTGTGGAGGGGCGAGGGAGGGAGGGCACGTAATAAGGTGCAAGGGGTATATGGTGTATTAAATATAAATGTGCGAGTTGTGGGTGTTTCGCGGCTATATACCGTGCGGTGTTTATTTACTCGTTGCCCTCTGTTGCGGAGGGCACGACACCCCGTGTTGGTGAGCCTCTCCCCTCCCCTCCTCCTCCTCCTCCAGCCGTTCTCCCACTCTGGTCGCCTGGCCGCGCGCTTCCTCCTTCCCCACTCCTCCTCCTCCTCCTCCGCCACCTCGCAACAGTCCGCAGCATGGTGAGGAAGACCGCAAGCTCATGGAGTACGCGACCGAGACTCTCTCTCTCTCCCTCACTCTCTCGCCTCTTCTTCCTCCGCGTTATTCGTGCGTGTCGTTTCGATGCCGAGTGATTTTTGTGCCTCTCTAAGGATTCTTGGATCGCCGGGCTACGAGCGCGAGCAGCAACAGCTCACTCGTCTAAATGTACGTATATATATATATGTATATATGTATATATATATGTACAACACGTTTCATTATCAAGCGCGCGAGGGAGCCAGCGATTCCGTCTCGCTCGCTCTTTCTTTCACGCTTTTTCATTCTCTCAGCGCGACGAGGTGGCGGGGCAAGCGGGTGGAGCGTGCGGGCGCAGCCACTCACACACACACACACACACACCTACGCGCGCGCACGCGATCTACCACCCACTCGCTTTACCATCTACACATACGAATCTACCGCGGATATTAATGCCCGGCTCTTGCGTGTGTAGGAAGATCCGAGTTAAAGAGATGCGGCGCAGAAGGTGGGACGGAAGGGTGGGGAGGGGGGGAGGGGGTAGTGTTTGGTGTGTAGCTCGTCCACCGGCGGCCAAGCGGGCGCTTACACGACACACGCTGCTTAGCACTCTCCCTCTCTCTCTCTCTAGCTTCTCATCTATTTATACAGCGGCCATACGCGGGTCGCTTCTTCTTCCTCGCTCCTTTCGAATTCTTAATTTTTTTTTCTTCTTTCTCTTGCTCCCATGGGAACCACTACTCGATGGGGCTTTCCTCTCTCTCTCTCTCTCTCTCTCTCTCTCTCTTTTTCTTTCTTTCTTTCTCGCTTCTGAGATCTTTCTGTCTTACTCGCTCTTCTGGGATTCTCGCGTTCGCGATTCTCCCACTCCGTCGACGACTCTATATATGGACGATTCCACCAATTCTCGAACACGCGCGCGCGCGCAAGAGAGCGACTTCAGGATTCTTGATTTTACTTGGTTTTATCCGTTATTTGTCGCCGATTGACCCGAGAGCTTGGAATTTTTCGGCTACGTTTTCTCTTTCATGTTTTCCTCGTTTTGGCCATTTATAACGAGAGGATTCTCTCGCAACAATCCTCAAAATATTTTCAAAACTCATTTCGATGCCAAATACGCTACAAAGTTTTAAAATCCATTTGGCGAGGCAGGCGGGGTGGGATCTCGAATGCACTTGTGTCAGAAACTAGCGGAACGCGCGCGCACAAAAATCTCGTCCATTTCGTTCTCTACTCGCCAGCGCTCTAAGCATCCTCCCCCCCCCCCCTCCCGCTTGTCTATCGTAGTGCGATGCTACTATCTCACATTGTGCACGCTACGGATCAACTCTTATGCTATAATAGTATTTCTCACCCCCCCCCCCCCCCCCCGCCCCGCCCGTCCGGTGTTCTCGTCTATTCCGCCGCTTCGCTCTTCCCCGCCGCCCGTTGGCACTAGCGAAGTATCTCGCCAGAGCGCGTGTTTGTCGTCTCCCTCCACCTTACGCGCTGGCTCGCCGCGTGACGACGAGGACGGGGCGAGAGAGGGGCAATGAGCGTAAGCGGGTGGGGGAAGGTTGAAGGATGAGTGAGAGAGAGAGAGCGAGCAAGCTACTAGAGAGATAGAATTCTCGTAGAATCGCACACGTACATGCTACACTATCACCCATCTCTCTCTCTCTCTCTCTCTCTCTCTCTCTCTCTCTCTCTCTTTGTCTCTGTACAGCAGAGCGTGTCCGTGCGCGACGCGAGCAACGTTGCTCAGCTGTGTGTCCCACAAGTAAAGCTTGTATGTATTTATACGTGTGCCGCTGCCTGCGGCTGCTGCCTCGGCTGCGTGCCGGGCCTCTCTGCCCGGCTTCGAAGCTTCTCGTACGTCGTAAAGCGCATATATATATATATATGCAACTACTCGCAGGCGAGGAATTTTCTCACAATGGATTGATGCTGTCGGTGTGCGCGAGTGGCTCGCCGTCTAGCGATCGCCAGAAAATCTTACCGGTCTGTATAGCGCCGCGTAATGCTCGAAATTTTAGCTTGCTACATTCTCTCTCTCTCTCCCCCCCCCCCCCCCCACCCTCCCTCTATAATGTACTGAGTGATTCGCGGCCCGGGAATTAGTTGTCACTTTTCGTTGCTATTCTTTTTTAGCGTGAGAATATTCGGGGGATGGATAACGCGTGCTGAATCGGCTGTTCTTTCGTGCGGCTATGCTTTAACGAATTTGGTCATTGAATGATTTTCTTTTCTTTGTAAAGATCATATGCGGTTTTTAAAGTAAAGGATTTTTCTTTTTTTTTTCAACAATAAACAATGATATAGCACATTGAAATTGTGGATAAACTTCCGAAAAGCCCACACCTCCGAATAAGTTAGAACTTCGGGTACTTTGACTCGCTGATGACGAATATGATAGTAAAAATACCCGCAAATTTGATTTTCAAGGTCAAAACTAAAAAAAATCGTTTTTTTTTAGTTTTTCTATTTTATTTTAATAAATGTTGATCGTAGAGGAAAATGTCTCTTACAAAAATTGTAACCCATCAAAAGACCGATAATTTATGTTCTGTACAAATTTTGTCTAAAATCATTATTTTCCAAGAAAAATGGGATAATACTTTTTGACCTTGGAAATAAAATTTGCGGGCATTTTCACTATCATATTCGTGATCAGCCATTCAAAATACATAAGTATACGAAGTTTTAAATCAATCGGAAGTTGTGAGCTTTTCGGAAGTACACCCGAAATTGTTGTTTTGTTCGGCTCGGCAAAAACGCGCCGAGAGCATCCGAAGTTACCCGAGCGCTCCTGTGACGTAAACGAGCAAAAGCCGGTATACGAAGTACTCGTGTAATACGAATATTCTGTCAACGATGGCAACGACAAAATCGTACGAGCCTTGTTTCGTTCCTCTTTGTATAAATACGACGAGTGTCCCTAATAGGTATTTCTGCATGTGCCACAAGACATAAAACGTCGAAATCTGTGGTTCGATGCAGCACGATGTGTCAACCCGAAATCATCGTCCAACTTATTTTTGCTGTGAATACCACTTTGATGTCAGTGTAAACGTGTTATAACATAAACTGTATTGAAATATTTTTTGTTAAATACGTCTTTTTCAAAATGCTTATGATACCAAGCGGGCAATAACTGACACAATTTATCAAGCCTCTCCTAACCTCAAAATGTTCAATTATCCACGGTCGGTAAATTACTCGAATTTGCTATCACGAATCCACTTTCGCACATCGTTGCACGAAAATTCAACTATACCTCGACTTTTTCAGTATACATCGAGATTTTTCGATGTAAAATGATACAAAATTTTACTTTTGCATACACTCGCGTGTAAACCGTATACATAGCCTATATTCGGTCGCGTTCGCGCGGTGACGTCACAAGCGCCAGCGCCGATAGCGTTGACACTTCGCGCCAACATCTACAATTCGAATTATCGGTGATATAAAAACAACGAATTATCTTTAGAATTATTTCGAAGTAAAACCCTTTTGCCATTCCGTTTTAATATCACAAAAGATCAATTCTAAAAAAAAATCGAAGATTTTTGTTTTTTTTTTTAACAACTCGATTGTACGAGACTACTCTCTCGGCGTTTCCTCTTTGTGCGGATCTTCGTAAGCGCGCCGCGTCACCCACCCTAGGCACACACTATGCGCCCAACGTTGGGCCACGAAACGGCGATACAATAAAATCGACTTGTAGGGCTTTTTGCGAGCAAATTTCCGTGCTCTTTTAACGTTCCAACTACGAATGTGAGATTAATGACGAGTAGACCAGAGCAATGCACAGATTCCAAGGATTATTTTCATACAAAGGCCATTTACGTGGACACATCTGTTCTCGCGTTTATCGCAAGCATACAACGTATACAGTGTTACGCGCAGAAATTATGTGCTTGTAAGCTACTCGTATTAGGTGTATGAATTAATTTTTACAGATTTTTTTCTTCGAGCTTAAAATTATATTTGAAATAGAAATATTTTCGCGGTTGTTTGTGGTTTTTGAAAGGATCGGACGCAAGGTTTCCGAACACCGAACGACAAGTCTACGTTGACTTACATAACCTCTCAGAATAGCAGAGTTTACGATGGCAACTGATAAACAGCAAATTCGGCACTGCATTTTATACGAATTCCAACAAGGAAAAAAAATGCTTCTAAAGCACGGGAATGAATTTGTAGTGTTCTTGGTGGCGACGTTGTGTCTTATGAAACGTGTAATTATTGGTACAAACGTTTTAGAAGTGGTGATTTCGATCTTAGTGACCAGCCGCGCCCTGGACAGGATACGAAGGGTGTGCTTTATTACGAACTCCTGGAAACTGGTCAGACGGTGACTGCGGAACGCTACAGCCGACAATTGAACAAACTGAGCGAAGAACTTGATCGGAAAAGGCTATTTACTGGGCAAGGAAGCAGGCAAGTCATACTGCTGCATGACAACGCTCGACCTTCACGTTGCTCGCGCGACTCAGAAGACCCTCTTGAACTTGGGATGGAAAGTTCTCCCGCACGCGGCATATTCACCAGACTTGGCCCCATCCGACTACCATTTGTTCCGGTCAATGCAGCACGCCTTACTGGATAAACAGTTCAAAACGCTGCACGATGTGCGTAAATTCGTCGATGACTTTATCGCCTCGAAGCTTGCAAGTTTCTTTTGCGACGGCATTCGTACGTTACCTGAGAGATGGCGCAAGGTCATAGAAAACGATGAACAATATTTCCAATATTAAGTTCTCTATTTTTTTATATTAAATAAATTTGCTGAAAAATCTGTAAAAATTAAGTCATACACCTAATATATATATATATATATATATATATATATATATATATATATATATATATATATATATAGTCTACACGCGCTTGAGGAGAGGCCCGATACGACGCGATAGAGTGGCTCAGCAACACCGTCCTGCATTCCGCGTCAGCTGCTCTCCTTCCCTCCCTCCCACTCGTCTCTGACTATACAGCCCATCGCGCGCTTCCCCTACTCCGCGTTCTCGCTACTACCCCGCCGCACTGCTACCACTCTTTTACGTAAAGTATTATACAAAATATAAATATAGAATATATATTTCAATTTTGAATGAATACAAAAACAATCTTCTTAAATTGACGTTGAGCTAGAAAAATTGAAATTGCAATGATAAAAACAAAAGATATTAAAATGAAAAATTGCGATTAAAATTCTAACGAATTGAAGTGGAAATAAAAAAATTGAAATTCCGAAAAATTAACGGGAAAATTCAAATAAATTGAAGTGAAAATTCGAAATGAATGTGAATTAAAATAAGAAAAAAAAAAATAAAACTAACATTCCATCAAAATAAAGTTAAAATTGAAAATGAAATTCCAAAAAAACTGAAACTAAAATTCCATAAAATTGAAATTAAAATCAAGTACAAAATTAATGTTGAAGAGAAGTGATGGTAAAGGAGAGCTTGAAGTCCCAATGTGACGAAAATTAGCGATAATTAAAGATTGTAAGAAAAAAAGGAAAGTCATGAGATTTATTGTAAGAGAGAAATGGATGGATAACATTGTATCAGATTTGTAAAAAAGCCGAAAAGGCGATGCAAATCCAACTTCTCACTACTATTAATAAACACTTGCAAAAATAAATTTTATCTCACCCAACTAGAAGTAAACTAAAGCAGTCTTCTACAGTCAGTCTTAAATTACTTAGATATATAAATTATTATTTGTCATATCAATATACATGTCATATCAATTATACATTAATAATGTAGTTTGAATATAAATAGACAATCTTTTTATATAATTTAGACAACAGACTTTCATAATCAACATGATATGTTGAAAAAAAAATTCTTCATCGTACAATCTAAAAAAAAATAAAACAACTTACATTTATTTAAATGTATTATTTATTTTATTTAAATCAAATTTAATTTATTAATTTATTATCAATTTATAAATTTATTTAAATTTAATTGAGATTTTATTTATTTAAATGCTTTATTTAAAAATAAACCTACAAAGCCAAACAAAAAAATAACGTTAATAGTTTCGTCGCAATTGAAAATGACCATCTTACCGCATGAGATCAACTCGTACACCTTTCCTCTAATTTTGTATCGCGAGCGGGATTGTACTCGCGTTTACTATACGCGACGCGAGCCTCCACGGATCACCGTCCTATCGTTCGCATACGTCGAACCGCGGGACAGACGCGTCTGCTCTGCGGCATATAAAGTGGCATATCGCGAGAGAGTCCTATAACAGTAGAAGCGAGCTAGTACGCCACGAGCACGGCCACCCGCCGCCCGCTGCCACCGATATAGTATATTCGCGACGCTGTGACTCAAGTGCGTAAAATTCATTGGCCGCGTGCGTCGAGACGAGAACCGTGTCTCGTATTCACGTCCACTAACGCACTAACGTCCACTCGTCATCGTATGTGTGTGTATATATATATATATATATATATATATATATATATATATATACATTTGGGTGAATTAAAAAGTTCTGAGCGTTTTCCGCTAGATGTCTTTAGTGAGCCATAAATTGCCGTAAATTCGTCGATGACTTTATCGCCTCGAATCCGGCAAGTTTCTTTCGCGACGGCATTCGTACGTTACCTGAGAGATGGCGCAAGGTCATAGAAAACAATGGACAATATTTCCAACATTAAGTTCGTTGTTCTCTATTTATTTATATTAAATAAATTTGCTGAAAAATCTGTAAAAATTAAGTCATACACGTTAACATAATCGAAAAAACTTTAGTGTCTCATCATAACTCAAAAATCATAGAAGCTTATGTTCCGGCCGTTGACCTTCCAAAAATAAAGGCGTTATCGAAAAAATGCTCCACAGTCGCCACTTCGACATGTATCGCTGTGAATAAAATAATTTTGTATAATCAATTACGTGTATAATAAAACCCCTATTTTGTAATTCCGATTTATCTTATGGTTTGGCTGAGAAAAAAAATCACAATATATGCCCTTTTTTTGGCCTCTAGAGTGGCCTAAGGTCTTAAGCAAGAAATGAAAAAGCGATTCGATACACGCATTTAAAAATGAGCTTTTTAAATGCGTGTATCGCATATACCTTGTGCCTGTTTTTCTCTTCATTGAATCCAAGAATGAAACGAAACACGGTTGCAGCGGCGGGGGCGGGGGGGGGGGGGGGGTGGATCTTGAAAAAAAATTAACAAGAGTGCGTATACCGAGCTCGCGGAAATTACGGAGCGCATGTAGGCTCAGTGGAAACAGCGAGAGCCCCAGTGAGGAAACTTAGCAAGGAGGGAAGCTCGCATTTTATCGAATTATGTATCGAGGCTCCCTAAAGTACACAAAGAGCCCACATATAGCTCGTGTACTTTGAATCTCGCTTTCTCTCTCATTCTCGCTTCCTCTCCCTCTCCCTCTCTCGGTCGAACGAAGAACGAGAGAGAGAGAGAGAGAGAGAGAGAGAGAGAGAGAGAGAGAGAGAGAGAGAGAGAGAGAGAGAGAGAGAGAGAGAGAGCTGCGACTCGACTACGCCGACAACGACGATGAGTGCATCAGAAAACTTCTCGTCTACAGTATACACAGTAATCATATAGACGTGGTACAATGCGTGGCGTATACGCGCACATCAGAGGGAAGCAGAGTGTGGGGCTTCGCTCCAAATTGAACATCGCAAACCTCGTACAGAGAATAATGGAGTTCGCACAATTCTATTCCGCGCACACGCATGCAGAGAGAGAGAGAGAGAGAGAGAGAGAGGGAGAGAGAGAGAGAGATAGAGAGAGAGAGAGAGAGAGGGAGAGAGAGAGCATATAAATATAATTGATGCATAGCGATAAATACGAAGAATCCGGTCGTTGTGTCGTTCCCGCATATATATGTCGGAATCTCAGCAAACTAATTGTCGAACTATCTGGATAGATAAGGGAGCTTGGTAATTTTTTATTGCAAGATAGCTTGCATTTTTGTTTATGTGTAAGATTTTATTTCCTTATTTTTTGCAGCCATTTTTGAACAGGCAGTACTGGACAAAAAAAAAATTACGCACGAGTCGAAATTTCTTGCCGCACTAAAATTTACATAGCGGACTCAAAAATAAAGATAATTGAATTTCTCAAGTGGCGTTTAAAAGAGGACAAGTTTATCTTTATTTTGCCTTTTCAGAAAATTCTCTACGATTTTTTTTTTCGCCCCGATGCGCACTTTTGAACGTGGCAATTTTTCGCCTATTTTTTGGCCGTCGAAAATTAACTGCAAAATTTGTGGAAAATTGTTTGCTCGGTTTTTTCCATGGTAAACTTAAAAAGAATATCAAAAGCTACATTTTTGTATATAACAAACTAGCGGCCCGTCCCGGCTTCGCACGGGTGGACATTTATTTTTTAAACATTTTGGGATAAACGTAGAGTAAATGTATATCTTTATGCAGGACACAAGTTATTTTTTTTTTTCAAATTACTATTCATATTTTTCATATAAAATTTTATATTTTTATCCATAAACCTATCTTTATTCTCAAAGTTTCTTTTTTTGAATTTTTACATTTTATTTATATATTGTTTTTTAGTTTTATGTACTTAAGTATTTTATTTTTAAGGGGTTTCATTTTTTTTTTACTTGATATTATTTTTTTTACATTTCTTTATTTACATTTTTGTACATTTTTATTTTATGGCTTAAGTAATTTAATTTTGTAGATATTTACTTTTTTACATTTTTTTTTTTGAACATTTTGGGATAAACGCAGAATAAAATTAAATACTTACAATCACTTAAAAATATGCTAATTAAAACGTCCATGACTCAATTTGTTCAAATATTCAAAATTGAAAACAAAGACTTCAATCTTTAAGCTAATTTTCATTGAAGTCGAAATAGCAACATAACATTTTTTTGTTTATATTTTTTACAACGTTTTACATTTTTATCCGTATAGATACCTATTTTTATTCCCTAATTTTTAGCCATTTTTAGCCAAAATTAGCCATTTTATGGCTAATTTTTTTACACCTTGGGTTACATTATTGAAGTTTTAGTAGGGATCCCTAATTTTTTCTAGTAATAAATATAGCCTATGTTACTCAGGGATAATGTAGCATTCTAATGGTGAAAGAATTTTTGAAATCGGTCCAGTAGTTTTTGAGTTTATTCGTTACAAACATACAAAAATACAAAAATCCAAATCTTTCTTCTTATAATATTATTATTATTATTATTAGTGTAGATTTGCAAAATATGATTTTGGTCAATAATGAAAATAAGGAAATGAGAAGAATTTTCATTCCAACGATGCAAACTTCAACGCCATTTTTGAACTAGCGATATTTTATATATATATAAATATATATATATATATATATATATATATACACACACACATAAATATATGTATACAGTGATTTTGAAAATGCGCTTTGACAAATGAAAACTAATGTTTCAAATATTCAACTAACTATACATATATATATATAGTCTGCAAAAAAACGATCTTATCGTTGCAAAAGTTGTACAATTGTGTTTAATCGCACGGGTCAGAGAGTTCGCGATAGCTCCATCCCTCCGCGGCTCCTCGGTCCCCGCCCTCTTCCCGTCCTCTCTCGCGTTTCTTTGCGCGTCCGGGCTGCCGCAGAATTTTCACCGAAACACGACGAAATACGAGGAATTGCAAGCTGCAACTCGCATTTGATGTGGCATGTGTGCATGGGAAACTTGTTTCTGTGAAGATTTCTTTGTCTTTTTTTTTGTTCTATACATTTTTTCGAAACTGGTTCTTCGGTCCCGGTGTTTTGGGAATATTTGTAACGTATTAGTTTTCCCGCAATTTCTTTGAGGCCTTAGGCCACTCTAGGATTTTCCAAAAATCGATTTCTTTTTGTTAAAATTGTACCTTAGTACCTATAAAATTATATTCCAAAAGATTGTGGGTGTGAAAAATCTATAAGTACTCGATTTTCGAATTCTAGACTTTCTACTGACCTTAAACGCGTTTATCTCGAAACTACATTTTTCAAGTCGGCCGGACTGATAACTCAAACAAATTTCAACCGATTCACTTGAAATTTTAACTGTATATTTAGAATTACATTTTCTGAGGCACTACGTAAGATTTTTTAAATTATGTTGCATAGTTCCTTTTTTATAAACAATTTTCTGACGATTTTCGCATGGCATTTTATACTTTTTGTTTTAGAAATGCGCCATTTTGACAAAAAACAATATATGAAAAAAAATCCTACGTACTTCTATAGCTATTCTTATATATAATCGAAAAAACTTTAGTGTCTCATCATAACTCAAAAATTATAGGAGCTGTTGGTCCACCAGAAAAGGAACAAAAAAAAAGGCGAAAAATGGTTGTTTTCGAAAAAGGGTACTAGTCGTAAAAAAAATAGTAAAAAATTTTCGAAAAAAACGGAATGAAGGTGAATTCATCTCCTTCAAAGTGCCGTTTATTAAATTCATTTATGTCAACTATCTGCGAAATGGCATAAAAAATCGTTTTGGAACTTCTCCGAATTTTTGTCCGGAAACTCTTTGCCGGTAGTATGTGTGTATACATATATATATATATAGAGAGAGAGATAGAGAGAGAGAGAGAGAGAGAGAGAGAGAGAGAGAGAGAGAGAGAGAGAGAGAGAGAGAGAGAGAAAGAAAGAGAGGAGAATTCAATTGGCACGAGTAACATTATGCGATTGTCATGAAATAGCACGTGTAGAGAGTAGACGTAACAGGACATATCGATTGGATTCTGTGATGGAGGTGCTACTTTATTACGCTCCAAGATATTCCACTCTGGTTATTCACGTACATATGGAAAACCCATTATAATCATTATTCTCATATGTGAAAATTAATTATTCAGGTAATCAATTCTGTCTTTCACCCCCACCCTTCCCTTACCCTCTTTCCATCTCTGTCGTTTCTCTCTCTCTCTCTCTCTCTCTCTCTCTCTCTCTCTCTCTCTCTCTCTTCCTTCTCTTTCTCTCTGCCTCACTTCTCGACTGAACTTATCTCTGCCCAATTTGGAATGTCGATATGACACAGTTCTCGACAGTGATCTCCCGCGAAACATCATCCGATGCATATTTCAAAATTGAGTTCCAATTGTTTCAAATGACACCCTGAATAAAAAATTAATCCTTATTTTTCACAATCTTAAAACTATATTATAATATTATTTTGCCGTGAACGTATTTTTTTTTTTCCAGGCTCTCGAATATACTTGTGCGAGATTTATTTCGACTCTTTTCCACAATCCCAAGACAATTTAATTATTGTTTATTCGATAATTTATTTTATTTTCATTATCGTGATTTCAATATATATATATATATATATATAAGGTGTATAACTTAATTTCTACAATATATATATATATATATATATATATATAAGGTGTATGACTTAATTTTTACAGATTTTTCAGCAAATTTATTGAATATAAAAAAATAGAGAACAACGAACTTAATATTGGAAATATAGTTCATCGTTTTCTATGACCTTGCGCCATCTCTCGAGTAACATACGAATGCCGTCGCGAAAGAAACTTGCAGGCTTCGAGGCGATAAAGTCATCGACGAATTTACGCACATCGTCCAGCGTTTTGAACTGTTTATCCAGTAAGGCGTGCTGCATTGACCGGAACAAATGGTAGTCGGATGGGGCCAAGTCTGGTGAATATGCCGCGTGCGGGAGAACTTTCCATCCCAAGTTCAAGAGGGTCTTCTGAGTCGCGCGAGCAACGTGAAGGTCGAGCGTTGTCATGCAGCAGTATGACTTGCCTGCTTCCTTGCCCAGTAAATAGCCTTTTCCGATCAAGTTCTTCGCTCAGTTTGTTCAATTGTCGGCTGTAGCGTTCCGCAGTCACCGTCTGACCAGTTTCCAGGAGTTCGTAATAAAGCACACCCTTCGTATCCTGTCCAGGGCGCGGCTGGTCACTAAGATCGAAATCACCACTTCTAAAACGTTTGTACCAATAATTACACGTTTCATAAGACACAACGTCGCCACCAAGAACACTACAAATTCATTCCCGTGCTTTAGAAGCATTTTTTCCTTGTTGGAATTCGTATAAAATGCAGTGCCGAATGTGCTGTTTATCAGTTGCCATCGTAAACTCTGCTATTCTGAGAGGTTATGTAACTCAACGTAGACTTGTCGTTCGGTGTTCTGAAACCTTGCGTCCGATCCTTTCGAAACCACAAAAGACCACGAAAATATTTCTATTTTAAATATAATTTTTATCTCGAAGAAAAAATCTGTAAAAATTAAAGTCATACATCTTATATATATATATATATATATATATATATATATATATTCTACAGCGAGCTCGAAGTTATTGCACTTTTAATCCAAACACCGTCTATTTGGTATTTTTTTTATTCATTACAAATTTACACAACGATTATATATATGTATATAGCCTGAAATACAATTGAGCGTAATTTGCACGAGTATTCGGTACGATAGTACGGAGTGCACTGTATATACGACAACGCCACTCTCCGTCACTATATATATATATATATATATATATATATATATATATATATATATATATATATATATATATATATATATATATCAGCAGTTGTAGTAGTTATAACAGGGAAATTGCGCCGGGATTGAAATAAGCGAGTGTATCACTCCACGTCAATCTGTTTATGAATTAGAGCTTCGAGATAACTGGATTAAGTCTCGTTACTCGATCTCGACGAGACCCAAAATTCGGCGACTATTATATATATATATATATATATATGTGGAGTTATCGAACCGTTTCGGTTCAGCAATATCGGAGCGCGGAGCTCGCAAAGAGAAAAAGGGGCACCGTATTTTTGGAGCAACCCCATTGTGTTTCGGTAATTTATATGCGACTGATTCGCGTCGCGTGAGAGCTTTCCATTATCTCTTCTAGAGCATATTCTTGATTCTCGTTTCAACGACGTCGAGGAATTATTTTTCTATTTTCAACGCGACGCGTCGGTACGCCGCAAAATTTTTGCACGATTCACTTCGGGGACACTCTGACAGATTTTGAATTTTTATCGAAATTTTCTTTCCAGGTTTTTTTTTTAAACGACGCGGATTTGTGAATTGTAGAAATTGGGGCATGAGATTCTGGGTTTTGTGAGGGGAGCGGGGAGATTTCGAAGGAGTTTTACAAAACTTGATTGACTTGGTTGTGAAAAATTGAAAAAGTTGGAAGACCCGTGCAAACATTGTGATAAGGATGACAATTTGGATTTCCAAATTGTCATTTCCAATTGGATTTCCAGAATGTCCCTATTTCCTGATAGGGATCCGATGAGTCATCGCATCGAATCCCTATAGTGAAACGTCACGCTCGTACATTGGATTCTAATCGGGATTCCCCATTGGAATCCAATGTACGAATCTAATTTAAATCTT
Source organism: Ophion ventricosus (assembly GCA_963932345.1). Taxonomy (NCBI): domain Eukaryota; kingdom Metazoa; phylum Arthropoda; class Insecta; order Hymenoptera; family Ichneumonidae; genus Ophion; species Ophion ventricosus. The sequence goes on along the minus strand of OZ010721.1, from coordinate 22,414,893 downwards.
AGACGATTGCTTTATTATCGAACAGAATCTCATGCGATTCGTGATATTGAAATTTACAACGTTGGAACGCAAAGAAAATAATCCCCATTTTTTTTCACAATTCAAATCTACGGCAAACTTTTTAAAAGAATTTCCTCAGAGACGTACAAGCCAAATCTATCGAAGGAGATTTTGGATAACAATAAAAATGGCGAATAACGAAAATAAAAAAGAGAATTTTCATTGCATTTCAACGATGCGAATTTCAACAGCATTACGATTCTTGATGAATCCCATCGCATTCTCTACGTTGAATTTTTTAAACGAAATATATATAGGTACACAAAATGAGTGGATCTTGAAAAAGTATAAAACTTATGTTAAAAATGTATGAATCGCTTAAAAAAGTATATCGAAGCGTGCAGGTTATGTTTCAACATGCCGAGTTCTTTTCTCGTGACTTTTCACATATCTTCGATTCGAAGGTGGTGAGAATTCTAAAACGGCGTTTAGGCGGGCAACCACTTTAGGAGACCGAAAAAGAGATGATTTTTTGGACTTTTTTTTTATTGTGAAAATAAAAACGGAAATTTCCGCAACTCTGACAATAATTTATTCATATTTTCATACATCTCTGGTAATTTTTTCAAGTTTTTTCATGCATTAATTAAGGTGTAATCCGCTGTTTCCCTTGGCGTGTCCTCATCGTCGTTGTCGATTTGCGGAAATTGTGCAGCTCGCAATTCGCATCTGAAATATTCCAACAAATTTTTATACATTCTTGAGATGTTTTTTAAGAACATGAACCTAAATTTTGAAAAAAAAATCGAGAATTGAACGTTGGAACGTGTTTGAAAAAAATGATCGATTTTTAGCATTTTTTCCCCCGGCATTGTGCAATAATAAATATGTTTTAAACAATCTAATCTTTCCAACTTTAGGTTCATGTTTTAATAAATTATATTATGTAAACGTGTTCCAAATTTGAAGATGATCCATCAATTAGTTTTTGAGTTATGATACCCGCAAATTGAAAAAATGTCGTTTCGAGAAAAACACGTTTAAAGTTTCACAAACGAAAAACTCAAAGTCAAATGTGTTTAATCAAATGATAAAGTGTCTTACCGATTAATCAGCGATTCCAGCACCATAAAGCAGTCCTTCCTCTTTCTCATGCAACTCATTTGAAGCTTGCATTTCCTCATTACGAGCTTTTCGAGCTTCTTTTGTCTCTAATAAACTTTTTCTATTTTGCCGAGCCACGCGCATCTGATCCATTTGCTCGGCATATCCGTAGCTCTGCCTGCCAACTACGATTTCTAGTTCATTCGTAACCATGAGTAGGGCTGAATTTCCTTCATTGAATAAAATAGCAGCAAGAAATGCCGCTACCTCGATTATTTTGTAACCAGAATGGAGATGTTTTGGAGCTAATCGCCAAACGGTCGAGTTTGGGTTTGTTTGGCTTATGAAAACCCAAACAAACCCAAACAAACTACCCAACTGAGCGCTCGTGGATACTTGAGCGCGCTTGGGAGTCGAGGGGAGAGTCTTTATCATTTATATACATACCGTTCGAAGGAATCCGAATATCGTTTTGAAATTTTCAGGGTGTATTCTTAAGATATTTTGCTAACGATTTATGAAATATATGAAAATTGATTTTTCGAAGCATCTAAAGTGATTGCCCGCCTTAAGGGCATGTACAAGATCACCATAACCTCACAAATTTTCCCACCCATTTTCCTCATAGATGAGTAAGTTTTTTTATGAACACAAAAGCATCAGGCTCTGCAGAACTCACCTACACAGAGCTTGACATTTTTTGTGTGCCCTAAATATTATTCATCTTTGAGAAATCTCGGTTGGAAAATATCGGCTATCTCTATCGCACTCACGTGTCACGTGTTTCATTTTCTACTTCGCTTTAATCGGGGAACAGTGCAGAAATTGGATGCCAATGAGGACTCCGGATGCGCGGTGTCCCTGACAAATCCCTATAGAGATGTAAGTGCATCTTGAGACACCCCAATTATTTTGTGAACGGTATCACGAAAGGAGATATTTTTTATGGGAAGTGCCAACAAATTACGATTGAGAATTTCAAATAAAAACTCTCCAACGACTTCAATTGGGAAATAACCACGGCATCCACACGGATTCCAATGTGGACTCCCTACGTGCGCGGGTTCCTATCAAATCCCTATAGGGGATGTGGTAGGATCTGGAGACTCCCCAACAAATTTTCTCCACCGGACTCAGCGGGCTAAAGTAAAGACTTTCAAAATTTCGAATTTCTCGAAAAATATTGCGAATCGTCAAAAATCCGTTCAACGCAAGTCTTAAAACATATCAAAATGAAGGTGCATGCCATATTGCAGATCGAAATTTCATTTCCGCTTTTCCAAAGTTTTAACGATCAGATTTTTTTTTTTGCCAATTGCCTCAACAAAATTTCTACCTGGGTGAATTTACGAAATTTCTACAAAATCTTCGTTGTGAATTAACGTTAATAAATGTTATAAAAATGCGCAATGAAAATAAAACGTATATCAACACTTCAACCTTACGTAGATCCCCTGTCAATGTTATGCAGAGACTCTTCGGAGTGCGCGAAAAGGAAACTGCGGTTTGCGTCAGCGAATCAGTAGCGAAAGGAACAAAATTAACGGGGACGAAAAAAAAAAAAAACAAAGAAAATTCACATCGGAGCCTCATCGACGGGGAGAATATTCCCTCGCGCGCTCGGTTGACTCAATTTCTAACAACTTTTATCCAATTGCTCCGGAGCTCCGTGTAGCAACGCATCTCTCGTCACCGTGTATTCTACCTTATATAAATATATCAACATAGAGGTTACCGGGAAGGCACGTACGTGAAAGCTATATTCGTGACTCGCGACGTGTGTGTGTGTGTGTGTATGTGCCTGTGTGCATGACACGAGTCGAGGATCCTTCTCGAAGGTTTCACAAGGACGAGGGGGCGGAGGAGAGAAGAGAGCAGAGAGAGAGAGAGAGAGAGAGAGAGAGAGAGAAAATGAGGACACCGAGATAGACGAAAGGCCTGGGAGGGTGGCCGGGAGTTCGAGTGGGGAGGGGTTATTTTTACCGGAAAGGGAAAAAGCTCATTATCCCGGAAAATCCCATTCCGTACTTTTGCATACGGGATTGACTGTTCCCGCGCGACATGGAGGGCGAGAGAGAGAGAGAGAAAATGAGAAAACGCGCCCACACGCACGCGGTACCCAGCAACAATAATAATAATGATAAATGATGAAAAAAAAAAATCTTAAACGCGTGCTCGCTGACATTATCACTATCGCGAAATCGATAAAAATAGATATTATCCACGTGTAATCCGTGCAAATCTTTCTTCTCGTTTTCGCTTTAATTGGCTTCGAGAGTATTAATCGAGTCATGTGGAAAGAAGAAGAAAAAAAGCCTTATCTTCGTGTTTCTCTCTCTCTCTCTCTCTTTATCGATGCGCGTATCCGACGAATAATGATCTGTAAGAAATAAAAATATAAATGAAAGAGAGAGAGTACCAAGACAGAGAGCGAGAGAGAGCGAGAGAGAGCGAGAGAGAGAGAGAGAGAGAGAGGGGGGGGGGGGGGCAGAGGGGGGGAGGGGAGGGGGAGAGAGAGAGAGAGGGGGGCAGGGAGAAAAACGTAAGATAGAAAAATGAGAGGAAAGGAAAAAGACAGGCCTTTGCGTAACTTTGTCAGTATCGATGTATGTAGGCTCACTTCGATTCATTGATCATTCGCATCCACGTGGCTCACTCGAGCTGAAGAATCGTCGATTTACGACTTGCGAGAATGCGTGTGGGTGTGTATTTTTGTACGTGTATATATATATGTATATATATATATACATGTACGTATGTATCAATGTATATTTGTATATATGGACCGTATCTCCCTCAATACAGATCTATCACTTCATTCCCCCCCCCCCCCTCTCCCTCCCTCCCTCTCTCTTTCTGTCCCTGTCTCTTCCTCTGTGCTCTTCACTCTTTCCCTCTTTTTCTTCCTCTATCTTATTTTATATATATATATATATATAAAAGTTGTGATATCATCTCGACATTTATTTCGCAAATCTTGGATCACTGTGTGATGCTACTTGAGTCTCGGGGCTACCCGCGCTAATTGGATGACGCTGATAACTCGTAGCAAAACTCAAATTTAAATACATGGATAAATATTCGATATGTACAGTAAAACCTCGATTAACCGGGAGCGAGTCAACTTGGCATATATATTCGCACACTACGTAATACGCGCGGCGCATACTAATATCTTTAACTTTATAGAAGAGATCTCATGATAAATTTAATCGAAGACCGTGACGTATTGACACTCTGAAAATCGTTGAATATCAAGAAGACAATTTGCGCAAAAAATGTAAAACATGCACGGTGAGAATTAAAAAGTAATTTTTGTCGTGAATTTCACGGTAAAAATTACCGTGATATATTTCAATGTGGTGAAAAGTGAGAAAAGCGAGAAAAGCATAATAATTCGTATGCGACAAGTTTTTTTTAACTCACGTTACAGAAAATTTCAAATACGTAGGTAAAATTTTACTATACAAGAAGGGTAGCGCGCACGATAATTTTTACCGAGAGCACAATACATTTTCCTATAACATTCATTACATTTTATAATAAATCTTAAAATAACTGTTATAAAGACGATACTTTTTTATAGACATTTTTGAAAGACATAAAATAATCAAATGCACAGTAAAATTTCGCTGATATTATATATTTTTAAAATTTAAGTTTTGCGTATTTTGTTACACATCAAAATTTACTAGAAAATCTGGTAAAATTTTCTATCTGAAGAAGAAATTTTATTTTATTTTCGTGAAAGTCTGTGTTTTACTCAGTAATAATAAGCGAAGTTTCAGGGTTGTCATCTGGTTACCGCTACTGCACGGTAATTTTTAACATTTAATTTTCTTCGTGTGCATTTCCATTTGAAAAATTGAAATTTTACCGCGCTATCTCGTAGACCCGTTGACAAAAAAAAATATATTTTGTATCACCATCGGATGTCCCCCTCAAAACCATAAAACTTTCGTAGGAAACACTTTTTTGTACGAACTTATCGTTCTGATTTATTTTAATGCTTTTTTAAAAATCGTACAGTATATATATATATATATATATATATATATTATACATTACCGGCGATCATTTTTTGCCTTTTTTTTTGTTTCTTTTCCGGTGGACCCCGTTTACAGACAACATTTTTTTTATGCATTTCTTTGACGGGAATCATAAAGGGGGAAGCTCAAGCTCCAATTTTATTTTTTTTTCAACGTCGTACGATTTTGTTTTCTAAAGATATTTTGAATTTTGTTGAAAAAAGAGACAATTCGAAGAATAACGTGTAACGCGGAAACGACAAGGATTCAAAGAAAACCTCAAGATAGTGAAAAGTTGAATCGGTTTTCGTTGAGTTAGCGAGAATTTTTTCAGATTTTTTTTTTCGAAATTTTGTTATCTTTCACCCATTTTAGGTAAAAAAATCAGATTTAATTACCGTAACTCGAGAAAAAAAATGTCGAAGAAAAATCTGAAATAATTCTATTGCGGTGAAAGTAGAAAAAGAATTTCTTTTCCTCTCTTGAAATTTTACCACAAACCCCTTAGTTCTCGAGTTATGGTAATTGAATCATCTGATTTTTTTATCGAAAATAAGTGAAAAAAAATTCGAACAAAAAATCTGAAAAAATTCTCGCGCATTCAACGAAAACCGATTCAACTTTTTACTATCTTGAGGTTTTCCTTGAATCCTTGTCGTTTTCGCGTTACACGCTATTTTTCAAATTGTCTCTTTTTTTTTAAATCAAAATCTCTTTAAAAAAAATCGTACGAAGCTTTAAAAAAAAAAACAAAATTGAAGCTTGAGCTTCCCCCTTTATGAATCCGGTCAAAGAAATACATAAGAAAAATTGTGTCTGTAAACGGGATCCACCAGAAAAGGAGAACAAAAAAAAAAGGCGAAAAATGGTCGTTTTTGAAAAAGGGCACTAGTTGTAAAAAAAATAGTAACAAATTTTCAAAAAAAAAACAGAATGAAGGTGAATTCCTCCCCTTCAAAATGCCGTGCATTAAATTCATTTATGTCAACTATCGGCGAAATGGCATTGAAAATCGTTCCGGAACTTTTGTGAATTTTTGTCCGGAAACTTTTCGCCGGTTGTGTATATAGTGTTCCATTTTTAAAAAAGCATTAAAATAAATCGCAACCGTAACGTCGTTGCGATATATATATATATATGTGTGCCATTATGTTGAGCTTTACAACTCCATAATCATATTTTATAAAATATAACATTCACAAAATGCTATAATTTCAAATATTATATGATTATATAGGATTATGTCACAGTTTATAATGTAGTACAACATAGTACAAGTTCTACAAAATACTATGGTCGTATTTTGTGCACTATGTCTGTGCATATATATATATATATATATATATATATATATATATATACATTGCATATATATGTGACGTTTATAGACACGGTGGAGGTTAGTGCACCCCTTTCGGAGCTTCGAGAGATAGGGTTCTTCATTCCTCGTCGTCTTAGAACGAGAGAGAGAAAGAGAGAGAGAGAGACAGAGAGGGAGAAAGAGAGGGTCGATTGACGTTTCGCGTAACCGAGCCCTTTCATTGATTCGCTCCGAAGACCTTCGTGGGTGTACATGGCAAAAAGAAGAAGAGAGAGATAGAGAGAGAGAGAGGCCGGTCGGAGCGCCCCGTAGTAAAAGAATCCTCGTAGGTCGAAATGAGATACCATATATACATCTATATCGTAAACGGTATTGGTAACATTGGTAAGAGAGACGACTACGAGGCAGGTGCATCTCCATTGTGTGCATTCACTACGACAGGGGTTGCTTACAACCCCCTCAGGTATTCTAGCACCCACACCCCCTCTCTCTTTCTCTCTCTCTCTCTCTCTCTCTCTCTCTCTCTCTCTCTCTCTCTCTCTCTCTTCTCTATCTGTCTATTCATTTCTATATTTCGTATTACGATCTGTTCTTTCTCTCAAGGGCCAAAGAGAAAAGGGAGATCCGCCCTTTGCTGTTCTTTGATGCTCTTTGCTGCTCTTTGGTTCCCTTTGGTTCCTTTTCGTGCGTTTACCTGTGACCCCTCCCAAAAATAAGATGAGCCTCGGAATTTCTCCTATGCGAGCTTCCGTCCTCTCCACCTACTCGTCGTTGTTCCGCAATCCGAGCGTTTCTGATTTACGGCTGAGGGGGGGGGGGGGGGGGGGCGGGGTATCGTTGTGTCCTCGCGCCAAAACAAATACACTCGGTTGAGAGACCGCGTCTCTCTTTCGGGACCAGGGGGAAGAAACGAACCATTGGACACTGAGAAGCCTCCTTTTCTCTCTCTCGCTCCCTCTCTCTCTCTCTCTCTCTTGCTGAAATGTTCATCTCTACCTCTTGGTCGATCTTTGCGACCCCCTGGCATGAAACTCTATACACAATGTATGTAGCCGCGCCACTATTCGTATAGCCCGCACTGCTCACCCGCGCGCTACCTATTCATTCGTTTTATACGCCCGGACGAGATCCTCGGGCCTCTGGCGCAGGTATCGGTTACAAGTTGTTAACGGCACGTTAAGCGAATATATACTACCCGACGGGGACGAGGAGATCCACGCAGGTGCTGCGACGTTGCCATATATATATATATATATATATATATATATATATATAAAATTTGATTTATATTGCATATATTATATGTATGTCTAAATTTTTATAATTTATTATATCAAAAAATCTACGGATATTACACAAAGTGCAACTATTTCATGACATTGAAAATGTTATCAGACTTTTCGGGTGACGAAAAAAGGTACATGCAAATGAGTTGCTCTCTCTCTCTCTCTCTCTAACTCTTACACCGCTCACGATCCATCCATCCATGAAACCCAAACGAATAAATACACAACCCAAAACAAACCCAAACAACCCAAACAAACTTAAACCCAAACAAACTTAAACCCAAACAGCCCAAACAAACTTAAACCCAAACAAACTTAAACCCAAACTTAAGCCCAAACAACCCAAACAGACCAAACAAACTTAAACCCAAAGAGACAAACTTAAACCCAAACAACCCAAACAAACTTAAACCCAAGCAGCCCAAATAAACTTAAACCCAAATAAACTTAAACCCAAACAACCTAAACAATCTTAAACCCAAACAACCCGAACAAACTTCATTTGCGCAACTCTGACAATAATTTATTCATATTTTCAAATATCTCTGGCAATTTTTTCAAGTTATTTCATGCATTAATTGGGTGTAAAGCGCTGTGTCCCTTGGCGTCTCCTCATCGTCGTTGTCGATTTGCGGGAATTGTGCAGCTCGCAATTCGCATCTGAAATAGTCCAACAAATTTGTATACATTCTTGAGATGTTTTTTTAAGAACATGAACCTAAACTTTGAAAAAAAGATCGAGATTTGAATGTTGGAACGTGCTTGAAAAAACAATGATCGATTTTTAGCTTTTTTCCCCGGCATTTTGCAATAATAAATATGTTCTAAACAATCTAATCTTTCCAACTTAAGGTTCATGTTTTAATAGATTATATTATATAAACGTGTTCCAAATTTGAAGATGATCCATCAATTAGTTTTTGAGTTACGATTCCCGCAAATTGAAAAAAGGTCGTTTCGAGAAAAACACGTTTAAAGTTTCACAAACGAAAAACTCAAAGTCAAATGTGTTTAATCAAATGATAAAGTGTCTTAACGATTAATCAGCGATTCCAGCACCATACAGCAGTCCTTCCTCTTCCTCGTGCAACTCATTTGAAGCTTGCATTTCCTCTTTACGAGCTTTTTAAGCTTCTTTTGTCTCTAATAAACTTTTTCTATTTTGCCGAGCCACGCGCACCTGATCCATTTCCTAGGCATATCCGTAGCTCTGCCTGCCAACTACGATTTGTAGTTCATTCGTAACCATGAGTAGGGCTGAATTTCCTTCATTGAATAAAATAGCAGCAAGAAATGCCGCTACCTCGATTATTTTGTACCCAGAATGGTGATGTTTTGGAGCTAATCGCCAAACGGTCGAGTTTGGGTTTGTTTGGGTTATGAAAAGCCGAACAAACCCAAACAAACTACCTAACTGAGCGCTCGTGGATACCTGAGCGCGCTTGGGAGTCGAGCGGAGTTTGAAAATTCGTACCACATTCGAATGGAAAATATGTGAAAAGTTACGACGAAAAAAAAAAAATTCGCGTTTTGAAACATAACCTGCACCCTTCGATATACTTTTTTTTAAGCGATTTATACATTTTTAACATAAGTTTTATACATTTTCAAGATGCACTCATTTTTTATACGTAAATATTTTTTTTAGAAAATTCAACGTACAGAATGCGATGGGATCTATCAAGAATCGTAATGCTGTTGAAGTTTGAATTGTTGGAATGCAATGAAAATTCGTTTTGTAATGTAATTTCAAGCGCGGTTATTTATATATACACGTAAACACGTTACTCATATACACCATTGTTTCTTACTATTAGCCTATCAATTTTCTTCTCGTCACGGTGCTTGCCCTCGAGGGCGCGCGCGATTTCTCACACTCACGCAACTCTTCGCCTCGTACCTACTCTCCTATACAATAATAAATCATAATTCACCTTCCCTATTCTGCTCAAACCAGCCCTGTAACCAGGCTTCAAACGAATATCTGCGTCGATCAACCAACCACGAGATATATCAGTCCGCTAATCGCCTCCCCACCGTGATTGCGTCATTTCTATAATCTTATATATATATTAGATGGAGTAAAAAGTTTTGAGCGTTTTTTCGCTTTATTTCGACGATGAAATTAACATAGTTAGGATTATCCGATTTAGATCAAATATGCGCCGTTTTGTTCGATAACTTTTGTCCATTCTGAAGGCAATTTCATAATTCCGCGATTGAAGAAGTCCTCGTCCCTATTGGTAAAAAACTTGACCAGCTCATTTTCACAAGCCTCTCTTGAGGCCAGTTTTGTACCATCAAGAAAATTTTGCAAATGCTTGAAAAGGTGATAATCGCTTGGTGCCAGGTCTGGACTATACGGCGGGTGCGATAGAACCTCCCATCCAAGCTCTCGGAGCTTCTGGCGCGTCGTTAAAGATGTGTGCGGCCTGGCGTTGTCTTGATGGAACACAACACCCTTCCTATTGGCCAATTCTGGCCGCTTCTGGTCGATCGCCTGCTTCAATCTGGTCAGTTGTTGACAGTAGAGGTCCGAATTGAGTGTTTGGCCCGATGGGAGCAGCTCATAGTGGATGATTCCCTTCCAATCCCACCAAACACACAGCAAAACCTTCTTGGCCGTTAATCCGGGCTTGGCGATCGTTTGGGCCGGCTCACCGCGATTGGACCACGATCTTTTTCGGCTGTTGTTCTCGTATGTGATCCATTTTTCATCGCCAGTCGCCATCCGCTTCAAAAATGGGTCAATTTCGTTACGTTTCAGCAAAGAATCGCAGGCATCAATTCGGTCCAAAAGGTTCTTTTGCGTCAATTCGTGTGGCACCCATACATCGAGCTTCTTCCTGAGACCAGCCTTATGCAAATGGTTCCAAACGGTTTTCTGGCTAATCTTCAGTTCCTGGGCAATGGAATAAGTGTTCACATGCCGGTCCGACTCGACGATTTCCATGATTTTATCGACATTTTCGACGATTGGCCTACCAGAGCGTGCCTCATCTTCGACGTCCATATTACCAGAACGGAATCGTTGGAACCACCGCTTTGCTGTTGCATTCGATACTGTATTGGCTCCATAAACAGCACAAATTTTTTTGGCCGCCTGCTCCGCCTTTTCACCTTGGTCGTAGTGGTATTGAAGAATGTATCAAATTATCGCTTTTTTTACCTCCATTTTGGAACGCTGTAACACACAACTGGCTTCACCAAACACAAAACTGTCAAAGAACTTTTTTTGAAGCGTAATGTCATCCTTAAATCGCCGTATAGTATGACCCGATGCGATGTATACATCGTGGGATATGGCTCACTAAAGACATTTAGCGGAAAACGCTCAGAACTTTTTACTTCACCCAATATATATACGACGATAATAATCAAAGATGGGAAAGAGAGAGAGAGAGAGAGAGCGCTAAAGGTCTCTCTCATTTCCCTCCGATTTCGTCGTTGGCAGGATCATCAAACTTCTTGATTCGTTTCCGATATTATTTCCATGGGTCGGCGGATGCCGATTCGAAAAATCTAGAAATTCTTTCCTTTCGTCTTCGGTTCGTTTGAATTTTCGGAAACTTTCAGAATGCACGATTTTTCATTAATTCTTCTTAATCAACTGAGAAATAATTACTCAGCTATTTTTGGATTGTTCTCGCCTGGCCAAACCAAACAAACCCAAACATACTCAAATATTGAATCTCAACTTCGTAAAGTGAATTCAAAACTTTTTTTTCTTCTTATCTTCGCTATATTTCCGATATTGTGAAATTTCCTAATCAATAATTGCTACTTTTTAATCCAATTATATTAAATTGTTTGTAATTATACAAAGAAAGGAAAAAAAAAGTCCCGAAATATAAACATTTTTCCTTATCTTCGCTATATTTACAATATTGAGAATTTCTCTGATAATTAATAAAAATAAATACAAATATTTGAAATTATTTCCAATTACGTAAAGAAAACAACAATAAAAACTGGATCTCTACTAACGGTTGAGTGTCATCGTTCACTCAAGTGAATTTTCGACAATTTTTTTGCAAATTTTTCGAATTTTCAAGCCTCCTCTCGTCTACTCGAAGAGAGATGTGTCGTCGTGTCTCGCATGCCGAAAAAGACGTTTCGCATTATTTACGTCTACGCGAGTGGCTGGATTAGTACTGCCCCCCCCCCCCCCCCCCCTCCCCCCCTCCCCCTTCCGATAGAAAGAATACCGTTCGTGCAACGACGACGACAACGACGTCGTCGTCTATTCATCAGGATCGTCACTACAGGCGCAGGTATCGGTTACAGGTTGTTCAAGCACCCTGCTGTTAGGAGATGACAGGGAAACCCTGCGAGAAGGGGCGAAGTTGGGAAAGAGAAAGAGAGAGAGAGAGAGAGAGAGAGAGACCATGAACGAATCCGCAGGTGCATTGGCAGTATAAGTATCACTGTGCGTTTCACCATAGAACCCTGACACTTGAATATAAACGAACGAGGGTCTTTGTAATATATATATATATATATATATATATATATATATATATATAGTCTCTGGTTATTGTGATGTGTTGCTTCAAAAGTGCGGCTCTTATTTCATCCGGCTAGGGAAAATTGCAAATACTTCATTACGCTTTTTAGATTCATGTAATTGCATTGCTCTATGGCGAGTCATTGCTCGACGTTATTTTTTCCCATATTTTCTTTTAACGGGTCACACCTAGTTCGCGGCCGGAAAAGAGGTTTTTTCGAGAATTTTTTTTTTTTTTGGAAATGGGGTGCAGATTTTTTACTTTTTTTTCCATAGTAAAAGGTATCATTTCAAGTATCTTTGACAATTTATATATATATATATATATATATATATATATATGTATATAAATTAGGAAAAAATCAACACGAAACAAAAGCATAAAGAGAAAATGCAAAATATTGGCAATAATATTTTTGCCAACGATGTTCCAACGACGTAAACTACAATACACGAATCGTATTGGGATTCTGTTCGATAATGTGGCAATCGTCTAGGATTTAAATTACATTCGTACATTGGCTTCCAATGGGAAATCCCGACTAGAATCCATTAATACAAGCGTGACATTTGCGTCCGGGATTGTTCGGATAGATACGTTTCTTTTTCTTCCTTTCTTCCTTCCTGCCTTGAGTAAATTGGCAATTTTTTTTCTTTCTTCCCGAGAGATTCGAAGGTGCCGTCAATTCGAACGGCGCGTACGTGAGCTGCGAATGAATATTTTTTTGTAAATCGATGACTGGGCGCTGACGAAGATTTCTTTTGCTCCAGCGAAAATATGAAAGTCTCGTCGTAACGTTGGATTTTCCCATTAAATATCAGGAAGAAAAAACTAAATTTTAATAGTATGGAATAGTTTTAGCGACAATTCGAAGTGCGCCGTGTAACGAGGCTCCACGTTCATTCAATGACGAAAAAAAACATCTCTCTTTCTTCTTGGTTTACCTCTCTCTCGATCCAACTCTTTGCTGCTTTCGCTTCGACCTTTCCCTAATCTTCGCTATAGACAAGAATTTCTCACTGATCCCGTGTAGACATTTGTTGGGGAGTTCCCCCGATTCTAACACATCCCTATAGGAATTTGATAGGGACGCCCCGCGTAGGGAGTCCCCATTGGAATCCAATTGGATTCCCGTAGTTATTTCCTGATTGAAGTCGTTTGAGAGTTTTTATTTGAAATTGTCAATCGTAATTTATTGGCTCTTTCGATAATGAAGTATCCTTTCGTGATACCGTACACAAATTTCTCCAAAAACAGCCCTGCTCATGGTTACGAATGAATTACAAATCGTAGTTGGCAGGCAGAGCTACGGATATGCCGAGCAAATGGATCAGATGCGCGTGGATCGGCAAAATAGAAAAAGGTTTATTAGAGACAAAAGAAGCTCGAAAAGCTCGTAAAGATGAAATGCAAGCTTCAAATGAGTTGCACGAGGAAGAGGAAGGACTGCTGTATGGTGCTGGAATCGCTGATTAATCGGTAAGACACTTTATCATTTGATTAAACACATTTGACTTTGAGTTTTTCGTTTGTGAAACTTTAAACGTGTTTTTCTCGAAACGACATTTTTTTCAATTTGCGGGAATCATAACTCAAAAACTAATTGATGGATCATCTTCAAATTTGGAACACGTTTACATAATATAATTTATTAAAACATGAACCTAAAGTTGGAAAGATTAGATTGTTTAAAACATATTTATTATTGCAAAATGCTGGGGAAAAAAATGCTAAAAATCGATCATTTTTTTTTCAAACACGTTCGAACATTCAATTCTCGATTTTTTTTCTTCAAAATTTAGGTTCATGTTCTTAAAAAAACATCTTAAGAATGTATAAAATTTTGTTGGACTATTTCAGATGCGAATTGCGAGCTGCACAATTCCCGCAAATCGACAACGACGATGAGGACACGCCAAGGGACACAGCGGATTACACCTTAATTAATGCATGAAATAACTTGAAAAAATTACCAGAGATGTATGAAAGTATGAATAAATTATTGTCAGAGTTGCGGAAATCTCCTTTTCTTTTTCACAATAAAAAAAAAAATCCAAAAAATCATCTAATTTTCGGTCTCCTAAAGTGGTTGCCCGCCTTAAGGACACCGCGCATAGGGAGTCCTCATTGGTATCCAATTTGATTCTCCACTGTTCCCCGATTAACGCCGTTTGATAAGTCACGAGAAAAAAAAACTTGGCGTGTTGAAACATAACCTGCACGCTTCGATATACTTTTTAAGCTATTCATACATTTTTAACATAAGTTTTATACTTTTTCAAGATCCACTCATTTCATGTACAGTATATTTCGTTTAGAAAATTCAATGTACAGAATGCGATGGGACCCATCAAGAATCGTAATGCTGTCGAAATTCGCATCGTTGGAATGCAATGAAACTTCTTTTTTTTTTTTTTTAATTTTCCTTACTCTCCAATTTTATTGTTATCCAATATCTTTGTCGATAGATTTGGGTTGTACGTCTCTGAGGAAAAATCTTTTAAAAACTTTGCCATATATTTGAACTGTGAACAAAAATAGGGATTATTTTCGTTGCGTTTCCAACGATGTAAACTACAATATCACGAATCGTATTGGGATTCTGTTCGATAATGTGGCAATAGTCTAGGATTTAAATGACATTCGACATTGAATTCCAATGGGGAATCCCGATTAGAATCCAATGATACGAGCGTGACATTTCAGTATAGGTATGCAACGCGATGACCCATCTCTCCCCTATCAGAAAGTAGGGACAAGTATGGAAATCCAATTGGATCTCTACGAAAATTTCTACACGAGTAACAACGACACACGACACACGAAGATGGATTGTAAAATGAAAATATTATCAGAGCAAAGTTTCGATAAAAAAAAAATTTCGCCAAACTATATAGTGATTTCGCGTTTTTATCGACAATGCATATACTTGACTTATTTTTTGTTACAAGATGGCTTTTGTCCATTCACTGGTCGATTTACCCTAGGATAAATTCAATAAAACCAATGTTAAATCATGCAAATGAAAAAGGACGGATATGTAAACACTGATCGAAAAGGGTAATACGAGGAGTACAAAAATATTACTACAATAGTATGTAATAAATAAATATATTTTATAGCACGTGAGCATACGTAAAATGACTCCAATAAGTTCATACAGGCATATATTTATGTTAACGAGAGACGAAATCCGTCTATATTAATTGATATACTCATAGCAAATAAGCGTGTGAGAGAGAGAGAGAGAGAGAGAGAGAGAGAGAGAGAGAGAGATGAGAGAGAGAGAGAGAGAGAGAAAGAGAGAGAAAGAGAGAGAGTGAGCGAGTGCAAACTGGCACAATGGCGAAAAGGAGAGTCGCGGTGGCGCGTCTCTCGCCGAGAGAGAGAGAGAGAGAGAGATAGAGAGAGAGAGAGTGAGAGAGCGAGAGAGGAGAGCGAGCTCACAGACCCGATCGCTCTCGAGGCCGTCCGTGACTCACGGACGACGTCCTCGTAGTCGGTGGTGAACCGGTGCCGAGAGAGAAAGAAAGAAAGAGTGAGAGAGAGAGAGAGAGTGCGATAGAGCGAGGAGAGAGAGAGAGGGAGTGAGAGAAAGAGAAAGACCGTTGGAGGGAGAGAGTTTGCTCCTCGTACACTCTCACTACACTCGAATGTGTGCTCTCCCTCTTTACCTCCCACCCTCCTTCTCTCTCTCACCCTCCCTCTCTCTCTCTCGCCCTCCCTCTCTCTCTCTCTCGCCTCCCTCCCTCTCTCTCTCTCTCTCTCGCCCTCCTCCCTCTCCTCTCTCTCTCTCTCCCTCCCTCCCTCTCTCTCTCTCTCTCTCTCTCTCTCTCTCTCTCTCTCTCTCACCTCCTCTCATCTACGAAGCCTCACCCCGCGCCCCCGGTCCTTGTTTTCCTCAGGGCCCGGGCCACGGGACAACGCTCAGTGTCAGTGCAGCGGTCGTGCCGAAAGTGCCGGAGCGCACCGCTTTTTCTTTCAAACTCATAGAAATACATTATTATTATTATTATTAATATATGTGTAGAGCTCTATATATATATATATATATATATATATATATAAACGTGTCGATAGGCGCGAGAGTCATCCGAGTTCACGTTCACTCACGTTTCTCAGTCCTCTCCCTCTCTCGCGCTGTCTTTTTCTTGTGTTTTCGTTTTCTTTCTTCTCTCCATTCCACTTTTTTTTTCGTCACCGTTCCAGTCCCGGTCGGCCCAACGTACGTCAGGTTTTGTTCAGCTCGCAAGAAACAAACGGAAAAATGATAATTTAACAAGTGCCGCGTGTTTCCCCGTGTGTGTCATCGTGAAAGAAGAAGAAAAAAAAAACTCGTGGAAAGTTTGAGCGAGAATTTTCTGCACGAGGGATGAGTGAGATACGGCGGAAAAACGCTTATTGACGATAGCCGGAATTTTCTACGGACTTTTTTTTTTCTTTTGGTTCGATTTTCGGTCTTCCCCTCTTCGAGTGTGTGTGTGTGTGTGTGTGTGTGTGTGTGTGGGCGC
This sequence comes from Ophion ventricosus, assembly GCA_963932345.1. Lineage (NCBI taxonomy): Eukaryota > Metazoa > Arthropoda > Insecta > Hymenoptera > Ichneumonidae > Ophion > Ophion ventricosus. Next base: position 22,398,135 of record OZ010721.1, on the reverse strand, counting down.
GCGTGAGTGCGCTTTTTTTCTTCTTCTTCGCGTTCGTGTTACGAGCAAGCCGATCGGCCCCGAGACGAGCCGAACTCCTGCCGAGATCCAGGATCTGAGAAATCGAGAACCTGGGAAGGGCACGCGGGGGAGACCATGCGTGGTCGGCGAGCTATGTGCTCGGTAAGAACTTCCTCACGAATACTTCTTGGCGGCATCGATCATCCCAGAGAGATAGAGATAGAGAGAGAGGAGAGAGAGAGAGAGAAAGAGAGGATTCGAAACGAAGCTCCGATCGGGTTTTCACTCGCGAGACCGGCATGCGTCGATCTTCGCGATATTTCGCCTCCTTTCTTTCACTCAATTCTTATCGCAATTCCACTCAGGATACGATCTTTTTTCTTTTGTTTTGTTGTTGTTTTTTTTTTTTCTTTCGTTCTTTCTTTTTCGTGCCTTGTCGCGAAGTGAAAATCGACGCCGATTTTTTACCGGACGTATTGTCGGGAATTTAGGATTTTTTTTTTAGGTATTGAGTTACTTTCGGAAGGTTCTTTTTTTTCGGTCCCTTTGGGTTCTGAGGAATAGAGCATTTTTGGATGCCTAAGGAGTGATTAATAGTATTGTATTTTTTTTAAAAACTTTTTCTGAAAGAATTCCATTGGAAACTTTAGAACTCAGAATTTGTGGGAATTTTTTTAATTTTTGAAAAATGTACGTAAGGTTTTATTGGGGTTGAAGGAATTTTTGGGTTTTTTCTTTCGAAAGGTTGATCGAAGGAATTTTTTTTTTTCTCCAGTGAGTGATGTCTGTTGGGATTTTTTTTTGCGGTGGAGTTTTCGAAATTTGAGAATTTCAGGATTTAACGGGATTCTCGAAATGTTTGGACGGTATGCGAAATATTTAGTTGTTTGAGGTCAGAATTTTTTTGGGTATTTTTTTCAAATATTAATTATGTATATATTAAGCATAATTATTTTTGAAATATTGAAGCCAATCGGAATTGACCAGAAGCAGTAATTTTCGAAATTTCAGCATTAAGAATTGTAAATATAACCGAATTTTCAAAATATGTTCGACAATTTTCAAAATGTTACGTTCAGAGATTTTCCGTAATTTTCTGCATATAAATTTTCTCAGTATTCGAAATATTCGAAGCATTAATAAATTGAACATTAACTGAGCATCAATCGAAAGGATTTTTTTTTTTTCAAAAATATTAACTATATTTATTGAACATAATTATTTTTTAAATATTAAGACCAATTGAAGTAAAGGGACGTAGTAATTTGCGAAATTTGTGAATTGAGAATTTTCCAGATTTTCGAAATTTGTCAGACTATTGTCAAAATATTTTTGTTACGTTTCGGGACTTTCGGTAATTTTTCTCATAAATTTTCTCAATATTCCAAATATGCTGAGCATTAATCAATTAAACGTTAATGAGTTAAACATCAACTAGACATTCATTACTGAAGCATTAATGAGTTATACAAAAACTGAGCATTCGTTAATTGAGCATCAATCAATAATGTCTTTTATTCTCCGAATCGTCACGAATCTCAATAATCAACGAGAATTATTCAATTATTGGACATTCGCACGTAATCGTTGAATTTTGATAAACCGTCCTCGAGATTTGTTTTATTCATTTTTCTTCATCATTAATTCTACAGGTGTACGCACATGTGCGCGCGCGCGTACTCGTTGATTATCTTATGAGAGCCGAAAAGAAGAAAAAAAAAAAAAAAGAAAAAGTGACGTCGAGTTGTACTCACTGAAATCATTGGCCCGGCATTGGAGCCGATCAGTACGAGAGCGCCGTACGATTAATAAAATCGCACGATTTTGTTTACTATCTTTGCACGTTGATTCACGAGAATACGACGTAAAAGTTCTTTTTCGTTTCTATTACATTTTTTTTTCTTAATTAAAAAAATTCTTTAAATTTGCAATTTTTGTTTTTTTTTTCAATTATTAATATTCACAACTATTTCCGCGGTCCATTAAAAATGTATCTTCAATAGGCATTTATTTTTATCAAGAATAATAATTCATTGCGGAAACAATGTTCGTATTTTCCTCCTTCGCATTACAATTTTTTGAAAAGTCGTCTCGCACGTGCTCAGAATTGTAATGCATTTCCTCGTATCTTAATTTTCGTTCCATAAAAATACTACAGAAAATTAACTGCAGTGCGCAGTTGAGGAAAAAAGCTGCGAGAATCTCAGTCGAAGAATGTCTTTTTTTTTTTTTTTTTTTTTTTTTTTCAAAGAGTACTGGAGAAAAAAATGTGCAAAATTAACGAATGTAAGGAAGAAATTAATTTAGCGAAAAGAACGATTCTTCGACGGGGAATACGATATTGTATTGTTATTATTTATTCTCTGATGCAATATCATTTTATATCTCTCCACGAACGAATAGTGTGTTGCGCACTGGGGAAAAGAAATGAGTGGCGAAAAAAGTCGCGCTAAGAAAAACGAAGGTTTTGGAGTTGGTAAAAATGAAAAATTGTCATTTGTAACTGTAGTGTACGTGTGTACTATAATCTTTATTATCCTCGATTACGAGTTTTTAAAAATTTCTTCTGAAAGGAGAAACTGGTCAATATAATTATAATTATTGGGAGTACAAATTAATTCGGTCCGTTTTTTTGTGGTAAAAAATCTATTTATTTCAAAATAAGAGGTATGAATAGATTAATCAAAGTATTGTCCATCGCTGGCTACTACTTTTTCCCACCTCTCGGGCAATTTTCGAATTCCATCTCGAAGAAAAGTCTCGTATTTTGAGGCGATCCAAGTTTTGAGCCAATTTTCGATTTCTGCGAAAGAAGTGAACCGGTGAGCTGCTAAATCCTGCCGCATCCGTCGGAACAACCAGTAATCAGAAGGAGCAATGTCCGGAGAATACGGCGGGTGCGGTAAAATATCCCATTTGAGCGTTTCCAAATATTTTTTTACGACTTTTGCGACGTGAGGCCGAGCGTTGTCACGCAGAAGAATAACTTTGTCATGTCTTTGCTCGTATTCCGGCCGTTTTTCTCGTAATGCACGGCTCAAACGAAACAATTGTAGTCTATACCGATCGGCCGTAATGGAATCGCCAGGTTGTAGCAGCTCATTGGCTCATTTGGCTGTCCAGGGCGAGGCTTGTCTTCAACGCTGAAATCACCGTTCTTAAAGCGTCGAAACCATTCCCTACATGATTTATCAATTGGAGCATCATCACCATAAACTTCAACAAGCATACGATGCGCTTCAGCTGCACTTTTCTTCCAATTAAAGCAGAAAAGTAAAACTTCCCGCAATTGCTGCTTAGTTAAGACAAAATTTGACATATTCAACACAGTAAAAAACAAGGTTTTTAATGGAACTCAAAGCGATATAAAATGAATGTTATTGACAGATGTCTAACCTCTCTGAAACCACCGAAATCAGCTGTCACTATGAAACATTCATAACAGCCAGAGCCATCTCTCGAAAACGGACCGAATTAATTTGTACTCCCAATATATAAACATAATATCATTAGAATAATATTTTTTCTAATATAATTATCATATTGAAAAAAATCATACAATAATAATAATAATAAATATAGTTAAAAGTTTAGAGTAATTGATAAATTATTTATTTAGTAATAATCATGTGTAATAATTATTATTTATTTTATTATATATCATTGGTCGATTGGCTTGAGTCAATAATAATACTAATAATAAGTGTAACTATATGGTTATAATATTGAAACATGATATAATAATAGTAATAAAATATTATTATTATTATACAAGCATAATTGATGAATTATCGATAATTTAAATTTTAATTTTTCGCTTGTATTTGTAAAACACAAGTATTAATTTTAATCGCCCCTAAATTCTAACTAACCAATTTCCCTAGAGAGGAAAATTTGCAAATATAATTATAATAATATATTTGTTATATTATTATATTTATTATATTATAAGAATAATAATAATATAATAAATGTTATGTTATTATATTTATTATATTATAATTATATTTCTACAAATATAATAATAACAGCAAATATAAAAATAACTATTTACAATAATAATACATGAATTATCGATAACGCGAATTAACATTTTTCTACTTATATTCATAAAACACAAGCTTTAATATTGATCGTCTGGAATTCCTAATTCACGAATTTTCTGAAAAAAAACAGCACCAAGCATAATAATCAATGATAAAAATATAATAATAACCGCGACAATGACTATTATTATTGCAATCCGATAACAGCGAATATAAAATGAACTGTACACAATAATAATTGATAAATTTTCAAAGATGTAATTTACGCTAACAATAGCACTCAACCGAACGATGCTCAATTTTAAGCAGACGCCATTTGAATTTTTCATCAATTTACCTAGCACAAATTTGATGAATAAAAAAATTCGCTTCGCCGTCATTTTAATTTGTCGTTTATTTTTGTCTCGTTACAGAAAAATTGGCATAGCGAGATATAGGAAAAAGCAGAGAGGTGAAAAGAGTGAGAGAAGAAAGAAGTGAGGAAGGTGTCGTACGAAGAGTGGACACGGTCGGAGGAGGATGCTCGACAGTTCGATCCGCGAAGAAGAATTGGAGTTGGGCGAGGGTAGCGATACGCCAAAGTCGAAAACTTGTCTGTGCTCGTGCAACGAGACGAGGAAATATTTTGCAGGCTCGAGTCATCCGTACGGAGAGAGCCGGGTGCTGAGGTATGCGCCCAGCCGTTGTCGTCATTCTTACTCCTTCGAGTCGCCACACTCCGGCCACCAGCCTCCTCTCGCCTTTATGGATTGTAAGTCAATTCGCCATATCGTTCATTCTTATCCTCTTTCCTTACGTGCCTCCGTGTCTGTTCCACCAATTATCGAAATATTTCCTTTTATTTTTTAGTCATTTTGCTTTGCACTTTTCGGAATATTGAAAATTATTTATCCACCTCAAAATTAACGGAAAGTATTTTTTTTTTTGCTCAGCTATCTGACGAAAAATCGAGGCAGATTTTGAAACTTTGGCCGCATTTTTTAAATATTCAGAAAATTTACCACAGATTTTTTTTTCAAGCTCAGGAAAGATCTTTTTTTTTTTTTTTCTTATTTTCATGTAATTAAGAGATAATTAGAAGTGTGGCTCGTTTGTGTGCAAAAATTTTCGAAATAAGAACGATCAGAAGTTACCGCAATTAAAAAAAAATATTCAAACAATATTCGTTCAATTTTTTTTTTACGATTTAGAAACTCGGAATATTCACGTGAATTGAAGAAGTCGATTTTTTTAACACGCCAATCAGCTAAAAAGATACGAGAGAACGAAAGAGAGAAAAAAAAACATAATAATTTTCCACGCATTCTTGGGATGAAAAAAATTCGAAAACGTAACAGATTTTTCTTCAGTTTTTTTTTCGTACCGCAAGAAAAGGCCGCGATTTTTTTGTTGCTACAAAAAAAAAAAAGAAAACGAAAAGAACGTTATTTCCATTCGACAAAAAAGCTAGAAAGACCAGAATGCGAATTTCTCTCACAAGAAAAAAGACTAAAACGGCGGCAAAGCTTATTTCTTTGGCAAAAGAAGAAAATAAAAATGAAGAAAAAGGCAGAGAAATTGAAGGAAAAATGCAGAAAACTCGTAAATTGCGAGGAAAACTCTTGCGCGTCAAAGGAAGCAACAAAAAAAAAAATGTAGAAAATTCATTAATTGCGAGGAAAAAGCTTGTGCGCGTTAAAAGAAAAGAAAAGAAAAGAAAAAAACGTAGAAAAAACACGAAGCGACTGAGTTTTCTTTTTTTTATTTCCCTTTTGCTCGGAAAATAAAAGAAAATATTGCGACGCGCCTGAGAATATAATGTTTGTGCAGCCTACGTTGATGCGCGCTCAAAGTCGTACGGGTTTAACGTCCTCGTTATTATTGTTGCAGAGCAGCGTGAGAGGGGCGACGACGAGATGCTGACGGCACATCCGGAGATGCACGAGAAACGGGAGAGCCTGGTGGTGGTCGGCGGCCAGTACGTTTCAACGGGCGGGGGTGGCGGTGGTGGTGGCGGTCCGACCGCGATGGACGACAAATCCGAGCAACAACAACAACCACCCCCGCCGCCACCACCACCACCACCACCGCCGCCGCCGCCGCCACCACCGTCGCAGCAGCAGCAGCAGCAGCGTGATCCAAACGATCCTAGCATAAGCGCGAAGAAACTTCCGAAGAAGCGGAAGTTTGATCCTTCGGAGCTCGAGGACATGGACATTGGTGGTGGCAGCAACGTTGTCAGCAACGTCGTAGTTACGACCGCAAATATCGGTGTTATCGGCACAAGGACCAACAATCAACCGACCAACGTCCAAACGAACCTCAATCAGCCGAGCATCCCACAACACCCGCCCCTTACGATACTCCAGCCGCAAACCTCGCCGCATCAACAGCAGCAACAGCAGCAACAAACGGAATGTTATCAGGTGCGAGTCCGTAGCTAAAAAACAAAAAGACGAGAAATGTTTTCTCGCAATTTCCTCGCTCGTTAACAATGTGGAACGATGATCGAGGGAAATTGTTCAGGCGTAGATTGTTTTTGACGTTCACAAGATTCATCGAGGCGAATCCTCGAGAGGCCGCGAAGATCTGACTATTTGGTTTTAGGGGGAAAAATGAATATGGGGATTTGTAGTCGTGCGGAGTAATATTTAACGAGCTTTGGTGGAGAAATTACGCTGAGATTTCCGTCCTTGGAACGCAACGAATTTTTTTCTTTTTTTTTTACCCTCCGCGGTCACTCGGGGTCAAAATTGATCCCAAGCGCAACTTTAAGCCAAAATTACTATAAGTTGTTCGCGATCACTTTTTATAATATATCGCCCATTTTACATGATTATGATTGTTTGATTCACTTCGGTATGGCTCTTCAGATATAAGGATAAATACTTTTTTTTTTAACGCCCACTATGGAGCTATTTTGGACCATGGAGAAATGGTAATAAAAAAAAAACGGCTACGCTCGACGGTAGCTATTACAATTACAAAAAAATTCGTGCAAAAATTTTACATATCCGATTATTATTGCTCGGAATATCGTTCGCAACAGTTGAAAAACGCGATTTCAAGAAAGAAAAACAACACGATTCAAATTTCAAGCACAAACTTTGTATATCTTTTCGCCTTCCTACTAAAAGTGCTGTAACTCTGTCATTTTCGGCCTACATATTTTTGTACAAGTACATACTACGAGAAAATTCAACAACAAAAAAACCGTTTTTTTTTAAGTCGTCACAGTGGGATTCTCTCCTAAGAAGACCATTGCGCTTAAAAAATATTCCAGTAATACGAGAAAGAAAGAAAAAAAGAATTTTCTCCGCACGCGATTCAAGCTTGAACAGGATGAAAAAAAAACTAATGTCTCGCTCGAACGTGGAATATTCTTCTAGCCGGATTAACGTTTTTTTTTCCTCTCTCACAGCAGGTATCTCCGGTGCAATCGGTGGTGGTCCTTCCGCCACAGAGTACGGCAGTCGACTATTCGTTGCGAGACGAGCCGCAGCGTTTGCGGCCGCGTCTCGCGACCCTTGCGATCGTCGATCTGAGCGAGTGGTGCGGCACGAGGGTATTGGCGCTAAGGGATTCTCGTTATTATCCGGGTGTCATAAGGAACGCGGCACACGGTGAAGTTTTCATTGAGTTCGATGGTGAGGGAAAGTTGGTGAAATATATGGATGTATTCGGTGCGGGAAAATACGATGTGATAGGCGACGCGATACCCTCGATCGAGCAAGTGACATTGGACGCGAAAGTGTGCTTCAAGTGTCCAACGCCGAACGGTCACATTGACGCGATGACGAATGTTTTCGTGCGTGGCACCGTGTGCAAAATATTCACCTCGACCAAACGTTTCTCGGTTAAGATACCGATGGAGGGCGATCAGAGTGATAGTTACGTCGTCAAACGTGCGGATCTCAGACTGTTGCAGCCACCGTGGGTCGAGGAACTCGAGGAGGGACTCAAAGAATCCGAGCCTGTCAGGCCCGAATCCGTTGGTAAGCCAATTGTAAACTCTTGGTCTTTGTCGTTTGGTCTCTTTTTTTTTTCTTTTTTCTTTACTTCGTTTTACGCAACACTTTGCATAAACGCGGAATATGAGAGGGAGAGGGACGAAAGACTAAACAACGGATGCTATTGTGAATGCAGGTTGATAAAAATGATTCTGCATGAAAGAGAGAGAGGGGGGGGGGGGATTGTAGGTTACCCTGGAGTGGAAGGGTGCGTTCGACCTGGGCTCTTACACGCTTACAGCGTTCACGCTTATTAGCGGTGCTGTGAGACTAAACAAATTATCGTGGAATTTTTATAGCTTGAAGCTATCAAAGAAAATTTGTAGACGTGAGGGGAAAAAAAATTAATTTCGTTGCATTCCAACGATGCAAACTTCAACATCATGTCCAAGCCTCGTTTGCCAAAAATGCCGGCGTGCAGTTTTCTCCTGGACGATTAATTTATTTTTGTTTTTAGTAAATATTAATCGTGTGTGGAAAAAAAACCACTTTAGCTAGCTCTCTCTCTCTCTCTCTCTTGCCCTTTATACAATCTAGTCTGTGTATATAATATATATATATGATATACGAGATAATATATTATAATAGCATATAACATATTAATATACCATGTATCCACATATATATTATTATTATTTCATACCATTATTTTGTATTTTTTTGATCAAAATTATATGGTTTTATGTTATACATATTTATATATATATGTATTGTCTATTATACATAGAATGATGTTATATATATATATATAAATAGATACAACTATTATATATACATATATAACGGCATTAAGATATTTTTATAGAGAACTATATATATATATATATATATATATATATATATATATATATATATATATATTACCGGCGAAGAGTTTTCGGACAAAAATACAAAAAAGTTCCAGAACGATTTTCTATGCCATTTCGCCAATAGTTGACACAAATGAATTTAATAAACGGCATTTTGAAGGGGAGGAATTTACCTTCAATCCGTTTTTTTTTAAATTTTTTTACTATTTTTTTTACGACTAGTACCCTTTTTCGACCATTTTTCGCCTTTTTTTTTGTTCCTTTTCTGGTGGACCCTGTTTACAGACAAAATGTTTTCTATGCATTTCTTTGACCGGATTCATAAAGCTCAATTTCAGCTCATAAAGGAATCATAAAGCTCCATCAAGCTTCAATTTTGTTTTTTTTTTCTAAAGATATTTTGATTTTTCTTTTAAAGAGATAATTTGAAAAATAACGTGTAACGCGAAAACGACAAGGATTCAAGGGAAATCTCAAGTAAATCATAGTAAAAAGTTAAATCGGTTTTCGTTGAGTTGGCGAGAATTTTTTTCAGTTTTTTTTTTCGAAATTTTTTTTTCACCTATTTTCGGTAAAAAATCCGATGATTTAATTACCGTAACTCGAGACCTAAGGGGTTTGTGGTAAAAATTCTAGAGAGGAAAAATTATCATTTTTCTATTTTCAACGCAATAGAATTATTGCAGATTTTTTTTCGACATCTTTTCCCGAGTTACCTCATTAAATCATCTGATTTTCTACCGAAAATAGGCGAAAAAAAAAATCTGAAAAAATTCTCGCGAAATCAGCGAAAACCGCTTCAACTTTTTACTATCTTGAGGTTTTCCTTGTATCCTCGCGTTTTCGCGTGACACGTTTTTTTTTTCAAATTGTCTCTTTAAAAAAAAAATCAAAATATCTTCAGAAAAATAAATCGTACGAAGCTAAAAAAAAAACAAAATTGAAGCTTGAACTTCCTTCCCCCTTTATGATTCCGGTCAAAGAAATGCATTAAAAAATTTTTGTCTGTAAACGGGGTCCACCAGAAAAGGAACAAAAAAAAGGCGAAAAATGGTCGTTTTCAAAAAAGAGTACTAGTCGTAAAAAGAATAGTAAAAATAAAAAAATCGGAATGAAGATGAATTCTTCCCCTTCAAAATGCCGTTGATTAAATTCATTTATATCAACTATCGGCCAAATGGCATAAAAAATCGTGTTCCGGAACTTTTTTGAATTTTTGTCCGAAAACTTTTCGCCGATAGAGTATATATATATATAAAATTCCTTTCAATACCTTATATTTATTGTGACCGAAAATATATTTCGGTGATTTAGGTTGTAGCTTGTCGAATGAAGATCCTAAAAAATGATTGCGTGATTATGGAAAATTTAGAAAAATGAAAGAAAAAAAATATTTTGTCGCTTTCCAATTATGTCAACTTCAACATCGTGTCAAATATCAGTCGTTTGTCAAAAACACTCTCTTCTACTCTCTTTTTCTCTTCCTCTCTCCGCCTCTCTTCCATTTCCTAAACCCAAACAAAGTTCCCATCTCATAAACAATGAAATCGATCTCTTGCCCAACGCGAGCCAGTCGAGCCGTCCTCAAGAATTGACAGCCCCAAAGAAACATCGAACCCCCGACCCCCCAAAAAAAAAAAACTATCGTCACGTTATGTCTGATCGATTGTTCTTCATTGCTCATAGGTCAAGATCACGGATACCGAAATTCTCTGGAGGGTCCGGTGCCGGGGCCGATGCTCCAGCAACTTCATCACACGCCTCATCACATGAGCGGACACAACGAGGCGGGTGGTTATTACAGAACTACCGGCACGAGTCCATTGATGACACTCGGGGCTACCGCGCACTCGGCGAACACGACACCCTGCAACGGTAGCCGGCCCTACGATGATTTGGACAGCGACGACGACTTGGGCAGGGAGGACATTACGTTTCCCTCGGATGCAGGTACGTCGTACTAGATAGATTATCGTTTGTTTGTTTGTTTCTTTTTCGGTCCCTCGGGACCGAAAGAAAAAAAAAACACACGCGAGCGCGCAGACTTAACTGATGGACGAATAAATTGTCAGGGAGCAGTAAGAGAAGTAGTATGCAGAGCCGAGGAAGTACCAGTAGCCTAGTTGAGCAGCGTAGCATAACTCCTCGTTCTCAGGCAGCCACACCCAGGTAACATCACACACGAGTCGTTTTTTTTTCTTCTCTCAATCGCGCTCGTTGACATTTTTTCCTTTTTTTTTTCCCTAATACGCGACTTAATCTTCGTTTACCTTCCTCCATCGGCAGATCTCAGGCGGCAACGCCACACAAATATAACAAGGGTGACGTAGTGACAGGCCCGAGTGGCATTAGAAAGAAATTCAATGGGAAACAATGGCGTAGATTGTGTAGCAAAGAGGGCTGTTCCAAAGAGAGCCAGCGACGCGGCTACTGCTCGCGTCATCTCAGCCTCAAGGGATCGGGACTTCGAGGACCTACCGGCAGTTTTCAGAGGTAAGCTTCCGCCCTTGAGCAGCCACGTGAGATTTTCGAAGTTTCAAGAAGTTCAGACGATGTTTTCGAGAAAATAAATATTTCCAAGCTATTTGGCAACTACTTGAAAGGATAAAAGATTTTCGTTTTTTTTTCTTCTGGAAAACAATATGGACACGCTTGGTGTTTATTTTCCGCAAAAGAATTTCGACGATGTATTGTTCACGTCATTTGTTTTGCAGCGGGAAGATCGACGGCGAGGAGACTTCGAGGGACTCGGATACTTCGCCGAATTACGGGGACCGAAGGATAGCCGGAAGATTCGACCAGGACGAGACGGAGGCCGCGAATATGCTAGGTAAAAAAATAAAATAAACTTGTATTGGCGTAGGCAGTATTTTTTTTCTGGTGGATGGGGGTATGTCCGGCCTAACGAGAACTGGTTTTGTTCATAATCATCACTTTTTGAATACAATTTACATAATAGTCGATGACCACACACATGAAATATGAAACTTGCCACAGGTAGTAGTCTCGCTACAGTCACGTTGAAAACTTTATTCTCCGCTCAAGCGATGAAAGCTTCGAAATATTGCGAAATATCCTTATAATGTAGGTTTTACTTCTTATCGGAATGTAAAAACTTATAATATCTCGAGAACGGAAACTATTAATATCTCGAGAACGGAACGGTGAATCCTTTCGAAATTTTGCAGGTAATCATTAAATAGTGTCCTGAATGAGCCCTCGAAAAAAAAAATCTATAGAAACACGCCTTGGCAACACTACTACCTACCACCTTAACATTAATACCAAACTCTTGCAATACCTTAAAAAATAATCATCGAATTTTTCATCATTCTTTAATCCAGTTATCAATCTTTCAACTTTTTTTTCAGTAGATTCTCAATTTTCTATTCTTTTGCTGCCATTCGGCCCAACACTTTTTCAGCTCATGTTCACGTTTTTTTTAACAATGTTTTTAACAATATTCTCCATGCTCAGCAGTGACATGAGCGTATCGTTTCTGAAACAATGTGCTTCTAAGTCACATTTTTATCCGCCTAATGGCAAAAAAAAATTCACACAGCCAGCAAAGATCGCTGTACTACAGCTGCTTGGAAAAAGTTTATATAAGTTAGAAGCAGTATTCCTCATGAATATGCTTTCTTAAATTTGTAGCATTTATTTCGTCATTTTTAAATTGAAGTATGTTCTACATGACCATCGCTTCAGCTAATTCAATGAGAACTAGCTCCATGCCTAATAATTTCTTCTCAGCGAGCAAAAAAAAAAAAAACAAACAATAGAGTAAACAGTTAATTCGAACGTTACAGTGTCATTGGGAAGTTCGAGATCGGCAACGCCGGCGTTCTCGTCGCCGACGGCTCACTCCTCGATATCGCCGTGCATAAATCAATCGCCGGTGCCGCCATTGGGTCTCAATCAGAACAACGTTTTCATGCCGATCGCGAGTCCGGCGCATCACACGACGTCGCTTATATCGCCAGGCGCGAAGTGGACCCAACCGACGCAGCCGAACTTTTTGCCGCAGTATCAGCAACAGGTGATAAAGCCAGAGCCAAATCGAATGATAAGGCCGGCTAGGCCAGCGCCGACGGGTCCAGTGGCGCCAGCGAGTAGCATCGGCACGAGCGTCATAAGGATATCCCCGGTCGGACGTGGCATGCCGGTACACACGACCGTCCCGATACCCTGGTCCGAGCAGAGCCCGCCCCCGAGACACCCCTCGGTCGTTACCTCGATGGCTCAGCAACAACAACAACAACATCAGCAACAACAACAGCAACAACAACAACAACAACAACAGCAACAACAACATCAACAACAGCAGCAGCAGCAACAACAACAACAACAACAACAACAACAGCAGGGAATTATTTTGCAACACGCTCTAACGTCGAACAACGGATTTCCCGTTCACCCGGAGCTGCAGGAACAAAATGCTCAGCTCCTGAAGCCACCGCACTCGCCCCACGTCGGCCTCGGTGCGCCGCCAGCCCAGAACCTTGCGCTTCATCACAAGAGCCAGGAGCAACCGGTCGATTATGCACAACCGGCGAATCAACAGCAGCCAATGTATCTGATGCATCACAACGCTCATCAGACGATGACGACCGCAACGACGACGATGACGACGGAAAAAAAGTACTTGGTGATAAAAAATAGCATGGACGTTTCCCCGTCGTCGCATGTAGGCAGTCCCGATGACAAGTACAGACAGGGACTGATCAATCATCTCGGACAAATGCCACAGTTACATCCGAGTCAGTGTCAGCCTCCTCAATCACCCGTTGTTGTTCCGTCCGCGCATGTTGACAACAAGATGTCGATTGTTTCACAAGTAAGAGGAATATATCCTTATTGAAGCAAGTCTCGTTATAACCGTTTGACAGGGTGAACATCACCAGTGAATTCGACAAGACGCGTCGAATAACAATCGTTAAGGCTTTATATATCTTTGAAACGTTGGAAAACAAGGCTTTTTTTGGGGGGTTATTTTTGTTGTCATTGATAATACTGATAGAAGAATCAAAGTGAAGTTTGGAGGATTTATTTTACATATATGTAGGTACTTGAATCAATTTTTTTTACTTTAAAAAAAAAATACAAAATCGCGGCCCAGCGATCGGTAGAAAGAGTACGCCTTTTTTTTTAGGGCCCTCGTTGAAGACGCACATAAGCAACGAGAAACAACATTTTTTTTGGCGTCATTTACACGAGTTTTTCTAGCGAAGTACACACGATTATTACAAAATATTGTTTTTTACAAGTTTAGCACCATTTTGAAAAAAGAACAGTTGCATTTTTCACTTTAAAAAACGGCATTAATTTGTTTATAAAAACGCGTAATCGTTAACCGATCTTTGGAAGTGCACACGATTTTTGGAAAATATTGATTTTCCGTAAATTTGGCACCATTTTGAAAAAATAAGTCGCATTTTTTCACCAAAAAACGGCCTTAACTTGTTTATAAAAACCGTAATTGTTAATCGATCGTAAAAATCATGTGTACTTCGCTAGAAAATCTATCTAAGAAGCGACAGTAGAAATTTAAAGGAAATCGTTTGAAAATGAAAGGAGCTACGAGTCCGCCCGATTTTGAAAACATAGTTCCAAGAAAAACGACGTTCCAAAGTTTGAAAAACAATTTTTTCCAAAACTTTACGATAGAGCAACATAAAATAATTTTTGTATATCATTCTTAGAATATTTATACATCATTTAAGGCAATAAGAAAAAAAAAGATACATTCTTTTTTCAAAGGTATATAAGGCCTTGAGGCAAAAGGCGAGGGAGTTTCCAAAAATTGCGGGTACGAGAGTCTCAGAGTTTTCGAGACACAAAATTCTTACCGTGTCGTGTTTTGTCCCTCCTCGAATCTCATCTTTCGCTGGTGTTTTCATCCTATTCTTGTCTCTCTCTCTCTTTCTCTTTCTCTTTCTCTCTCTCTCTCTCTTGTCTCTCTCCGTCTCTCCCTCTTGCCGCAAGTAAACAATTAATCGAGCATATTTTGCCGTTGCAGTGTGATTTCCAAAGTACCAAAATAGGGCTGAACGTTTCGAGCCACGCGGATCTTCAAAGGAGCAATCAGGCCCAGCAACATCAACAACAACAGCAGCAGCAACAACAACAACAACAACAACAACAACAGCAACAATTGCAACAACAGGTCCCGCTACCATTGGCCCCACCGCCGTCAACGAGCGTCGTCATATCGGCGACCACGGCCGTCACCAGCACGGCTCCCACAAGTGTCTTCCAGCATGTTATTGTTCAACCTAATCACATGGTACAAGTACCGAAACCCGTGCCTCCGCGAGAAGATATCGTCAAGAGCAACGGTGTACTTTGTAAGTTGAGACATCACGCAATCAACTTTTCCGTTCAATTATCGATCACGTTTCTGAACGTGGACTTCTTTTATGGTTGCTACTGTTGGATTGTTTCTTTTTTTTCTTCAATTAACGAGACGTTGCGAACGGAGACGTCTTGAGCGTTAGAGGAAGCATCCGAAGATTAAAAAAAATTGCATTGAAAAATTTCAAAATTTTTTATCATGCAATCTCGAACAATGAAGTTTCGTGAAAAACGCTTTCCAATTTACCCTCATAATTCCGCCCCCCCCAATAGACTTTTTTGAATAATTTCATTTTTGAGACGCGTAAAAGTACAGACAATCCTAATCGAAATAATCAACACAAAGAAATCGATTTTTTTCAAATTATTGGAGGTGCGTAACACCTCTAATAGTGCTCGAAAAAAAAACGAATAATGCTTCTTCCATCGCAACGAGAATGACTCGGCTCGCGCGTTCAATAATTTGGTCAGTGCGTGCGAACATTGTCGAAAACGGATTTTCCCTTATCATTCTATAAACAAGAAACCTCGCTAAAGTTTTTGAATCTAAAAAAGTTTCGCAAATTCCCGATGTCTCGTGCATGGATAAAAAAAACAACTGACAATCAAGATAATCGAATATCCGAATTTTCGCCAATTTCCGAACGGCTATAACAAAAATGCTGCTGCGCATAAATTTCTTCAAAAATTTATAACTAAATGGTAAGGATTTCACAGATGGGAGCCACGACGTATCTCCTGCAAACCAGCCCCATCCCCCGTCATTACTCAGCAGTACAGTTCGCAACTGGAAAAAAGGTTTGAAACTGACCACTGACAACTTTCTTATTCTCTTCTTCTCTCTATCTCTCCACGATTGACAATCGGTTTAGCGGGGTAGCTCGCTTCATCCTCTTAGCCCGGTGTATCGTCTAATCGATCGGTGAATCGAGGCATGTTCATGCTCGAGATATTTCCGCTCGGGGCAAAAAAAAAGGTGTCGGTTGCATTAACCAGCATTACTTCGTGATGACAAAAAAAAAGCGAAATAAAAACGAAGCGTCCTTGTGTGTCATTTGGTGAGGGAGAGGCGATAATGAAACGAATACAATTGTGAATAGTCGATGAGACTCGCAATCGAACGAGTATTTGAAGAAAAAAACACGTGCACTTGTATCTACCTCACGTACCTTTTGGACTTTTCAACAAAACGATCTTTTTTACTTTTCAAGAATTTCTTTTTCTCTTAGGTGCATTTACTTTCCTCGTATTTTTTACTTGTCTTATCGTTACGAAGCGCACTGTTGAGCAATAAATAAATGGCCAACTGAGCACTAACGTAAATGCCGAAGATTTTGATCAAAAGATTTTTAAAAAAGTTCGAGGATCAGTCAATAAAGTTTCGATGACAAAAAAAAACTACATATACTAGTCCAAACGACTCCCAATTGCTTTGAAAAAACTTAGAAGTTATTAATTTAATAGTGTCTTGAATGAGTCCTCAAAATAAAAATTAAAACATCTATAGAAAGACGCCTTGGTGAGACTACTACCTTAATCGGCCGCCTTTTTTGCCGACTGTGCTCTCGGCTCATCGTAGGATCCTGGATGGAGGAAAGAAGCTGACGATTAAAAAGCAACAAAAATGAACATTTGCACTAACTCATTGTATTCTGTAGAGGCGTAGCAGCGTTTCCTCATGTGCAAATACCATCAATGCCGACCTTCTTGCCCTATTCTCTATCTCTCTCTCTCTCTCTCTCTCTCTCTTTCTCTCTCTCTCGGTCTTTGTCTCTGTCCCCCTCACTCACACACTCACTCGCCGTCTCTTTTCCGGTGGCTGCTATTTCCCATGCTTCTCTACTAACAACATTCATCGCAACTAACCCAAGAATTTCATTGCAGCTTTTTCCTGGCAGACGACAGTACTGGAGCAACCGGACGTGAGTCCGCCACCCTCGGCGCTGAGTCCACCGTTGAGCGCGCCCCCGATACCCCTGAGCATGGGAAACATTGGTGATGAAACGCCCGGGCCCGGTCCTGATCCGATAACCCCGGCTGAGGAGGAGGACGACGACGTTTTCGAGACGGAACCAACGACACCCGCCGAGATCGAGGCGAGCTCGAACAAGAGGCGCAGCCAATCACTCAGCGCACTACACACCAAAGATCCTCAGAGTCCACTGAAGGTAAGAAAAGACGAGAAGAAAAAAACACATACCCACGTTTTTCTTTTTTTTTTTTTCTTCGTATCTCTCGATGTCTGAAATTGAAGAAAAAAAACATATCTAAACAATGAAAAAACTTCGCGTTCTGTTCACGCGCGCGCGTACTTTTCCACGTAGCAAACTGTGAAAAGAACTGCCATGTTCCAGACCAAGGACCCCCGTATAAGACGACCGATGAATGCATTTATGATATTTTCAAAACGTCATCGCGCGGTCGTTCACCAACGACATCCTAATCAGGACAATCGCACCGTATCGAAGATACTCGGTGAATGGTGGTACGCCCTCGGGCCCGACGAGAAGAAAAAGTATCACAATCTCGCCTCGGAGGTCAAGGAGGCACACTTCAAGGCACATCCGGACTGGAAGTGGTGCAGCAAGGATCGAAGAAAATCATCGACCACGAGTTTCAAGGGTAACGAGCCACGGGGAAAATTGAACAGCGCCGGCGAAGAAATGGACGTCGGTCCGCCACTTGACGACGTACCCCTCACGCCGAGGACCACCGAAGAAATTTACGTACCAGCTACCGCCGTCTACAGCGACGTTCCCGCACCCGAGGTTAATCATTTATTTCCACTCACGTTTTATTCGCGTTACCGCAATTTCTTCTCTTCGCGAAACAGCCGAACGCTTCGCGCTAACGTCCTCGAAATAGCTAAAAAAAGTCGCGAGATGCAACGCTACCTCGGAGGCTGGCAATAATAAGAGATTCCTTGACAATTTTTCCTTCCAAGAAGAACAGCTAATCGAAAGTTTACCTAACCTTATTGTAAATGGTGTCTCAAAATGACCTGACATTTTTAATTGCGCGTCGCTTTTTTTTTCTGGCGAACATAGAGTAGGGGCAAGTGCGGAACATGTGGACATTTTCCAGAATTTGGAATAAAACCTTTTTTATATCTAATGAGGTACATTTTTTTAAATTTTTAACATATCACATGTCAAGGGATAATGAAGCTTTCTTAAACAAAAATTCTTAAACTGGTGTTTAACTTAAAAAAAAAACACCAGTTTTGTCCATAGGTTCAACAGTCAATTGTACCTATGGACAGACAAAATTTACCTATGGACGTAAAAAACCAAAATAGACCTCTAATATCAACTTCAAACAAACATAAACATACTCTGTTATACTTATTTGAGTAAATTACGCCACTCCTCATACACATTTCGAGAAGATTCATCGCTATTCCTATCTTTTCTTAATACGAAGCATGCCACGCAAACAGCAGATTCATTCTCCTCGTCAGACTTAAAGTTTTCTCTGTGTGACTTCGGAATACATCTAACATGACAGCTATGATCACAAAAATTACATTTGAGCATTTGGCATTGTTTTGTATTTAAACCCATGTGCAGAAATGCAGCTTTTCTTAAATATTTGCACAGCAAAATTTCTTCTTCCGGGTCAAATACCTTACTCACATCGTTTTTTAATAGCTGAATGCTTACTTTCTTCAAATCTTTGGTTTCGTGTAATTTCAAGTATATGAAAATAGTTGATTTTGGTAGTTGATACTTTTCAGCAACTTTTTTTTTATCGTAGCACTTGCCCCTACTAATCTTTGACAACTGGCATCAGGAAGTATCGAGGTTTAGTCGTGGAGAATTATACGATCGAGCAACGCATAGAAATTGTGAAAATGCAATGGGAAACAATGCAGTTATTGCAAACGAAGTTTCATGTTTGTTTTATCTCGCGCCGCGGCTATTTGAATTGGCCACCAAGATCGTGCGATTTCACGCCATTGGACTTCTTCCTTTGGGGTTTTCTGAAAGGCAACGTGTACGTCAATGATCCACAGATCATTCCGGAGCTCAAGGAAGCAATTGGACGCACCATTAATGAAATTAGTCCGCAATTGTGCCAAAATGTTATTGCAAAATTTCGTCAAAAGAGTGAACGTTAGCAAATAGGGAAGAGGCGGCTATTTATCGGATATTGTGTTCCACGCATAATCTCCATGTTTGTATCTTATATTGAAATAAAAATATTCGTACTTTTCAAATAAATAATACGTTTTATTAATAAATTAAAATGTCAGGTCATTTTGAGACAACCTTTACATAAATCTGAGTGTATGAAAATATATTTCAAAAATGTTCCTCCTTACGAAGTGGCCTTAATGATGATAATAGTAATAATAATGTTTTTCTATAAATAATAATTACAACAAATAATTGTAATAATAATAATAGTAATAAAAAATAATGATAATATTTTCTATAAATAATAATACTTACTTTCAATGACAATAAATAATAATAACGATAATCATAAAACATTATTTTGTATAAAGTGCAAAAACAAAAACGAATTTAAAATACAAAATACATAAATTATGGCAAAATACGTTGTCTTTTTTCGTAACGAGGTAACCTTAAATTACAGCAAAACGCGAATCAAATTGCTCATCCGCCTCATCGAGTCGTCGAGATGTCGTTGCAGAACGAGTCTCAGGAGTCCTCGGTTAAGCAGGAGGAGGACGCGGCCGGATCGGACGACGATCAAATGGTGATCTGCGAGGATCCTCAGCCGGAGATCGATCTCAAGTGTAAGGACAAAATGGCGGACAGCGACAACGACGCGGCGCAGGAGGAGGACCCGGAGAAGAAGAACTACGGGCAGGGACGATTTTCACCGAGCACCGGACAGGCTGTCAAACCGGATGTGACCTGCCGTCCAAAACCGATCAAAGGTACGTAACGTTCGCGCGAGGCTTTCGCGCTTCGTTCTCTAGCGTACGACGATAATTATCGTGAATTTTTTTCTTCTTTTCTTTCGCAGCACTACTCCCGTCAACGGCAATGGAAACGTCCACCAAGTATCATCACAGCTCGATGGACAAGGGCGGCACCGTGTCCGTTCTTTCCACAACTTATCCCTATCACAGTCCCGTAAATCCAACCGGAGTTGCCGGCTTTCAACCGAAAGGCGGCGCCTTCATAACGATGCCGGTATCGCCGAAAGTTGTGAAACCGGAACCCGTGAAGAACGAGCAACAACAGTACAGCACGCAGTACAGCGTGAATAATCTCGTGGGTAGCGTGCACGGGGAGAACGGACGTAACATAGCCAAATTCACATCGGCCCCGGTTCTTCACACGGTAATTATAAAGAATGGAAACCCGAATCGTTTGCGTCTGCGTTTTCTTCGTTGCTACGGTCTTAACACAGGTCTGAAAACTCTGATGGAGGCAAAAGTTCTTTTTTTTTAGCAAATTCGACTCGCGCAAGTCACAAACCAGAAGAAGTAAGTTCGATTTTCGACGATAAAGCAACTTTAATCATTTGTTATTGACAAATGATTAAACATATGAAAGAATCATCTGGTCGTACGATAGACAATATTATAAACTATGCTCTGTTCGAATTTGAAGTAAATCGGACGAATAGATTTTGACGATGTTGAAGTTTGCATCGTTGGAATGCAACATTCTTAAGACTTCAAAAAAAAAAAAGACGAATACAGAAAGTCGCTGATCTTTAAATAACGTTGCCCATCACCGAAACAAGCCTAAGTTTACAGACCTGTGTATGTAAGATCTCAGGCGAAAATGTTGGCCAGTAGACTCGGCTTTATCCACGCGTGTCCGAGCTTCCCCCGAGCGAGAGAGGAAATTCCTCCGGTTGCTTCTTCTCCCGCTCGCTTCTGTATGGCATACAGAGAGTTTGAAAGCTCGTGGCACAAAGTTGAGTAACGAAAATTGTGACGATATCGAAACAGATTGGATCAAAACCGATGATGGCTCTTTTCAAACAGCAGCAACCCTTGCAGACTTTGAGCCCCGTTCATCGTAACTCAACTTCAGCCGTTCCTTATCAAACCCCGCTCACTTTTGCGTTGCTCGATAATGATTTGGTGGCTATTTCAAAGCAACAGCAACAGGCGTCACCTTATATTGGACCGAGCGCCCAGCATCCGCGGATGTACTGCGGCTTTCACGTACCCATTACCGGTGAGTGCTACTTTTTCATCATCTGTACGTCTATCTATTGGCCTAGCCAGGACGTGCTGGGGTGGGCACGACTCCTCTGCGAAGAAAGCCCGGAGACTCGTTCCAGAAAAAAATCAATCAAATAATTGAAGAAAAAAGCATTTCTCCATTTTTTTCTCGAGTTTTCCTGGACCATAGGTTTTTATTTTTTGCTCTTTTGTGTATGTACTTTCATTCTTAAAGTTTTTCAAAGCAATTGGGAGACGTCTAGACTAGTATGAGTATTTTTTTTATCTTCTGAACGGTAGTAACTGATCCTCTCAAATGTATTTTCCAAACTTTCGATAAAAAATTTTCGGCCCTTATTTTCGAAAAAAAATTCCGGCCCTAAATTTAAAAAAATCGAAAGGAAAGTACATACGCAAAGGAGAACATTTTTTAAATGCTTGTTTCTCGAAAAGTAAAAAAAAATCGGAGAACATGCAGCAGCGGACTTAATTTAGCACAGTTTTAATAGAAAAGAGTTTTTTTTTATATATTTACGCAGAAAATGTATATTCTGCTACGTCGAAATGATACTGTAATATTTGTATTTTAATCTATAATATTTCTACTTAAGGGGTTACGTGGGTTTCGAGGCCAAAAAAAGCATATTTTCTCTATTTTTTTTTAAATATAATATATAAATTATTTAATTCGAAATGTTAAGCACATAAAAGAGCAACATTTGAACAATATTTTTAAAAAATTTCATTCAAAAATTTGGGAAAATCAGCCGGTGGGACCTGGTTTCGACCCCTAAAAATAAAGTGTCCTCGTGGTGGTCAAGATAACTCATAATAGCTTTATCTGAAATGAGAAAACCAAATTTTTTCTGTTAGGAGATAAGTATAGCTCGTGATTGGACGAAGGATTAAAAAAAAAAATTGAAATTTGAATTTTTGGCAGAGTTGTATGCAAAATAGTTCAATTTTTGGTACAATTTACACTACGTATGACCTTGTAAAATTAGTTGTAATCGAAAAAAAAAGAAACCTTCGTTCAATCACTAGTCAATGCTATTTTGAAGAAGTGTGCAAAATTTCAATAAGATCGGTGCATTAGTTTTTGAGAAATCGTGTCCACCGACTTCAAAAATGATGTTTTGAGAAAAATGCGTATACCCGCGTCGCTCCCGGCCGGTCTTTCCAAACGGGGGGAATTCCCAAAGGCTCTCTCTCCTAGACTTTTACTCCGATTGATTTAAAACTTTGGGAGAATATTCTAGACATATTGTACTATTAGATAATAAAATTTAAAAAAATGGATTTTTTGAAATTTTCAAACCCACGTAACCCTTTAATATTTGCACATTACTTTTTTAAATGTTTCAATTTTGTTAATAAAAAATTATAAAGCGTGTTATTTATTTTTTTAACGGTCCAGAAATAATTCCTCTAGTGCGTATGGGTTTGATTCGGATTCAATTCACGACATTAGATATATATAACACCCGTCGGTATGAGTCCAAAATAAGTTTCATGTATATCATAAATATCGACAAATAAATAAAAATCACTGGCTGCGCGTTACAGAGACGGGAAATCGCAATCTATCGATGCAGAACTTAGTTGCTGGCAACAAAGTCGAGACACCAAGTGTGATAGTTGCAAAATCGTATTCGGTAACGACCTCGAATCCCGGTACGCCGAATCATCGAGGAATCGGCCATCCGATCGCCCGTCTGACCGAAACAGACAAGAAGGATAATCCAATGACGAATCACGTCCAATTTTATGGTAAGTCGAATCTCAAATCAGTAGCGAGCGTTAACAATGTTTAATCGCTATTTTTCGTGTCACACTGATCTTCTTCGTTTGGAATATCACAGCGAACAATGCGAAAGCCGAGGAAAGGAAGGAGGGAATACTGACGGTGGACAAGCACAAACAACCGGGGACACCTCACACGCCCCATACACCTCACAACAATCAGGTCACCAGTGATACCTCGTCGAACATGACGTATTGCGTGGAGGAACAGACGATCGGTGTGAGAAACAATGACACCGGGGTGAACAAAGGAACGTTCATGTTGGCGCCGACCCCTGCTCAACTCGGCCGGGCGCCCTTGCAGAGGAGACAGTCATTGGGTGAGTCCGCGTTTATTCAACTTCAATGGAACCTCGTGCGGTTCGACGGCAACAGGCTACGACGATCATCTATACATATAAAACAGTTTTATGTGATCGACTGGCGTATAGACAATGCACAGCCTAAAGGGCTGAAGACATCAACATGAAATTTGGAGGATATGCTCCTTAGAAGGTGTTAGAGGCGCACTAAGAAAGGATTTTTTCAAAAATCAAGCTTTAAGAGGATGACACGGATAGTAAAAGTTTGTATGGAAAATTGTATTCCTCGCGCGTATCAAGTTGAAATCCGGTATAAATATTCTTCAAAACAAATAATAAAGCGGGTATTTTGGGATTTTTTAAGCTAGTAGTCTCGCTAACACGTTTTTCAATAGATTTTTTTTTTAATTTTGAGGACTCATTCAGGACACTATTAAGGGGTTTCGTGGATTTCAAAGCCAAAAAAAGCATATTTTCTCTATTTTTTTTTAAATATAATATATAAATTATTTTATTCAAAATGTTAAGCACATAAGAGCAACGTTTCAACAATATTTTTAAAAAATTTCATCCAAAAATTTGGGAAATTTAGCCGGTGGGACCTGGTTTCCGGAGACCCCTAAAAAAAAAGTGTCCTCTTGGTGGTCAGGATAACTCATGATTGCTTTATCTGAAATTAAAAAACCAAATTTTTTCTGTTAGTAGATAAGTGTAGCCTGTGATTGAACGAAGGATTTAAAAAAAAAATTGAAATTTAAATTTTTTGGCAGAGTTGTATGCAAAATAGTTCAATTTTTGGTACAATTTACACTACGTATAGCCTTGTAAAATTAGTTGTAAACGAAAAAAAAAATCTTCGTTCAATCACTAGTCAATGCTATATTGAAGAAGTGTGCAAAATTGCAATAAGATCGGTGCATTAGTTTTTGAGAAATCGTGTCCACCGACTTCAAAAATAGTGTTTTGAGAAAAATGCGTATACCCGCGTCACTCCCGGCCGGTCTTTCCCAACGGGGGGAATTCCCAAAGGCTCTCTCTCCTAGACTTTTACTCCGATTGACTTAAAACTTCGGGAGAATATTCTAGACATATACTATTAGATAATAAATTTAAAAAATGAATTTTTTGAAATTTTCAAACCCACGTAAACCCTTAATGAACTGATTGAAAATTTCATTGATTAACGCCCAACACTGTTTGACACGCGCATACTCAAAAGTGCGATGATGAGTGCTAACAGACTGGTGTTCTTTTTTTTTTTTGCAGCAATGCCTCCCACATCAAGTGCAGGAGATCATGCGTCTATGATCTGTCAACATTTCGACAATCGAGGACAGCAGACGAATCAGTCTCAGAACGCGGAACAACAACAGCAACAACAACAGCAGCAGCAACACCAACAACAACAACAGCAGCACCAACAGCAACAACAGCAGCAGCAACAACAACAACAGCAACAACAACAACAACAACAGCAACAACAACAGCAGCAGCAGCAGCAGCAGCAAGTGTGTCACGCCGAGACTCTTGCTTCGCCCTCCCCCTCGACCAAAAAAGGATCCTTCTTCAAGAAAAACGTTGAGGACGGAATGGACAGAGTACTCGAGCAGGTGAACTTTCAAGAAAAATTCTCCTCCCTGCCTGAATTCAAACCCGAAGACATACAGAGCCCGAGCGCTATAAGCATGAACACACCGGCGGCGACGTCCGTTCACACGCCCGGAGCTCCGGTCCATCATACGTCCAATCTGCACGGTTATCGTAAAAAGTCGGGATCAGGTCCTCATAGATCCACAAGTAAGTTTATTCTCTTGTACGTCGATATCCAATTAGGACGCAACGATCGGTTGCGCGTTTTTTTTTTTTTGGGAATTTATACTCAAGTACGTACTACTTGTGCAGCTTACTTCATTTTTGGTGCATCGTTCGTTTATGGATCGACAAAGGTATCTGTAAAGTTTGAAGAAACGATGGCAATAATTTGCTGTTTGGCATTTTGCTGATTATTTCTGTTTTTGTCTTTTAGCGGGTCTGCTTAAGCTTGGGGCCCAAAAAAAAAAAACAGGTCGAATTTAGCCAAGTTTGAGTTTTTTTATTGAGGAATATTGATAAACAATGAAAGTATTATTATTTAAATAATTGGAATTAAATTAAATTAAATATCTTAAACAGTTTTTTTTTGAGAAGTTAGTTCAACGTCTCGAAAACTGCAGTTTCGAGAAAAAGCGTTTGAACCTTCTATCGAAAGAGAGGACAGTGTACAATTAAAAAAAAAATCGATTTCTGAAAATGCCGTAAGTCCTTAACCCAAGATGCACATCGTCGACATACCAAAAATGAAATAAATCGCATTTTGCTCAGAATACCCAAAATATTCACCGATCGATACGAATCTACTCAGTCTCTCTAACGAATTGAAATTCTTCCGCGTGCGCAAAAAAAAAACCACAGTGAATGATGAGGATGCGGAGTCGGAAATATCGGCGTCAGCGACGCCAAAGTCGACGGCGAGCGTAAAGCTGACGGGCAACACATTTTTCGGTCCGGACTTCAACGTGGACGCTTTTCGATTGAACACCGAGGCGAGTGTCGATGCCGAGACGACGAATTCACCGCGCACGCCAAAGACACCGGGCGGTGGTGTCGTTAATTCGGCAGGCATCGGTCGTGGCGACAACGAGCGAGGTCCACGAAAAGTATTGGAGCAACGTAGACAGTTAGTGATGCAGCTCTTCCAGGACCACGGTTACTTCCCCTCGACCCAGGCAACCTCGACCTTTCAGGCCAAACATTCGGACATATTTCCGAACAAGTCGAGCCTCCAACTGAAAATACGCGAAGTGCGACAAAAGTTGAAAGCAAACTCGACACCGATGAGCGCCAGCAGTCTCGTTAGTCCTCTTCTGCCCGTCTCGGAGCCGTCTCCAAACGTTGCTGGTAAAATCCCATTTCCGGTCTATCCTTATCAAGGTCGAGGATTTTTAGGGCCGGTTGCGGCTCAATACGGCACCGAACAGCAACAACACACTTCTATATCGTATGATATTGATTCCAGGACCCTTGACCGCTCCTCCTACGTCAATGGGAGCTCCGCTTTCACTGCCCGTAAGCAGTAGTGGCAGCTAGCGCCCATGTGCCAACTGTGATACTTTGCATCCCCTTACTCCACAACACGAGTACATCATAATTCTCTGAGGAGGATAAACGTATATAGTGCTTGTACGGTTTTTCTTATCATTTTTCACTCGATATATATATATATTTTTTTTTTTTGTTTTTTTTTTCTTCTTTTCGTTTTTAACATTGGTGTACAGTTTCCTTGCGAGGCGTAAGCGTTGTAATGTTTTTTTTTTTTTTTTCTTTTGTGTGAGGCATCGGTGCAATTCGAAATCTTGATACGCGAGATTCC
The DNA here is from genome assembly GCA_963932345.1 of Ophion ventricosus. Taxonomy (NCBI): domain Eukaryota; kingdom Metazoa; phylum Arthropoda; class Insecta; order Hymenoptera; family Ichneumonidae; genus Ophion; species Ophion ventricosus. Next base: position 22,371,266 of record OZ010721.1, on the reverse strand, counting down.
CCCGTGCGCGACACCCCGACCCCCCCCCCCCCCCCCCCCCCCCCAGGCGATTACGCGAGTACGAGAGCGCCTCTGCGACTTTTATCATCTTTTTTTTTTCATTTTTTTCTTCATTTTTTTATTTTCTTTTAAATCGAGAAATTTCTCGCGGGAAGAGACATTGAGGGGCATGTTGCGACGTCTGTGTGTGTTCAAGAAGATGATGTTGATGATGAGGAGGAGGAGAAGGAGGAAGAAGGAACGTTCCAGGTCGCGAGTAAAATATGCCCGCCTTTGGGATAAAATCCTTCGCCCGACGAGAGCGCAACGATCTCAACGTTGTTTACGTCGCGCAATGCGAGACGCGATACTCGCGGGAATGAATTTCATCTGTCTTACATCGTACATAATTTGTCCATAAAAAAATGCATGCCTGTGTATGTGTGTGTGTGTGTGTGTGTGTATGTGTTCGTGGGTGTGTGTGTGTGTGAGTCTCGCGCGCCTCCGTACGTGCAATCAACGAGCAACCAAAAGCGCTGTTTTTACTCCAGAATATATTTTTCGAAATACGAGCCTTCCCTCTCGTCGCGAGTCGCTGAAGGGCAAGGGGCGTGGGGGGGGCTAAAAAAAATTCGCTGTGAGACCACGAGCCCATGTCGCGTCTCTCGTCTCAGCTCTGCTACGAATTTTCGTTTTTTTTTTTTTCTTTAGAAGAAAACTGCGAATCTTTTCCTAAAGTAAAAAAAAAAAAGAAAATTCATTTTATCGCGCCGTAGCTCGCAATATTTTCGCCCGTTATTGTAATTACCTCGAGGGTAATTACAATAACGCCTCACCCCCCCCCCTCCCTGCCCTGAACGATCGGTGTAACTGATTTTTGTAAATTGAATTGTCGACTGCGGGGAGGAGGGCGCGGGGAACAGCGGTGGAGAGAGAGAGAGAGGCAGGGGAGGAGGGGGATTGAAAAAAGGCCTATGCTATTGTTACATATTGTTGAAAGAGGAGAAAGAAGAAATGAGATGAAAAAAAAAAAAAACAAACTATGAGATTGGCAGTATAGAGGAAATCGTAATTAGAGAATATTAGGCTTAATGAGAAAATTATAAAATTAAAATCAGAGTTTATATGCTTTAGTTATATTTATATGTATGCATAAATATATTAGTATGGATATTGTATGAGTGTTGTATACACACACAAACACACAAATATATATATATATATGTGTGTGCGTGCGAAGAAAAAAAAACGGAGCCTCTGTCGGAGATAAATGAGAGGGAAGAAAAGTGCAGTTAACATTGCACAAAATATATAATAATGGAAATTAAGCGGAGACATCTCGTCTTATGTGTAAATATTTTTATGCGAGGTACGTTATATATATATGTGTGTGTGTTTGTGTGTGTATATGTGTATATATATATATATATATGCATGTATTACAGTTAAAACCCGTTTTCTTTTTCAGTTTAAACGCAATTTTCCTAGTAAAAACGACTTCTTACTGAAGGCCTTCATTACGACTAGTTTTTTCTAGTAAAAAAAACTAGAATTTACTGATAAACAAATTCGAATGTTAAAACTCATCTTAAACCCAAACAAGCCCATTAATCTAGGTCTAACGAAACGAATCAGTTAAAACTGTTTACGAATAAGGTCGAAGTTCGGTTTTGTTTGGGTTTCTAAACATAAATTCCACTCGGAAAAACTAATTGCTAACGAAGACGTTCAAGAACTAGTTTTTAAAACACGTTTAAGGCTCTAGGGGAAACGCGTTTGAAGTGAGAACAGGTTTTAACCGTAACACACACTCATACACACTCGCTCATATTAATATGCATATCCAAATATATATTTGTGCATACATATTTTTGCGATACGTCGAGTTGAAGAGATGTGCAGAGAGTTTAAATGACTATTCGTACCGAGTCTCGCGTGTTCGGAATAGTGGATATTTGTCTTTTTTTTTCCGAGAGAGCGTGATTGAGACCGAGAGAAGCGACGATGATCGATAAATCATCATCATCATCATCATCATCATCATCAATTTGTGAGAGCCGACGAAAGGAAAAGTAAAGAAACGTGCCATCGTGCAGCGCCAAGCGAGGGAAGGCATGCGTTATTATTCCTTAGTAATTAATTAATCCGTTAGGAAGACATGATATGTATATACATATATATATATATATATATATATATATATATATATATATATATAAAGATGAATATGTAACGCGTTTCCGAATATTCTCGAAAGTACTTATCGACTGTTTTTTAGAACTTCGCAAAAATTCAACCCATGAACGCGCACGGCTCCAGCAACGCGTGTCATTTTGCACGGCTCAAGCCTGAACGGTCCCGCTTTTTTTTTTATAACTTTTTTTTTCCCTCTTTTTATCGCGACCTCAAGGTATTGACGGTTTTACACGCAGCAGGTACCATACATTTTTTTTTTTCAACCGAATATTTTTTTTTTGTTTGGCCCCGCGAATTTTACTCCGCCACTTTTGGATGGCAATTACGGAGCACGCTCTTCGGGATCTCGATCTCGTGGTTTTATCGAATATTGTTATTATTATTATTATTATTATTATGTGTTATTCTTATTGTACGCGCGCGTACGGGTAAGAAACTCCGATGGAATGTCATTTTTGATAAAAAAAAAAGAAATCTGAACTATTCGCACACGATTCCGGCAGTCCGATATGTGCAATAGAGATATATGTGGAACCGGAACTGTTGAGTTGAGCGAAACAAAAAAAAAAATGTTAAAAAAAAAGGATCACGAAGAACCGTCCGCAAAAAAATTTGTACACTCCACTCTCGTACACGAAATATCTTTTTACGAAATTCGTTATTATTATTAATATTATTATTTCACGTTCGGCGATGGGATATCGTCGTATCCCTGAGGTTTTAAATTCCTTCTATCTTTTATCGTTCTTGCTTCGTTCTTATTCGCTTTTTCCTCCCGTCAAACACAATGTTATATCTTTTTTTTTTCTTTTTTTTTTTTTCGTTTTAGTTCGCGAATCACGATTTTCTGAGAGCTGTGCGCGAATGTTTGATTTGTAAAAAGAGAACAAAACAAAAAATGCGTTGAGTTTTGGCGAGGATTGTTGAATTTGGCTGTAAAGTAGATAATACAATATTAGTCGAATGCTCCGTCATTTCGGGGCGCAAGAAAATATATTCGAAGCGATATATCGAATGAAGTCTCTCGCGCTATACGCCACGAAAATTATTTGAGAGAGCAAAAAAAAAATTGGAAGAAAAAACTGTAGTTAGGATAGAAACAATGTTTATTCGACACATTTTTTGTAAATAGTATACTATATATACATATAAATATATATATATATATATATATATATATATATATATATATCGTATAATAAACTCACTAAACACGGTAGACATACTGCAGTGAACCGTAAGGAGATGAGAAAAAAAACCCACTTTATTAATGAATATATATATATATATACATACACACGCGTCTACACGTGGAATATATGCATATGTGTGTATACGTACACAAGAAGGAGAGAGAGAGAGAGAGAGAGAGAGAGAGAGAGAGAGAGAGAGAGAGAGAGAGAGAGAGAGAGAGAGAGAGAGAGCGAGAGAGAGAGAGACGAAAAATCCGCATGTGTGTCATTGCGATCGATAGAACAATGTTTATCGATTCGTGTAAAAAATCTGGCAGGATTAGGATATTCGAAAAGTAATTATAAACGATGGGCCCTCACACGTCGTGGACTTTTTGTACTCGCGGGACGTTCCCTCATCCCACACGCGTACACACATCTCCAAAATGAAAACCCTCCAAAAGTGTTATATCGTTTATGTACACACATATACATACATGCATATATATATATATATATATATATATATATATATATATATATATATATATTAGGATTCTGGAAAATTAATGAATTTCTTTTTCGACGAGAATGATATTTAATGACTCTCAAACAGATTTGGTAATTATTCTTTTTATTTAGGGCGCAAAAATCAGGAATTGGAGATAAAATGCGGAAAAATAAGCATCAATTCAATGTAAAAAAAATCAATAAATTGATTTCCCAAAGAAAATCATATTTATTGATTGTCGAATGGGTTTGATATAAATATTATTTTCATTTGGGGCGTGAAAAATCACGATTTCGAGGCAACACGATGAAAAATATGGGCTTCAATCCAATGTAAAAAATCAACAAATTTGTTTTTCGACGAAAACCATTTTCATTGATTTTCAATTGTCAATTATTCTTTTTGTTTGAAACGTTAAAAATCACAATTGATATTACTTCCAGAGCTCAGCATACATTTATAAAAGTGCAATAATTATTTTGATTAACAAAAAAAAGTGTCCATGATTTTTGCGGAATTCGAAAATGATCGAAAGTATTTTATTGATGATCTTTATTATAATTTTGTCAATAATTTGTAACTTTAGGCAAAAAAAAGGGGCAAGAAATCAATTCGTACATGTACATATCTATATATATATATATATGTGGGTATGTATGTATATATGTGTACGTATGTATGTATATATGTGTACTCGATTTATTATTTTTCACGCAATAAAACAACGATGTTACGATGGCGCATACACGGCAAATGAGGCGGGAAGGAGGAAACCTCGGAAACAATAGCGATTTTTTTCTTTGTTTAAAGCTTCAATTCATTTGAAATAATCGGATATTTTCTCGTTGCTTTTTTTTCCAGAGGATTCGTACCACGACGTTTCGTTTGTTCGTCATTTTTTTTTTTTTCATTGTTATCGCTCACTTATTCGGCAAACTCTGTAGGAGAAGCTTTCAATTCGGGATTCAGTTGTTTTTTTGTTCTCACGGTCGTCAGCATTGCCAGATAAACGAAGAACACGAAGAGGCACACGCGTCACTTCCTAACGCGAATCATCGGAGTGTAGTCTTTGTGGAGTATTTTTTTTAAGTTGATTTTTTTTGTGGTAGATGCAAATATATGTGTATATACATATATATATATATATATATTTATATGGAATACATTCCTGGATCGTAAATACAATCGGAGAATCGGACAATTGAACAACGCTGGAAAGGGATCCTCCTTCCTGTGCTGCAATAATACACACAGAGTCCTATCGAGGATGACACATGCCTCTCGTATATACTCATTCAGCCCGCTCAAAGAAATGAAAATACCGAGAACATTTTTTTTTTTGCTACTCGCGTAAAACACTCGTGTAGGCTACGAGATTTTTTTTTTCTTCCTCAGTATTTTAAGACTTCTTTTCGTTTTTCTCTTCCTACCTATCTCTCTCTCTCTCTCTTGCTTTTTTAATTTTCGTTTTTTTTTTCAACTTTTATTTCCATTTTTCATCGCTATTCCTCGGCCGCGGTAATTGCAATGGTGATGAAATTCGTTCAATAGTTATAAGCAGCCATACGAATGACTGTGATCTAGAAGAGACAGAGGAAGAGAGAAAAAGAGAGAGAGAGAAAAAAAAGTTTAATGGCCAGCTATTACTGATGGCAATTTCTTCACCGATGTTCGAAACTTCCGTTTGGCACTTTGTCGGAGGAAGAAACGGAGGGGTAAAATCTAGCGACTCAAGACTCTCATTATTATTATTATTCTTAGTTGCGTTACTGTATTTTTTATTACGCTATTTTTATTATCTATTATTATTATTGTAATAATTATTCTATTGTCTCATGTTCACTTTTGAAATATTTTTAAAACTGTTATATAAAAAAAAATATATATATATATATATATATAAATATATATGTTAATCGAGTATAATGTTGCGAAACGCATTGCGATAAATAATGCCACACGATAGGAGGGAAAGAGGATAAAAATTAAGTGTCTATATATAATCAAGCAGTAAATTCTTCTGTACATAAGAGAGAGAAAGGGCAAGAGAGAGAGAGAGAGAGAGAGAGAGAGAGAGAGAGAGAAAGAAAAAAGGAAAGAAATTAAGAATGATATTATTGAGGAGGCGAATGAATACGCATACGTATATGTATATCAGTAAACCAGTTTAAAGGACCAAACTGCCGTATCGGCATTTATAACGTACACGTATGTTGTGGTAGGTTTTATAATGTTAACTGGGCGCGAGCGCGACGAAAAAAGAAAAACGAGAGTTAATAGAGGTAAAAGAATGAGATGTGGTCGGAAAAAAAGAGAAACGAGAGAGGATATTATTTCTCTCAAGCATTTGGGAAAATTTGCTTCGCGATTGATGCACGACGAGAGGACGACGAGGATTTCAATTCGACGATGTTGGCGTTCACACGCTTACCGCCAAAGGTGTATTGTAAGCAGGGTAACGCAAAAAAAAATGAATTTTTTTTTCGGTACCATAAGCGACGATGCTAGTATATAGTAAAAAAAAAAAAAAAATTGGCGCTCCGTTCCCATCCAAAAAAATTGGTAAATTGCTTTTTTAAGGAAAACGATATTTATTGACTTTTAAACGGATTTGGCACTTATACTTTTTATTTGGATAGTGACAAATCTTCATTTGGACAAAAAAATTTGATAATATCGCTTTGATCCAATCTAAGGAATCGATAAATTGATTTTTCGACGAAAATATCATTTATTGACATTCGAAAGGATTTGATAGGTATTATTTTTTATTTGAGATGTTAAAAATCATGATTTTGCAGCAAGTTTATCACAAAAAGGACGTTCCGATTCAGTCTAAAAAAATTAATAAATTGCTTTTTCGACGAAAATAATATTCACTTTTGAAAGGATTTGATAATTCTTTTTCTTTTGAGCCGTAAAAAAAAGACGTTTTTGGGACAGAATTAGGGAAAATAAGCGCTCTCATCCAATCTAAAAAAAAACTAATATATCGATTTTTCGATGAAAACAATATTTATTGACTTTTGAACACATTTTGTCATTCTTTTTATTCGAGACGCGAAGAATCACGATTTTTTGAGTCAACATGCGGACAATTCGTAAAAATATCTCGCGCCACATTTTTACATTTACCTACAGCGCTCAATTTTCGCAAGAATTTTTTATTTTTTTTTCCTCCATACGTCAGCATATTTTATGACAGCACTGAAAAAAAAAATCATTTTTCTCCGCAAAACACCCTGATACAAATCCACGTACACACGTATACGTTCTTTCCTCACGGATCCTCGAATCTTCAGAAATTTTTCTCTCTTTCACGTGGCATCGAAAATATTTCGCAAAAAAAATCCTAGACAATCCCTCTACGAAAATAAAAGCGACAAACAAAACTAAGAAAAAAAAAGAAAGAAAGCGCTGCGCCCAAGCCACGCAACCTCTGGATCATTTTTTCGCTTTCGTTTGCCGAAAAACTCGTCAAAATTCGCAACTGAAATTAATAGCTTAAGCAGAAGGACAATTAGCGAGACAAAAAAAAACGAACTAGTTTCGAGTAGGAGAATAAACGAAGACGAAGTCAAAGGAAAAAAAAAAGAGAAAAAGAAAAACGAAAAGTAATAATCGATACACAAATAGCGATTGATCAGTATCAAGCTCAAGATCAATCAGCGAACCCGCAATTTTGGTAAACACTTCTCGTGTGACGTCTTGACACATTGTGACAAACAATTTCTTGCCTTATTAAACACGATAATAAGGACTGCACATTCTTTCGGATAATTAAAAAAAAAAAAAAATAACGAAAAGAACGAAGAGAATTCAACGATGTACTTTTTAAAAATCGCCCTTGCGCGCGAGCGAGTTATTTCTAAAAAGTGAAGAGCGAGAGAGAGAGAGAGAGTGAGAAAGAGTTTTCGAAATTTAATCATGTTGCAGAGAAAATAATTGTATTTTCGATATATACCTGAATTAACAAACGATACAATTTATTACGAAGAAAATTGAAAAACAAAAATTATAAAAAAAAAATAGAGAAATGCTTTTACAAGCACACACGTGCGCACACAGGCACGAGTGTGTGTGCGAAAACAATTTAGGATAAAACTTTTGGCAAATCCCCCCTAACCCGTCCCTGACTCGATTAGAATTTATTGTGACAAACTCGTCTGTTAAGGGCCTCTGTAAACACCTATATATAGTTATCAACAATTAATATATCAATATATTAATATATCAATATATATATATCAATACATTAATATATCAATATATTAATAAATTGATATATTAATATATTTGGTGTGAAGACATTTTTACATTTCTCAATAAGTGTTTTAAATTCGTCACACACACACACACACACACACCCAAAAAAAAAAGCGCTCGCGCGCGACAGATTGGAATATATATATATATATACATAAACAAGCGAGAGGAAAGAGAATAAGATGAAGAAGAGAAAAAGAAAGAAATGAATATAATACTTAATCAGATGTATATTGAGAAAGCATATATATTATATACCGATGTCTAATTATTAAGTATTGAACAAGTGTTACTGAATAAAAGAAAGAAAGAAAAAAAATGAGAAGAAAATAACAGAAAAGAAAATAATGTTGTAATTTTTGTTGACAATCGCCAATGTTCCTATGTATAAGCTCCTTTAGATCGGGACGTTACGCTCACACTCGTACCGGAACGTGCAGAAAGAAAAAAAGAATAATTCATAACCCTTCGAAAGATATTAGTATCCGTTTATTTATTTATTTTTTGACGTTTGCTCGTAAAGAATTATAATTTATTACGATAGTAATAATAAATCATTTTGATGGCTGTATATGAAATTATAGGCACGAGGGAGAGCATTCATCAATGCTCGGCACTCGAACGATGGTGTTGTTAAAGGAGTTTCGGGACAAGTGGTGAAGTGCTACCATTTGATGAAAATTTATACAGTAAATTCTTTCTCATAAACCAAATGCACCTTCGAAATTTTTAATCGGTCGTCTACCCCGTTCCTATAAAATTTACAATAAAACAAAACCCTTTTTAACATAAGGAGATATTTAAACTGCCTACACTCATGGCTGAATGGCAGTTTGACGCACGAAATAGTGTGAACATTTTTTTAAAATGTTATGAAAAATTGTCAAATCACTCAGTACATTATGACAAATTCGTCATCAGTGTCATAATGTTAAATGCTTTATGTTAAAAAGTGTTTCTTCCATTGTCAATTTATATAGAAACGGTGTAAACGATCGATTTACAATTTGAAGGGTACATTCAGTATATGACAAAGAATTTACTGTATAAATTTGAATCAAATGGTAGCATTTCGTTAAGTGTCCCGAAATTCCTTAGGGAGTTTCGGGACAATTGGTGAAGTGTTACCATTTGATTAAAATTTATACAGTAAATTCGTTCTCGTATACTGAATGCACCTTCCAAATTTTAAATCGATCGTCTACAGCGTCCCTATAAAATTTACAATTAAAAAAAAAACCCTTTTTTACATAAGGAGATATTTTAACTGCCTCCGCTCATCGCTGAATGGCCGTTTTACGCACGGAATAGTGTGAACATTTTTGTTTTTATGTTTTGATAAACTGTCAAATCACTCAGTACATTATGACAAAATCGTCATCAGTGTCATAATGTTAAATGCTCTATGTTAAAAAGTGTTTCTTCTATTGTACATTTTATAGAAACGGTGTAGACGATCGATTTAAAATATATATATCGATGTAATAAATTCAAAAAACCCAATTACGAATCGTCGCGTTGGTATGCTTGCATTTTCGACAGCGTTATATCGATCTCGAATTAAACTCGCGTACACTTTCTCATCCGCACGAGTTTGTTCCATAGGGAGAATTAAAATAAATAAAAAAGACAATTGGTTTGGACATTAACGTTTTAGGATACTTGAATTTTCGTATTTATTTTTTATTATTTTGTTTTTTTTTTGTAATAAATTAATTATTTATGTACATAGCGTGGAATTGTCGAGGGAGGAACGCGTCCATCTCCCGTTACGAAGCACCATTTTTTTAAATATATTTTTGCACTTGTATGAAAAGTTGAAGTAGTAAACGAAGGTGAGTACGTAAGCGAAGCAGAGCTTGCAGTTTATTGGATAAAAATATGTGGGACGAACAGTTCGTAGAGAGTAATTAATTTTTCTGCCGATAGGAGGAAAGTCGTGTTAAATGCGTGGCTTTGTTTTTTGTCCTCGAGTTACTTTTGTTTGGATTTAGTTTTGGGCACTTGTGTCGCGTCGTTCGTTATTCGTCGAGTGAATACTCTGTTTTTTTTTTCTTCATCAAATCTAAAAGTCGTCAATGCGCGTGTGCGACAATATCGTAAATTACAGCCATTCGTTTGTAAAGCTATATTCGAAAAGGAGGTACCCGCATAACGCGGACGTCCTCAATGAGGAGCTCATCCTTGTGAAGGAGTTCGCGAGGAATAGCGTTTCGAAGGACGGTACGTGTCTGTGAGAAAAAAAAAAAAATATCTCTGTCTCGTGTAGCCGCTGATGCGCTTTAGCGTCACTTTACCCGTTGAATTTTGTCCATTTCGTCGGGGGTGAAGCGCAGCACGGTTGATATTGCGTTGAGCATGTGTCGCTTGCTCGCTAGGTCGTGGCTCGTCAAGTAATTCACGAATACGTTTTTCAGGTACTCGAGGTTAGCGCCTTCCCGTGACTTGCACGCTTCCAACCTGTGAGAAGATGAGATTTTTTTTTTCAAATTTGGAGACAAACGTGGAGGCTGCGGCGATCCTTTGCGCAGGATGGGGGAGTATATCTCTCTTCCGAAGCATCTCTATTCCTAAACGTGTCTATTCCAAGAGCCTCCGCGTTGCACTTGTTTTATTCATGGCCAATATAGTAAATTCAATATTACGAATGGGTTATACAAATGAGATTGATATGAAGTTGGCGAATGACGAATAGAGATGTTTCGGAAGAGAGATGTTTCGGAAGAGAGCTGTTTCGGAAGAGAGATGTTTCCGAAGATATTGTGAGATGAAATTGTCGGAATAGAGATGTTTTGGATGTCACATGAGATTTTGAAGAATACAGATATTTGAGAATAGAGAAGTTTCGGATAGAAAATATTGTAGAATGAAGATATTTAAGAGCAGTAATATTTTAGAAGTGAATTATTGCGGAATAGTGATCTTTACGAAGAGATGTTTCGGCAGAGAGATGTTTTAGACATGAGATATTTTGGAATAGAGATCTTTCTGATTAAACCTTCTCCAGAATAGAGATATTTAAGAAGAGAGATGTCTGAGAATGAACTACAAAACGTTGTTGGCAGGCAGAGCTACGGATATGCCGAGCAAATGGATCAGATACGCGTGGCTCGGCAAAATAGAAAAAGTTTATTAGAGACAAAAGAAGCTTGAAAAGCTCGTAAAGAGGAAATGCAAGTTTCAAATGAGTTGCATGAGGAAGAGGAAGGACTGCTGTATGGTGCTGGAATCGCGGATTAATCGGTAAGACACTTTATCATTTGATTAAACACATTTGACTTTGAGTTTTTCGTTTGTGAAACTTTAAACGTGTTTTTCTCGAAACGACTTTTTTTTCAATTTGCGGGAATCATAACTCAGAAACTAATTGATGGATCATCTTCAAATTTGGAGCACGTTTACATAATATAATTTATTAAAACATGAACCTAAGTTGGAAAGATCAGATTGTTTAAAACATATTTATTATTTCAAAAAGCCGGGAAAAAAATGCTAAAAATCGATCATTTTTTTTTCAAACACCTTCCAACATTCAATTCTCGATTCTTTTTTCAAAATTTAGGTTCATGTTCTTAAAAAACATCTCAAGAATGTATAAAAATTTGTTGGACTATTTCAGATGCGAATTGCGAGCTGCACAATTCCCGCAAATCGACAACGACGATGACGACACGCCAAGGGACACAGCGGATTACACCTTAATTAATGCATGAAATAACTTGAAAAAAATTACCAGAGATGTATGAAAATATGAATAAATTATTGTCAGAGTTGCGGAAATTTCCGTTTTTTTTTTCACAATAAAAGAAAAATCCAAAAAACCATCTAATTTTCCATCGGAATTGTTTTCAGATGTAAAATGACACGAAATCGCGTTCGAACGATGACGTCGCAAGCACCAGCGCCGATAGCGTGGCATTTCGCGCCAACATCTACAATTTGAATTATCGTGACACAAACAATTAATAATTATCTTGAGAATTATTTCAAAGAGAAACCCTTTTGACATTCTGTTTAATTATCACAAAAGGTCAATTTTAGATTAAAAAATCGAACATTCTTTTTCAACAACTCAATTGGATCCCTATGACAATTTCTGCACGGGTACGCAAGCAGTACAGCGTACCGGGTTTGTACCCAGTAGTACGCGTTACTAGTACAGTGGCTCCACGCCATACGATAGTTATCACGTACCGCTACCGTAGACAACCATTTCCGAATGGCACGCTTGGTTATACGGGTTAGTGTGTGTTTATTTTTTCAATACCTTCTTCCAAATAGTTTTTTTGAATTTCGCCGTACACGCTACTCTTGTCAAACAGACGGTAACTCACCTGGTAATTTTGGCTTGAAGACTTGTCACCTCGTCCTTGTGTTTTTCCGCCCCGTGTACACGTTCCCTCTGTATTTCACGTACAGTAGATTCGAGTTCGCTATTCTTTTTCCTAAGACCGGATACTTGTTTGTCGCGTCTGGCGAGTTCCTGAGAATAATGAAGCATCGGAGCACTGTCGACGGACAATAGGGCGGTTACGTAATCGGCGCTTGGTTCGACCGTCTGCTCGGAAACGGACAATTTTCGTCCAACATTCGTGGATGACGCGAAGGCACTTTTTTTCGTCAGTATCGCTTGGAACGATGCCTTCAACGTTGCGATCTCTTGGTCTTTCTCTTCGACCAAAGCGAGAGAACGTTCGCGCTGTCGCAACAACTGATGCTCCAAAGCGGCAACTTTGCCACGAAATTCGTTCTCCTTCTGCGACATCGCGCGCTCGTACTTTGTACGCTCCTCTTGCAAATGCTCCTGCTGCTGATCCAATTTCGCCTTGAGCTCTTTCTCTCTACTAATGGCCTCGCGATTCAAGCTACGAATTCTCTCTTCTAAATTACGGCTGTACGTCTTCGCCAGATTTAATTCCGTGCTCTCGGTTTTGAACTTGTGAGCGTCTATAAGGCTCGTTCGATTGGGCTGCGCGTTGTTCGATGAAAGGCTTTCCAGCCGCGACGCTGTCTGCTGCTTGTAGGCCTCGAATTCTTGCTCCAACGACTCGTACTTGTCCTTGTAGTCGAGATCGCGATTCGCGTCGCACAAATTAAGGCTCTTCAAGAGGGCTGCGAATACGAATGAAGGTGTTCGTTTAGCGAGAAAACATAAGCGGAAAAACTAGAGAAAATAGACTTTCGAGGAAGAAGAGGGCTCTCGTTTGGTGGCACAGATGATCGGCAGTTTTCGGGGCGATATTCTAGTCGAGAGATTTGAAAAGTCGATTTTTTTTGCCTTTTGCTTAAGGGGTTACGTGGGTTTGAAAATTTCAAATCCATTTTTTTCAAATTTTATTATCTAATAGTACAATATGTCTAGAATATTCTCCCAAAGTTATAAGTCGATCGGAGTAAAAGTCTGGGAGAGAGAGTAAAAACATCCGAGACATCAGCCTCACCTCTCACCTTGCACGTGCTCCGAATTACTAGACTTTCTGTTGTCCATATCCAACAACTGGGCATAAAGTTCTCGTATTTTCGCGACTAGCCTTGTCGCGTCGTGGCCCATTTCGGATACCCCGAGGGACTCCATTCGACCCGAGTCCTCCAACATCGAGAGCTGATCCTTCAACTTTTGTATTGCTTGCTGATCATGCTGTCGAAGGCGATCGTAACCGCCTACCGTCTCGGACAACTCAGCGAGTCGAGCCTCCAATCCTGCGACGCGTGTTTCGTGCGCCATTTCCAATGCCTTTGCCTGATGCTCCGCCGCGGCGACTCTCTTTCTTTCCTGTGTCGCGTCGACGCGAAATGCCAATTAAATTCCTACTCGCACTTAATAATAGACTTGACTGATCTTCGTTTTATTCGTCAAATTATTAGCACTTTTGTGGAAACTGCGACAATTGTCAATTTTTTTAAATATTGTAATAAAATGTAAACCAATATGAAGAAAAAAATATTGTTTAAATGTTTTAAACAACCCAAAATTAAAAGTATTAAAAAATGTTAAAAACAATATTAATCAAATACAATAAGGTGCTGAGGATTTTAATAATGTACGAAAATTCAAAAGCAAATTTCCAGATAAACAAATATAAAAATCAGAATAAATATCGCCCAATGTTAAAAACGCCAACAAATTTTAATCAGGCTTTGTTTGGTTCGTTGAAATATTTAAAAAAAACCCAAATTTAAATCGATGAAGAAATGTGAAAAATTTAAAAAAAACAAAAATGAAGCAAACAAGAAAGTATAAGCGATTGAGTAATAAGAAAATTCAAAAGCAAATTTCCAGATAAACAAATATAAATAAAATGTGAAAAAAATATCACGATGTACCAAAAAAAAAAAAAAAAATACTCTAACAGAAAGTAAAAACACCGTGCAAAAAACGAACCTCGTGAATAGCGTGTCGATGTTGTTTCTTCAGTGCGGCAATTTCGGACTGCAGCGAGATGAGAACGGGCGGTGTTTCCTTGACCGCAGCTTCCGCCTGTCTCAATTTGTTATTTGCCACTTCGAGTTCAGCTTCGAGAATTTTGTTTTGCGTCTTATTGGCCACCTGGCCCTTCAATTCCTTCACCTGCTGCTCTAAGTGTTCCTTGGCGCGTCTCTCGTCGGTGATCAATCTCTGCAATTCCCTAGCGACAATTGCCTTTGAACGACAACGACACAGAGAATAGAAGAATAACGGAATAGTCGCGAGTCACGAGATAACGATTTATACTTAATCATTGCAGAATTGTCGGCCAGTTCCTTTTCTCTCTCGTGGCGCTCCATTATGAGCTTGTACTTGATATGCTCGACTTCCGAGTTAGTGTGATTTTGCGCGCGCTTCTGTTTGTCCCTCAATTCTCTGAGCTGTTTGTCGCACTACGAATATACGCGAGAACGATTTACCGACGATCGGCGCTTGTGAGTAGTCTCGCGAGTTTCGAAACAAATTCGAACCAGTAGGAGGAACATACCTCGTCCCGTTCGGCGCGCAGTTGCTTCCTGTCCAATTGGAAATTGGCCTCCATCCTGGACTTCTCAGCGGACAATGTGGCCAGCGAATTCATGAGGACGTTCAGCTGTACCTTTAGATCCTCCGCGGTCTCCGGCCTGCGCGCGCCTTCGGCTTTCTTCGAACAATACAATTTTCGGTCAGCGCCGATCCCGATAGGAAAACGTCGTCTCGCTGCAAGCTTCGACATTTTTCCGACGTCTTTCGTCTATCAGGACGGGTGTTGACTTCGCCTTTGCCTAAAAAAATGACTCGCTGCTCGGAGCTACTCGTACCTGAACATTCTTGGATTTTCCAGACTCAGCGTTGTTCCGCTGGGTCGCTGCATCCTTGTTCGGCGATTTTTCTGTATTTTTTTTTCGAAGTCGTGTTAAATGAAAAAAGTAGGGTTATGTCGTTTACGAGATAAAATAGAATTGCGAAACGAAATCGTTCACGAGACGAAGATCGAAAATATCGAAAATCCCGCCGAAAATTACGTCAAAATTGTCATACCTGGGGTATCGATAAGCGGCGATACGTTGCGTTGCGATTTTTCCCTTTGCTTTTCGGCCGCCTCCTTTCTCGTCATTTTTTCCATGCTGTTTTTTTTTTTCGTTTTCCCTCTAGTAGTTACGCTCTAACTTCCGAGGGAAAAGATTATCTCTACGTTAAAATTGCACATCTGTCGCGGTGGTCGTCACGTCATCATCGCACAGTCAGCTGTTCCACGACTGTGTCGTCGCTGTGACATGTGAAAGGACTCCGCGCGTCAACGCGTTTTCATCGATCGCTATCTTTTCTTTACACCCGATGAAATCATTTCCTCTCGTAATCGCGTCTGTTTACACGTTTGTCGCACGAATCTTATTACTGACGCATAATCGAGACGAAATTGATCGCGGTTATTCGATCCTGTCCCCTTCGTAATGCGCGTGTGTACTATATCCATATGTGCGCAGGACCGAACGCGCATGCGCAATATCGTGCTACGGGCGCGTAGTCCGGCTCTGAGCATGCGCAAGTGGCACGGCGCGCGCACGCGCACTAGCAAGCCCCGAGTGCGTGTTGCAGCTCCCAGCGTGCGCCGGAACGGTGCGCGCATGCGCGTTATCTTGCTTCAACCCCCATTTACGAAAAAGCGCGCGAATTGGTAGCCCGCTGTTAGCTAACTGCGAAAGAAAAGTTATGTAAGAAAAAATAAAAAAAACAAGCTTTTTTATTCGACTTGTAAACTCCTTTATTGTTATCCAATTATTTCGTTTCGTTGCTCATGGCCGATTCAGCCTTCGAGGGGGATTCTATTGCCAGGGTTACTGGACCGTCGTTCTCTATGTGAACTTTCATCATGGCGCCAAATTTTCCATCTGTATATGTATAATTGAATGAAAATATTTCTCGTTTTTGGAAGTATAATAACAAAATAATAATGAAATTTAATTAAAATAATTTTAATAATATAATTTTTCTTATTATATTCTCCGAAAAATCGTTACCTTTGATTAATTCTGGCTTATATTTATTCCCGAGCTCGGCGAGAATATTATTATAAAAGGATTCGGCCTCTTGGGCAGGCATCGATCTATGAAAGTCCAATTTATTTCCCTTCATAACGTGATGAAGTGTAAATTGACTGACGCACAGTACTTCGTAATTTTTATCCATTACACTGGCCGACCATCGTTTCCCATTGTCGCCATCGAATATTTTCGTATTAAGGATTTTCCGAACACTGCAACGAAGTAAAATCGTGCGTTAATCGAGGCACCGTCGATCGAAAACGCTCGATATAATAAACATTACAATTATTACATATAGTCGGCGTCGTTTGTCGCATCGTCTCGTTTTATTCCAATCAGTACGCACAAACCATTACCAATGCTGGCGACGATTTTACCGTCGACTGGAAAATTAAAAAAAAAAAGCATGAAAAAAGAAATCTTGAAGATCTCGTGAATCGCGCGATCTTTATTTGTGGTTACGATTTCTGTTATACTGTAAATCGCAATATGCACCAGAAGAATTACGTGCGAAGCAACGCACACAGCCACACACACGCACACTGTGGCGCGCCGCGCGTGGCTGCTGCGGGCTGACTGGACGCGCGTGCGCCTCTGCGTAAGCGCTCACTGGCGCATGCGCGCCAGTGAGCGTTGCGAAAAAAGCTCGCGACAAAATAATACAATAGATGCCAAGAGCTCTGTATGTAAAATTGAGAATTTAATCGTAAACGATTATTTTTCTTCATAACACCGTGAATATTTCGAGCAAAGAAAGTAAAGAAAAAAAAAAAAAAACAACCGATCAAGCGTCACATAGGATGACAAGCGAGAAACGTTTACGCGGTAAAAAAAAGTGAGAATTGGAGAGAGAGAGAGAGACGCGCGATTGAATAATCATAACAGTCAAAAGATCCGTATAACCTCAACATAAACAGACAAAAACCTGTAACAGATGCCTCGGTGACTCTTTGTATCACGGCTCTCATATCAACGACGAGGAACAGATCAAAATCTCGTTTTCTATCTCCTCCCTCCCCCAATTGACGTTTTTTCGTTCGTCCCACGTACTCGCGTACTCCGTATTGCTCCGAAAAGAAAAAAAAAAGTGTTGCGCGTTTATCGACGAGCGTATCGCGACGTTTATATATATAACTGACAAACACACACACACGCGCACGCGAGAGACGCACATCCACAATCGTCGCGTACCCCGGAGCCAATAAGATTGCGCGTTACGCGAGAGTTATCCCCGGAAAAGTCTCCGACTTCCCGCGTGCGTCCGCTTCTCGCGCCCCATGATGCTTCTCTGACTTTTCAAAGATTGTTTACAAGCGATTTTCCGCAAAGAAGATTGTAAGAGAGACAGAGAGAGAGAGAGAGAGAGAGAGTGAGAGAGAGTAAGTCTGACGCGCGCGCGCGCGGAGGCGGAGGGACAAAAAAACGTTTACATTCGTTTGTGCGCTCGCGCGCGCGCAAGTGCTTTTTTTTTTCATCTTTTCCTCGTAAGAAAAAAGTGGCGTGAAAAGTTCGAAAAAAAAAAAAAAAATGTCACGCCGGGTGAAGTGAAGTTCGTAAATACATACTCGCATACTCGCCCCCGCCCCCGCCCCCCCTCCCCCCGTAGGCGCGCGTTATTATTGTCAGATGAAACGAACTCTCGATGACCCACTTGTTGCTTCGAGGTTATGGCGTTATAAACAAAGATATGCGCCGCGTTGTTATCGTTGCTTGAGCGAGGATCGAAGAATCGCCGCGGGAGGTGCCCTGTCCGAATTATGGAGGCACCCGGCCTGAGCCTCTTTCAAGGCTCGGACGCGATTCGCTTGAACTCGAGTACGCAGCGACAGCAAGAGGAGGAGGAACAGGAAGATCTCAAGAGACGCAACGAAGAGGTGATCGCACGCTTTTCTTCCATTCAGTTTTCTTTTTTTCTTTATTTTCTTTTCTCGCGCGTCTTGGCCTCTCGTCGCTGAGTTATACTCTTTGGCTTTTCGCTCACTCGGAGCTGGAGATACGAAGCTTCCGCGTGACCGAGCTCCGAGAGCGAGAGCTGAACGATACGGCGATACCTCGGCGCGAAAGGAAAGTTGGGCTTGAAGCTCGCGGCTCGGGTTGGATTTACTGTACGGTCGCACGTTTTATGAGTTGACGGGGGTGTCATTTTGAAGAGGTTGGTCTTTCCTTTCAATTGAGACTTCTCTCTGTCCGTGGAAATGTTTGGTTTTTTTTTTATTAATTTTTTAGTTTGCGAGCAAAGGAGCGAAATTTCGACAAATATTAGTCGGCTTCAGTTTACGGTTGGACAAATTGAGAGTTGATTTTTTTAAATTAATTTTTGGGTGCGCGAGTAACGGAGCGAAATTTAGACAAATATTAGTTGGCTTCAGTTTACGGTTGGACAAATTGAGAGTTGATTTTTTTAAAATAATTTTTGGGTTTGTTTGGGTTACGGAGTGAAATTGCGACAAATATTAGTTGGCTTTAGTATACGGTTGCGTGAGATAAGAGTTGTCGATAAAGGTGTCATTTTGAAAGGGTTTGTCTCTTATTTTTATTCATACTTCTCCCCGCCTGTGGAGATGTGTAGTTTTTTCAAATTAATTTTTTAGTGCACGAGTAACTGAACGAAATTTCAACAAATATTGTAACAATGGTACATTGGGCTCTACTGCTCTACTGCTAAAAAAGAACTGCTAAAAATTCTAATGCTAAACGGGCTCTACTGCTAAAACTGTACTGCTGAAAGCTTGAATGCTAAATGGGCTTTAGTGCTAAAACTGGACTGCTAAATAGACTGTAGTGCTAAAAGCAGCACTGCTAAACAGTCTCAACTGCTAAAACGCAAAAGGATATGTTTTTGAAAAGTTTTATTGGAAATCATTGAAACTGCTAAAACGCAAAAGGGTATGAAAAGTTTTATTGGAAACCGTTGAAAATCATTGAAAAGTTAATAGAACATTGAAAACAAAGGGAAAATGACATGAAAATTAGTATAACCTGATATAATACAGTATATCCTCCATCAGTGGGACTTATATGAGTCCTCTGTCAGAAGCTAGCTTTAGCAGTCCAGTTTTAGCAGTAGAGCCCATTTAGCAGTACAGCTTTTAGCCGTACAGTTTTAGCAGTGAAGCTTTTAGCAGTAGAGCCTGTTTAGCAGTACAATTTTAGCAGTAGAGCCTTTAGCAGTGCTTTTTTAGCAGTAGAACCCGACCACGGTACATCGTGTACCAAGGAGGCAAAGACCCAGCCTCCGCGGTGCACACGATTGTTTATATAACAAAACCATCTTTTCCCAGCTTTCGGATTGTTAGATACATATCGTGGCAAGCATGTGCGGAAGCTGTGTTGCATACGTAAGCTGCATCGCACATGGAAGGTGTGTCGCGGGAGCCGACGGCGGGTGGAAGGGGTTCGGGTTTGTGACTAAGCGAAGTCACAAACCCTGAACAAACAAAATAATACAGATAAAAGTAACGAACAAAACCCAAACTCATACTCGTAAACCCAAACGAACTCACAAAACCCAAAGGAACTTACAAATCCTAGCAAACAAATTCTAAAGTCCAAACAAACTCAAAAATCCAAACAGACTCGGAAAAACCCAAACAAACGAAATCATAAAGCGCAAACAGACGAAATAACTCGAAGAAACTCACAAAACCCAAACAAACTTCCTGACAAGGCCAAACAAACTCACAAACTTCCTGACACAAAATCACAAAAGTCAAAAAATCTCACGCAAAATCACAAAATTCAAACTAACACGCACAAGCAAACTCAAAGAAAATCACGAAACCCAAACAAACTCACATAAAATCACACAGAACCCAAACAAGTTCTAATAAAAATTGATCTTGTAATTCGTAGATCAAAGATCTACTGGCGAACGCATTCGACGATCTCGAGGACGAGGAAGAGGACGCGAGTTCGGTGAACAGCAGTCACTTCGACGAGGCGACGCGTGACGGCGAGCGTTCGAGCTTGATTGACAATTCGGTGGATCATCATTTGTCGAACGACAAAAAAGCGGCACCAACGACGATATCGCATTACCGTAACGAGTTCGGTGTTTACGCACAGAACGAGAGTTACGATCAGACGTCATCGCTGACGAACAACGAGACGACGACCGATGGTGATGGAGGTCCTACCGTGTCGGACATACAACGGGAGTACGGGCTCTATCAGAGCGATGGAACACCTCGTATCAACAAGGTCAAGATCTCCAGTAGCGAGCGAAGCATCGACAGTCCTTACGAGTTGCCGAGGCCAACGAACGCGGCAAACTTCCCCCACGATCGGGTCGCCCGAGTCAACGAACATTACGCGACCCTTGACAATTATCCGTTCAATTACGAGACACCGTCGAATCACTACGACGCCAAGGGAAAGTCGTGCAGAAACAATGGCTATATCTCGCCCTACGAGAACAACGTGCAGAACAAGGAGTACGATGGTGGCGGCGGAGGTGGTGGTGGTGGCGGCGGAGGCGACAACGACACGAATTCCGACCACTTCAATCATTGCTACAAGACGAGCCCGAACGGCCAGCCACTCAACGACAACAACGCCTACAAGGCGGCCGAGTACAACAGCAAGGAACAACTCGAGGTCTTGTATTCCGTGAGAATGCGTGAGATACAACAATTGACGGAGGAACTCCAGCAGATCTACGCCGACAAGGAGAACGAGAAGGATCAGATGGGCAGAAAATTGGCACTCGCACAGGCGGAAATTGAGAGATCGAATTTGTCGAGGAATCAGGCGCAAAATGCCCTTGGTAATTAAGGCATCAGTCTTCATCTATTCAACATATTTTCGAGAATTTTTTTTTTTTATAACAATTTATCTTCATATTAGGTGTAGTAAAAAGAAATCCATTATTTTTGCAATAGATGGCTTTAGTAATCTGTATCTCGCGTTGTATAAGTGCGACCGAATTACGCTAGATGGCGTTAGAAAGATTTCGTACTAAAATAAACATCTCAGACAGTTTTGTGATCGCTTGACTCAATATTTTTTGAGCGCGCGTCAAAGATTGCCACCAGCAAAGTGAAAATACGCCATATTTTACAGTTTTTCTTCGATAAAGGCGAAAACGCAAGCCAGGCGGCTGAAAATGTGAATAGTGTTTATGGTACTGATACTGTAACGGCCAATCACGCGCAATTTTCGTTTCGTCGATTCCGTTGCGGTAATTTTCATGTCAAAGATGCACCACGCTCTGGAAGGCCAATTGTCGAAAATGTCGATAAAATAATGGAAATCGTCGAGTCCGACCGTCATGTAAGCACTGTTTCGATTACCCAGGAGCTAAACATTGCACAAAAAACCGTTTGGAACCACTTGAATAAGGCTGGATAGAAAAAGAAGCTCGATCTATGGGTGCCACACGAGTTAACGCAAAAAAACCTCACGGACCGAATTTCCATCTGCGAATCGCTGCTGAATCGCAACAAAATCGACCCATTTCTGAAGCGGATGGTGACCGGTGATGAAAAGTGGGTCACTTACGACAACGTCAAGCGAAAACGGTCGTGGTCGAATCGCGGTGAGCCGGCGCAAACAGTGGCCAAGCCAGGATTGACGGTCAGGAAGATTTTACTGTGTGTTTGGTGGGATTGGCAGGGAATCGTCTACTATGAGCTGCTCCCCTACGGCCAAACTCTTAATTCGGACCTGTACTGTCAACAATTGGACCGTCTGAAGGAAGCAATCGCCCAGAAGCGGCCAGCTTTGGCCAATAGGAGAGGAATTGTGTTCCATCAGGACAACGCCAGGCCACACACATCGATAGTGACTCGCCAGAAGCTCCGGGAGCTTGGTTGGGAGGTTCTTATGCATCCACCTTATAGTCCGGATCTGGCACCAAGTGATTACCACCTGTTCCTGTCTATGGCGAAAGATTTTGCTGGTGAAAAATTCGCCTCAAGAGAAGCTTGTGAAAATCGACTGTCCCAGTTTTTTGCCAATAGGGACGAGGGTTTCTATGAGAAAGGCATAAATGAAATTACCTTCAAAGTGGCAACAAGTTATCGATCAAAACGGTGCATATTAGACCTAAATCGGATCATTCTAACTATGCTAAATAAAGCCTTCAATTTCATGCAAAAATAATGGATTTCTTTTTACTACACCTTATATTTTTATCTTTTTATACATAAAAATAGAAGTTTCAAAGTACAAGAAAAAACGTGTTTTTTTTTTATCTCGTTGATCTGGCTGCCTGAAGTTACCCCTGCTTTCCACCTTGTCGACGCGAAATCTTAACTTTGGAGCATCTGAAAACAAAAAGTCGAGTATTTTATTATAAATTAGAGTTGTAGTTATGACCCCTGCTAAAAACTTTCACCCCCGATAAAAAGAAAACAAAATTGCGCACTTTTAAAGTTTTCGACTGTTTTTTACAACTTAAATCGTTTAAAAATAGGTTTGAATATTAATGAATATTTATACCGTTAGTAGGGGATCGAAGAGATACATGCATATAATAATCCCTGTAAATTTGAGCCCAATCGGTGAAATACTTTTTACAAAATTATGTCGACAAGGCCGTAAAACGTTGTTTTGAGAATAATGCGTTTAAAGTTTCTCTTGCAAAAATGTACATAAAACTTAAAAAAAAAGCCTCTTACCCTCAATGAGCGATGCCTGGTCCATACATTATTCCTTCAGCTTCTTCAAAAGCTTCACTTTATTGGGATTTTTTGTATCGAATCTCTGTTCTACGAGCTTCGGACGGTCGACACGACGATTGCGCGCAGAGACGCTTCTATTGTATCACTCTTTTTAGCCCCTTATCGATCACTCCGACCTAAATAACGTTTTCTACCGTATTTCTACACGTATGTAGTATACGAAATTGATGTTTTGTGGAAAATCAAAAATGTCCGAAAATAGACTGATAATGATCCCTTAAGGCCTTCGGCCACTCTAGGATTTTTCAAAAATCGATTTTTGTTTTTGTTAAAAATGTACCTTAGTACCTTTAAAATTATATTCCAAAAGATTATGGGTGTGAAAAATATCTAAGTGCTCGATTTTCGAATTCTACCGCAACCCCTCTTCATTCATGTCGTGACTTTCTACTAACTTTAAACGCGTTTATCTCAAAACTACATTTTTCAAGTCGGCCGAACTCATAACTCAAACAAATTTCAACCGATTCACTTGAAATTTTAACTGTATATTTAGAATTACATTTTCTGAGGCACTACGTAGGATTTTTTAAAATTATATTGCATAGTTCCTTTTTTATAATCAATTTTCTGACGATTTTCTCATGGCATTTTATACTTTTTGTTTTAGAAATGCGCCATTTTGACAAAAAAACAATATATCAACAAAATTCTACGCACTTCTATAGCTATTCTTATATATAATGGAAAAAACTTTAGTGTCTCGTCATAACTCAAAAATTGCACAATTGAAAAAAGCTGCACAGTTGCCATTTTGACGTACATCGCTGTAAACAAAATAATTTTGTATAGTCAATTACGTGTATAATAAAACGTCTATTTTGTGATTCAGATTTATAGTTTCGGTGAAAAAAAATCACAAAATATGCCCTTTTTTTTGGCCTCTAGAGTGGCCTAAGGACTTAACGCGCTCACGTAAATTCGAAGGACAATGGACGCTCCAATAATCAATCTTTCGTAATCAATTTAGCTGACCATTAAATAATTCCTTATTTTTTTTCTTCCAGTGGACGCAAAGGCTGAAATTGCCGACCTACAGACCCAAGTGACGTCGCTCAAAGAGAACGTCGCAGTGCTGGAAAAAACGAATCAAAACGTAAAGCTTCTTACCTAAAAACGTCAAAAAAAAAAAGAAGTACCTTGCAATAACGATTCTTTGCTTCCTTTTTATCTCTCTCTCTCAGCTGTCGCACGAACTGACGGTTGCAAGGGATTCCGTGATAGATCTTCAGCAAAAGATCGCCGTCCTGGAGAGAGTACAAACGCTGCACGCGAACGACAAGACTCAGGAGAAATTTTTGAAGCAGGCGCAAGAGAAGCACAGTGTCGAGATTAGAAATATGCAAACGCAGATTGATCTCCTAACCGATAAATTAAACGTTAAGGTACGTGGCGCTTAAAGGGCAAATTTTAACCATAAATACGAACGTGGATATTAACAACCATTGCGTTTGGCCAAGTTACAAATATCTTTATTGTCATGTTTTACATGATATTGAACTCCATTGATCCATATTAAAATGCATCTTTGATTTTTTTCACGATGACGGTATTCAATTATCTTCATTCCGCTGCATACAAAATGGAATTTTGATTTTCGTTATTTCCAGAATGCTCAATTTCGTCTGGCTAATACCTAACTCTATTCTTTATTTCTCTATTATCTGACATATCTAAATATCTCTATTCTGGAGAAGGTTTGATCAGAAACATCTCTATTCCAAAATATCTCATGTCTAAAACATCTCTCTGCCGAAACGTCTCTATTCGTGAAGATCACTATTGCACAATAACTCACTTGTGAAATATTACTGCTTAAATATCTGTATTCTTCAAAATCTCATGTGACATCCAAAACATCTGGATTCCGACAATTTCATCTCACAATATCTCTCTTCGGAAACATCTCTCTTCCGAAACATCTCTATTCCGAAACATCTCTCTTCCGAAACGTCTCTATTCCAAGAGCCTCTGCGTTGCATTGGTTTTATTCACAGCCAATATAGTAAATGCAATATTACGAATGGGTTATACAAATGAAATTGATATGAAGTTCGCGAATGACGAATAGAGATGTTTTGGAAGAGAGGTGTTTCGGAAGAGAGACGTTTCAGAATAGAGATGTTTCGGAAAAAAGGTGTTTCGGAATAGAGATGTTTCGGAAGAGAAATGTTTAGGAATAGAGATTTTCGGAAGAGAGATATTTCGGAAGAGAGATGTTTCGGAAGAGAGATGTTTCGGAAGAGAGATATTTCGGAATAGAGATGTTTCGGAATAGAGATGTTTCGGAAGAGAGATGTTTCGGAATAAAGATGTTTCGGAATAGAGATGTTTCGGAAGAGAGATGTTTCGGAATAAAGATGTTTCGGAAGAGAGATGTTCCGGAATAGAGATGTTTCGGAATAGAGATGTTTCGGAATAGAGATGCTTCGAAAGAGAGATGTTTCGGAATAGAGATCTTTCGGAATAGAGATGTTTCGGAAGACAGATGTTTCGGAATAGAAATGTTTCGGAAGAGAGATGTTACCGGAGAGATATTGTGAGATGAAATTGTCGGAATAGAGATATTCTGGATGTCACATGAGATTTTGAAGAATACAGATATTTGAGAATAGAGAAGTTTCGGATACGAAATATTGTGGAATGGCGATATTTAAGAGCAGTAATATTTCAGAAGTGAGTTATTGTGGAATAGTGATCTTTACCAATAGAGATGTTTTAGACATGAGATATTTGGGAATAGAGATTTTTCTGATCAAACCTTCTCCAGAATAGAGATATTTAAGAAGAGAGATGTCTGAGAATAGATAAATGAAGAATAGAGTTGTTGTCCTGCCCATGAATGATTTTCTTTTACTCACTTCGTCATATGTTCCTCTGTAATTGAGAATTGAAAGAAAAAAAAACAATCTGTAGCAAGGTTTCGAAGTTATTGCCTGAAATGTGAAATATTCTACTGCTCCCCATAAGAGCACGCGTAAAACCATGAATTCTTTCATCGCCAATATCTCGAAAACATAATGGTGAATCCTTTTGAAATTTTACAGTTAATCATTTAATAGTGTCCTGAATAAGTCCTCAAAAAAAAAAAAAACATTAGAAAAACGCCTTGGCGAGACTACCATCTTAAATATTAATTTCAAACAGTACAATTAATTTATGCTTCCGCATGTTCAGGAATCTTCATACGTGTCATTGGAGCATAAATTGGCGGACGTGCGAAGGGCTCACGAGGCACTGATGGTCGAGAAGGCCGACACGGTGAATCGTTTGTCCCAAGCGTTGAACGAGAGCCAGGCGCAGTGTCGTAATTTAATGGCTAACGATCACGCACAAGAGTCGATGCAATTGCAAGCACGTGTGAACATGTTGACGCGTGAGAAGGACGAGTTGCAGAGTACGGTGCACGATTTGCAGCACAAATTGGAAGCAGCGAGAAACGAGGCAATCCAGTACGACTCGTTGTTGGCGACGAGCCTGGACGACGAGTCAGACTCGATAAGACAATTGAAGCTCGGTGATCCGGGGCACAATCGTACGCGGGTCAAAGGAACCGACGACATAGCGAACAAATTGCGCGGTGAGTTGCAGCGTTGCCTGGCGGGCCAAGCGGTCAAGAGAAAAGAGATTCATCGACTGGAGAACACGCTCTCGCAGAAGGACAAAGAATTGAGCAAGGCTATGGAAATGGCGACGACTTGCCAGCAAGAAGCGGCACGTTGCGCCAAACGCGTCAACGAACTCGAGCAAGAGCTCAAAGCTGTGTTGACCGAACACACCGTCAACGCTAACGCCCAGATACAAAAGCTCTCGGATCATTTGACCGAGGTGAAGACCCACTACAGCGAGCTCAGAGAAGAGAAGATCCAGTTGGAAAAGAAGCTCGAGGAGACGCTGGCCAATCAGGAGGAGACGGTGCGGAAACATCAGCGGGAATCAATGGCCGAACAACAGAAGGAAATTATCGACGAGTACAACAAGGAGTATTTGGATATTCATGAGAAAGCGGTCGAGAGGGTGCGACAGGAAGCTCATCTGGAAGTAGTGCAATTGACGTGAGTACTTCATTGGATCCTTACTCCTTATCCATTGGATTTTTTTTTTCTTCCAATGCCCTTTGTTGGCGAAGCCTGGCGTTTGCGTCGTTGGAATGCAAAGAAAATATGTATTTTTTTTTTTCGTATTCCCATATTTTTTGTCGCGTTTGGGCTACGAAAGTCACTGAAATATTTTTCCGAATCCTTATTAAACATTTAACGCCAAAAAAATGGATTTTTAAGCATCCAAAGCGGTTGCCCGCTTTAAATAAAACGAATCGATCCTTTGACTTCAATTATTTTAAATCGATTTTTTCTGTGGGAGGGGGGGGGGGGCGTGCTTTTGCATCTCCGATCCCTTGTGCTTGCCACCCCACGTTTATCAATCGCTACTTCCAGTTGATTCTTGATCTGAACCCCTTTTTTTTCAGAGTGCAATTGGAACAGACGCAAAAGGAGCTGAATCGCGTTAAGGAATTGTATATAGAAGTGTGCGGTACGAAGGAACAGCTGTTGAGCGACCACAGAGAAGAGATAAGACTGTTGAGAGAGGATTACGCGAATCTCGAGTCACGGAGGGAATCCATGGACAAGATGAAGAACGAGTTGGACGCCCAGGTGAAGATAGCCGCGAGGCTGAACAACGAGTGCGAAATATACAAAGCCCGGATAATGGAGCTTGAGAAAGATCTGAGCAACGAGCGCAGGAAGAAGGAGGAGTATACGAAAAAGATACACGACGAGATTGAGAGAGGTGGGTGGATTAAAGTTGCTCTCGCGCGATGGTTTCTCTTTCGACAGAATTTGTAACAATTTATAGTGACTCGAGGGAGAAAAAAGCGATTTTTTTTTAATTTGTAGACTAGAACTACCCCCTTAAAGCGGGCAACCACTTTAGGAGAGCGAAAATTAGATGATTTTTTTGAACGTTGAACGTTATTGTTCAACGTGCCAATTGTTATTTTTATTTTCATCGTTTCAACAGCTAAACAGGAGGCCCTCGCGGAGCTTAGAAATACACATCCGAATCATCAAATAAGCGTCGTGCTGCCCGATCATTGTACGGAACATTCCGACAAGATAGCGCGTCTCGAGGAGGATTGCAAACGTCTCGAGGACAAGCTATCGTCCGCGGTGGAGGAGCAGCGAAAGATGTCGGATTTGCAAACGGAACTGGACGACACGCGTTTGAGGGTTGCCCAAATGGAGATAGCCCAAGAGAGCATGCGTAAGAAGTACGAGGCGGTGTCGTGCGAGAGAAACGATTTGCTCGGTCGTTTGTCAAGCCTCGAGGCCAAATTGTCCGAGGCGAATAGGTGCGAGCGTCAAGATTCCGAGGACGTGAAGTCGCGAATATCTCGTATACAAATGGACAACGACACGCTTCGGCAAAAGTGCGAGAGCCTGTTGAAGGAGAAAGTCGAGCACAAGGAGAGAATAGGAAAATTGCGGCTTGAGATAGCCGAGAAGAAGAAGAGAATAGCTTGTCTCGAGGGTACGTTGAATCGTTCGAGCGAGCGAAGAACGTCCGATTCGTTGGACGTTACGAGAAAAGAATTGACCAGGTACAAAGATCTCGTTGAACAACAATTGTCGTTGCGAACGAACGATACGAAGGAACGTCGAGGCGCGAATGTTACTCTTGAAGAGCGCGTCAGGCAATTGGAACAGGATCTCACGGCGAAGGAGGAAAAACTCGAGAAGCTCAAAGACTTGGAGAAAATCAAGGACGAGCGCAATCAATTGGTGACGAAATTGAAGAATCAAGCGAAACAATTCGAGCAATACGTGAAAAGTCAAAAACGTATGTCGGCCGAATTGAATCTTTCGCCACGTAGCTCGTCCAACGATCCAACGGAGATGCAACGACTGAGGGAAATTGCCACGAGAGAAGTGAGAGAAGAGATGGAGCAGAGAGTGGCTAAAGAGCTTCGTTTGATCGAGGATCAGCATCGTGAGAAACACAAAGGTATGGAGGAGCGTTACAAGAGCGCGTTGATCGAAATGAACACAAGGTGCAACGAGAAAACGAAGGAGATTGAAAATCTTCGCGAGGCCATGCACGCCGATAGGCTAAAGTTACACTCGAGTCTCAAAGCACAGGAAAAAATCGTCGCGCAAATGATCGACGCTAAACTCGATAGTCTCAATCGTGAATTGGCCGCGAGAAAAGCAAAGATCGAACAGCTTCAGGATGAATTGCGACAGAGGGAAAACGACACGGAGGAGGAGCGCAACGTTTGGGCACAACAGATGACCGAATGGCTCACGGAAATTCGCGACATCAAGGCAAACGAGGAGAAAATGAACGAGGAGATCAAAACGCTGAAGGAGGTGGAGAGATGCTTGACCCAAAAAATCAAAACGCTCATGGAGAAGGAGGTTGCTTTGAACAATAGATTGAAATCCGCGAAGAAGACCGCCTTGAATTGGAAGGTGAGTTGACTACTTTTTTTTTTCCTCTTGAAGGGTGTCTACTGACCTGAAAAGTCATGAAATTTTTTAAAAGATATCTGCAGCCCTCATCAAGGCGGGCAACCACTTTAGGAGACTGAAAATTAGATGATTTTTTGGATTTTTTTTTTTATTGTGAAAATAAAACGGAAATTTCCGAAACTCTGACAATAATTTATTCATACTTTCATACATCTCTGGTAATTTTTTCAAGTTATTTCGTGCATTAATTAAGGTGTAATCCGCTGTAACCCTTGACGAGTTCTCATCGTCGTTGTTGATTTGCGGGAATTGTGCAGCTCACAATTCGCATCTGAAATAGTCCAACAAATTTTTATACATTCTTGAGATGTTTTTTAAGAACATGAACCTAAATTTTGAAAAAAAAATCGATAATTGAATGTTGGAACGTGTTTGAAAAAAATGATCGATTTTTAGCATTTTTTTCCCCGGCATTTTGCAATAATAAATATGTTTTAAACAATCTAATCTTTCCAACTTTAGGTTCATGTTTTAATAAATTATATTATGTAGACGTGTTCCAAATTTGAAGATGATCCATCAATTAGTTTTTGAGTTATGATTCCCGCAAATTGAAAAAATGTCGTTTCGAGAAAAACACGTTTAAAGTTTCACAAACGAAAAACTCAAAGTCAAATGTGTTTAATCAAATGATAAAGTGTCTTACCGATTAATCAGCGATTCCAGCACCATACAGCAGTCCTTCCTCTTCCTCATGCAACTCATTTCAAGCTTGCATTTACTCTTTACGAGCTTTTCGAGCTTCTTTGGTCTCTAATAAACTTTTTCTATTTTGCCGAGCCACGCGCATTTGATCCATTTGCTCGGCATATCTGTAGCTCTGCCTGCCAACTACTATTTGTAGTTCATTCATAACCATGATCAGGGCTGAATTTCCTTCATTGAATAAAATAGAAGCAATAAAATAAATTGAATAAAATAAAGAATATCGAACATGATGAAAGACATGAAAAAAAAACTTTCTTGTTATCACAAGGAACAAAAATAACAATAGTGATGAAAAATATTTATAGTCTTTATGAATAATAATAATCTTTATAAAACCGTAGTAAGAAATTTATAACGAGGAAGCAATACGTTTGTGCGTTTAAAATTGTGGCGCCTATTCAAGATGGCCTATTTGACAGCAACGTTGCCATGTGTCGTAGTGCGCTTTATCGTTTTACGCAAATCAGCTACAATTTTACTGTTTTATTTCGAAAATATCTCGATAACGCGGCAGACGAAACGCTTCGCTCTTCGTTGAAATCATTCATAAATATGTCAAGAATTTCTTTCGCCTATTTTTATTCAATTTTCATCATTTTTATTATTTTACAAGAGTCTTATGAGAATTATCATATAGCTTTTGCTATGTCACCCGTGCATAAGAGCCCAACTTAAATAATTAATTGCTCAACAATCATGCAGACTTGAATGACTTGAAATTTTGCACGGAGTCGTAATAACTGTTCGCAAATATCCTCAATAAATTTCAGCAAAGTCTCATTATTACGCGATAGCTGAGCGAGCTCCTTAAATGGAATTTCACAAATTTTAAATTTCTATTTTTTCGTTTCCAACGAATAGTTTTCGATGTAATTCGCGTTCAAAAGCTTTTTTTCTGGCTTGGGCGAAATAATACAATCAATTCTCGGAAGAAAAGAAAATAGAAAACTAAGACTTATTTAACGAGAAGTACCTACCGAAAGTAAAATTGAATGAGTGGTAACTAGATTAAAGAATTATGAAAAATAAGTTGACAATTTTTTGAAGGAGCAAGAGTTTGATATTAATGTAAAACATGAATGTGTGATTGGAGCAAGTTTTATATTTCATGTGTGTTACGTGATTATCGACTATTTTGTACATTAAAAAAAAAAGATTGTTGTGAACAAAACCAGTTCTTGTTAGGCCGGCTCCTCCTGTCTCCCTAGAAAAAAAAAAGACGCTGACTACACCAATGACCTTACGTTCTGGCTATCTTTTGTTCTTCCTTTTTACAGGAGCGCGCGGAGAAGACTGACAAATTCCTGACGATCGAGCGTAAACGGATCCAGGAGAATTACGAGAAGGCGATGAAGCACGCCCAGGAGAAAATAGAGGCGATAATAAGCGCGGCGGAGGAGCACGTCGCGATTAAGTTGAAAGAGGTCGACGTTCAGTACGAAAAAGAGTTGGAACAAATGCGACTTGAAATGAAGTACAAAAATAAATCTTGAAGTATGTATTAAACACACACACCCACACAGAGAGAGAGAGAAACACACACACACACACATACAGAGAACACAGACATACACAGTTTAGTTTGCAATATAGCTTCGATAGTATATAGGATAAATTGTAGTTAGAAGAGGCTAGATATTTTTTTAATTCAAAGCACTTTATCGTACAACACTTTTGTTAGAAGGAAAGGAAAAAAAAAAACGTTTATCTTAAGAGCCATTGAGTTTTAAAAGTCGTATAATTTTATTTCATCGTTCGTTTACTTTGTAACGCGCTACGCAATTTTTTCCGTTCGCGAACGAAAGTGAAAAAAAAAAAAATACGTCTCATCGAAAGTTTTCGTCTGATAAGTCTCAAAGACTTTTCGGTAACTCTCAGATTTTTTTCGAAAATCTCCGAATGGTAATTCGCAAAGGCTTTACGAAAATGGACGTTTGGTAACTCGTAAAGAATTTTTCAAAAATCACCATCTCTTTACTCTCGGCTGTTTCGAAAATCCCTATCTTGTAATTTTCGAAGAACTTTCGAAAATTCTTGTAATTTTTTGAAACTTCGAAAATGCCCATTTTGTAATTTTTAAAGAGTTTTTCGAAAAACCGCCAATCTGGTTACTCTCAAGGACTTTACGAAAATCTCTATCTGATAAATCTCAAGCTTTTTAGAAAATCCCCATCTAGTTATTCGTCGTGTTTTTCTTAAATCCCTATCTAATTACTCTCCGGCTGTTTTTAAATCTAGTAACTGTCAGTCTTTTTGAAAAAAAAGCCCATCTAATAACTCGCACTTTTTTAAAATCCCCATCTAGTAACTTTCGGTCTATTCGGAAGTCCCCCTCCCCCCCGTTTAGTAACTCTCGGATTTATTGAAAATATCCATCTAGTAACTCTCAGGCTTTTCGAAAACCCTCATCTAGTAAGTCTCGATCTTTTTGAAAATACTCATCTGGTAACTCTCATTCTTTTCGAAAAATCCCATCTAGTAAACCTCATTCTTTCCGAAATCCCCATCTAGCAACTCTTAGTATTTTCGAAAATCACCATCTAGTAACTCTCAGTCTTTAAAAAAATCTTCATATAATAACTCTCAGTCTTTCCGAAATCCCCAACTAGTAATTCTTAGTATTTTTGAAAATCCCCATCTAGTAACTCTCAGGCTTTTCGGAAACCATCATCTAGTAACTCTCGGTCTTTTCAAAAATGCCCATTTAGTAACTCGCATTCTTTTCGAAAAAAACCCCATCTAATAACTCTGTCTTTTCGAAAAACCCGCATCTAGTAACTCTCGATCTTTTCGAAAATACTCATCTGGTAATTCTCATTCTTTTCGAAAAATACCATCTAGTAAGTCTCAGTCTTTTAAAAAATTCCCATCTAGTAAATCTCATTCTTTCCGAAATCCCCATCTAGCAACTCTTAGTATTTTCGAAAATCACCATCTAGTAACTCTCAGTCTTTAAAAAAATCTTCATATAATAACTCTCAGTCTTTCCGAAATCCCCAACTAGTAATTCTTAGTATTTTTGAAAATCCCCATCTAGTAACTCTCAGGCTTTTCGGAAACCATCATCTAGTAACTCTCGGTCTTTTCAAAAATGCCCATTTAGTAACTCGCATTCTTTTCGAAAAAAACCCATCTAATAACTCTGTCTTTTCGAAAAACCCGCATCTAGTAACTCTCGATCTTTTTGAAAATACTCATCTGGTAACTCTCATTCTTTTCGAAAAATCCCATCTAGTAACTCTCAGTCTTTTAAAAAATTCCCATCTAGTAAATCTCATTCTTTCCGAAATCCCCATCTAGCAACTCTTAGTATTTTCGAAAATCACCATCTAGTAACTCTCAGTCTTTAAAAAAATCTTCATATAGTAACTCTCAGTCTTTCCGAAATCCCCATCTAGTAATTCTTAGTATTTTTGAAAATCCCCATCTAGTAACTCTCAGGCTTTTCGGAAACCCCATCTAGTAACTCTCGGTCTTTTAAAAAATACCCATCTAGTAACTCGCATTCTTTTCGAAAAAACCCCATCTAATAACTCTGTCTTTTCGAAAAACCCGCATCTAGTAACTCTCGATCTTTTCGAAAATACTCATCTGGTAACTCTCATTCTTTTCGAAAAATCCCATCTAGTAACTCTCAGTCTTTTAAAAAATCCCCATCTAGTGAATCTCATTCTTTCCGAAATCCCCATCTAGCAACTCTCAGTAATTTCAAGAATCACCATCTAGTAACTCTCACCTTTTGTCAAAAAAGTAACTCTCAGTCTTTAAAAAAATCCCCATCTAGTAACTCTCAGTCTTTGCGAAAAAGCCCATCTAATCCATCCCAAACAAACTCTCGCTCGTATAAAAAAAAAAGCCTAGTACCTTTCAGTCATATCTAAAATCTCCATGCGGTAACACGTACTCTCATAAAAAGTCCCCCTTTCCTCTTCAGACTTTGCGAAAAGCATCAAAGGTATGTGCACCAAGATCCAAAAAAAAATTCGAAACATCTTCAACTTCTCGTCAACCAAGACAATAGTAAAAAAAAAAAAATGTACACAATCAAACAAAAACACAAATGCCAACGTCCTCGTTGCCGGAATTCTCGATGTGACGTATTTTTTGTTCAGCGAACTTGGAAAAAAAGAACTACTAGGATTTTTGTTTGTTCGTTGCGTACAAATTGTACATTGAATCTCATCAATCGAATTGATACGTTGTCTCGTTGATTCGGAGCGCTCGAGCCCCAACCGCCTTGTGCACGAGTGGGCCAACGAATACCAAGTCGAGAATTGTACACGAGCGAATTTGCCAAAGGCGCGAGACACAAAGTTTTCTTCGCTCACGATGCAACTTGACATAATATCACGGGAATAAGAACTAAACTTAGCCAAGCCGACAGCAAAAGCCGACGACAATGAAGGAGAAAGAGCAACAAAACAAGAAGAAAAAAAAAAGCAAACAAACGAAAGAAAAATATAAAAACGAGAAAGAGAAGGAAGTAAAGGACGAATCGTACTCGTATATATGCGGAGATGCATCGCCGCCTTGTAGATTATTTTATTTTTTTCTCGTCGCAGACGCGGACGCGTTAGCAACGTTTTACAAACGAGAGAAACTAACGAGCTTGCCAAATTCATCACATTATTACCGGACTGGAATGGTTCGTTTGCCACCGTCGGTGACTATAGTATTAAAAAAAAAAAAACAAAAAAAAAAGAAGAAAAAAAACACCGATTTTATACACTTCGAAAATTAATAGCGAAACTTTAGTGTACAGTATTCAGTTTTAATTAGCGAGAGAGGTTCCACTTTTTCGTAGCAAAAGCCGAGTTTGTGTTCCTCCAAAGACAGCACTTTTTTTTCTTTTTCTTTGACTCTCTCTCTCTCTCTCTCTCTCTCTCTCTCTCTCTCTCTCTCTCTCTCTCTCTCTCTCTCTCTCTCTTTCTTTCTTTTTTCTTTCTCTCTGTCTTTGACATGACAAAAAATGACCGACTCTCTAACTCGTGAAACTTTTCGACCTATGGAGCAAAAGGGGAAAATAAAGCTTAGGGATTATCATTAAAATTGTATAAAGAGTATATATATATATATAAAAAAGAACAACAAAATATTAGTAATGACTAAGCGTACTTTCTATTCTTTGTATAGACTTATATAGTACAACGTGCAAGTTTGACCAGCCATAATGTAACAAATACGTCATAACTTAATATATATATATATATATATATATATATATATATATATATATATATATATATATATATATATATACATATATAAATATAAACTACACTGGATAAAATATTGTACGTACCTCGACATTTACTTAGCACCGTTCTTTGCGCACTTTATTTTGTCCAGTACGCAATATATGCAGAGTGATTGACAGCCATCAGAGTACCCTTTCCGAGCATACAGTGTGTATCATCGTGAGCAAAGCGCTTTTTTTTTTAAATGTCATGCGACAAAAATTTTCCGAGATATTCGTGTTCAAAGTCCAAGCAGTGAGAATAATGGCACATTAGTTGCCCACGTCCGGAACGTGCAAGCCTGAATCCACTCTCGGACAAGTGAATTTTTATTTTCTTCAAATTCTTTTTTTCTATTTGAAATGATGACCGTGGACCCTCGCTTTGCAAATCGATAATACGACTCAATAATTTTCTTTTATTATTTAATACTTTATGAAAAAAAAAAAACCCCACGTGAGCAACTACCGTGGCATTTACTCAGCGTTGAACTTTGAACGCGAATATCTCGGCCAATTTTTGGCGCACGATATTAAAAAAAAAAAAAAAGAGTTCTGTTCCCAATTATACAGTCTATATGATCGCTAAGAGAACCCTGATAGTTGTGAATCACCCTGTATATATACGTCTATTAGATTAGAAAACATAAAGTACGCATCTTCGCATTGCCCTGAGCGTACTTTATTTCGTCCAGTACCGTATATCAGGGTGTGCCAAAATACAAAAATGGATCTCTATCTCACAAACAATAGTAAGATATAAAACAAAAATCATGCCAAAATTGAACCTTCTGACCCAAGTCTCAGTAGTAGCGCTCCATCATTTGTTTCCCCTTGTTTAATTTACACAGAAATTTTACCAACTCAACAACCATTTAATATTTGTCAAATTTCGTTGAAAATTCTTAAAAATTACGTTTACAGCTTTATTCTTTATCTTCGCATAAATTGCAGTTTAAAAAAAATGCCCGTGTATCTTTCGATAGTAAAAAAAGATATTTTTCCAAAAGCTGAATTTCAAGAATAAAATAATAACGAGAATTTTAGGAAATGGAGAAAAAAAAATATCGACTGCTCTCAGACGTGAGCTAGAGAGCTCAAATTTGGCAAGAATTTTTTTTCTTATATCTAATATTGTTCGAAGGGATAAGAATTTTGAAAAAAATCAACACACTCTTGTGTATATATATATATATATATATATATATATATATATATATATATATATGTATGTATGTATGTATATATATATTAGACGCAGAACTGATAAAGTATATTGAAATTAGCCTTGTTGAAGTAAGAGAGTGAGCGTGTGATCCACGAGGTCTAAAATACCAATTTCGAATAATAAAGCACACACAATACATACACACACACACACGACGAGATAATTTCGCAAAACTTGTACTTTGCGTCGATCGATGCGAAGAGGTGAAAAGTTTTGTCGCGCCATTATTGTCTCGTTTTTTTACTCAACAAATTTCTTGACTTCATTAAAACAAAAAAAAAACAAAAAGAATCGAACAAAGGAACAAACTCATCTCGTGCTTGGCTAATCAATGATTCGGGATACCATAACAATAGCTATAAAAAAAAAAAAACAGAAGAAAAAATCATCACTGAATAGAGAGTATTATTAATATTAATTAATTATGTATTTTTGTATGTAGAGCGAATTAATTTATTTTTTGTAATAAAGATTTTATGTCACTTTCGTAAGATAATCGTGACGAAAGATTTGTTTTTCCTCTCCCGTCCATTGTCCATTTTTGACGAAGGTTGCGGGTTTGAACTTTGTGTTGAGAAGGGACTAGTTAGGAAAAAAAAAATGTAGGCGCTTGAACAAACAGAATGGCAATACTAACTAATGTGCTACAACAAACTTTTCGACAGATTTTTTTCAATTGTCAATTACGGAGGAACATTTGACGAAGTGGGTAAAAAAAATCATGAATTTTGACCGTCTGGGTTCAGAGATATAGCGATTCAAGGGGGGAAGACCATTTACAAGTTTGAAAACATCGATTTCCCCCCCCCCCCCCCCCATAAATCGATAGTTCAATGTCTTAAGAATATTGTGTCCAATTTGTAGAGCGAAATTCCAAGAATTGCCTGAGTTTTTGCGGAAAAACGCCAAGAACGTTCGCAGGCCACGTCTTATGGGAGAATCACCCGAAGGGCCGCCCAAAAATTAATACTCCCTTTCGGAAAATCGAATTTTTGCCGCGTTTGTCCCGCTGTGCGTCGCCGCTATAGATCGGTACGATGAGGCCCCAACCTCAGTACTACCAACGAATTCAAACGTATATAGAAGTGTAGTTCATAAGGATATTACGTGCCGACTTTATTGGGGGCATAAATTAAATTTTTATAAATTTAAATTATAAATTTTTCTAATAGTGAAAAACTTGATATGCTATTAGAAAAATTCATTTTCACTTTTATCTTTCTGATAATAATCACGCACAATCACCGAAGGATACTTTAATACTGGATTACAATCATTGAGAAGATTGTGAATCATGATAAGTGTGTGTGATGTGGTAAATGTGTTCGTATTGATAAACACTGTGATGTAAACACTTCCATTCAGAAATTTGTAGTAGATTTGAATCTCCAACTTGATATTACGTGAAGAAAATTTTAAAGTAATAAAGTGAAATTACTCGTTAGCTATTAACTCTAGGGCTAATAAAGGTCTATACTTTTTTACTCAGAATTCGATACTCTATCATATTACGCTATAAAAAATATAGCATTCCATTTGAAAAAATAAAGTTGACCTTCAAATCTTCGAAGTGCCTCCACCTATAAAAAAAAATAAATGCACCACACATTGTAGCCTTATAAACCATGTAACTTTTGTATAAAACATTTTTTTGTGCAACGCATATTTTGGTCGTAAAAGAGGTGCACACGTTGCGTGGTCCACCCTCTATACTCTTGCGCGCGCATCAGCTTTGCAAGGGTACAACTAGCGCTGCAAGTGGAAGAGTAAGACACTAAAAAAAAGCGATCATTTCGCATAGCAAAAATATCAATCCGTGCCAGCCCCCTGGTTCGGACTCTTCCTACTCTAGCCTCCATGTCAATATTCCCGCGCGCATCGCTCGGTGGCGCCCTCCAAGCAGCCGCTGAATATATATTCTCGCTCGTGCGTCGCGCAATTTCGCACCGGTAGCTTCTCGATTATCGAATAATACGAGGAAAGAAGAAGAACGAGAGCGTAGGAAAATAAAAATATAAACGAGCGTGCAGCGTCGACCGGAAGTTGGCCGTATGTCATAAACGAAAATGGCGGATTTCAGTGATACAAATTCGCACGAAATGACAGAGAACAATGTATCGAAACGTTGTAAAAACCAGTGGGTCAGGTTAAACGTTGGTGGGACGTACTTTTTAACGGCCAAGACGACACTCGCGAGAGATCCAAACTCGTTTCTCTATCGACTCTGTCAGGAGGACTCCGATCTCATATCAGACAGGGTTAGTCGATGCACTTATTGTTGCCGCGTAGTTTGAATTTTTTCTTTTCCATCATAATTCACATCTTTCACATCGTTAATTCTACGCAATTTGTCTTGGAACTAACAAATCTAACTGTAGGTTCGTTATATTTTTCATTTTTCAATCGTTTCCTCTCACGCCTTTGCCGGGCTTCGACGATACGTTTCACTTTTCTTTTACCCCACAACTTGTCACTTCGCTGATTCCTCGTTGCTGGAAGAAAAAAACCGCGGAGTTTTGGCACCATCGAATCGTTTCATAAACGCACTAGCGTGATGGCGCGTTGCCACGAGGGGCACGGCGATAAGCGTGCAAAAATCTGTGACGATACGGGCGGCTGTCGTTTCGCTGAGTTTTCGGTTGTGGGTGTCACCATCCGGAGTGTCAGTAAAGCTGGCAGCCCGCTCGGTAGTCAGAGCGCTAGTCAACGCGTGGTTGTGGTCACCCATCCGAGTATCGGCCCGGGTCAAGGCTGCTCGACGCGGGACATGGCTGCCGAGTTCGTTTGGCGTTTGAGTTTGGTTTTGTACTATGGCGTTTGAGCTTGGGTGTGGTTTTGTTGTTTTGGCTTTTGGTTTGGGTTGAAGTTTGCATCGTTGGAACGTAAGGACAGTTCCTTCGTTGCAATATCCTTATTTTTGTTATCCTAAATCTTTTTTTTTTGTTCTCCATATACGTAGATCACTAAACGAGTGTCTCTGAGGCGTTACAGGATGGATATTTTTTTTTAATTGCGAAAATTCTTGAAAATTTGATGAATCTTCTCGATGGAATAATACAGTGGAGCGTCGATCATCAGAAACATCAATTATCCTAATGGCGATTTGGTTTATCCGAAACGTCAATTATCCGAATGGCGATTTGGCTTATCCAAAATAACAATTATTTGAACGATAATTTTGTTCATGCGAATGCTCGATTATTCGAACGATTACGCCCTATACGTTACGGCAACGGAGCGATACGACAAAATTAAATGCGTACACCTGTTGCAGGACGACACGGGGGCGTACCTCATAGACCGTGATCCCACGTACTTCAGTCCCGTACTCAATTACTTGCGTC
Source organism: Ophion ventricosus (assembly GCA_963932345.1). Lineage (NCBI taxonomy): Eukaryota > Metazoa > Arthropoda > Insecta > Hymenoptera > Ichneumonidae > Ophion > Ophion ventricosus. The sequence continues at coordinate 22,330,920 of OZ010721.1, read as the reverse complement.
ATGGTAAGCTCGTCATCAACAAAGACCTGGCGGAGGAAGGGGTCTTGGAGGAGGCGGAATTTTACAACATCACCGAGCTCATACGCCTCGTCAACGAGAGAATCATGCTGAGGGACACTCGGCCGCAGCGCGACTCGAAAAAACACGTGTACAGGGTGATTCAGTGTCACGAGGACGAAATCACACAGATGGTCTCCACAATGTCCGACGGATGGAAGTTCGAGCAGGTTCGTGTCGTTCGGCGTTCCGTATGGCTGTGTTAAAAAAAAAAATCTACGAGAGGAAAGAACAGTTGATGAAGAGTGTTGCACGTTGAAATTAATTGTTAGAGAATTACGCGTTAGCTCTCGAGTACAAGGCCCTATCTCCCATTGCCAAATAATTCAGCTAATTCACTTTTTTTTTTCCTCCAATTTGACAGATATTGTCAATGCGTGCAGGAATTGCACACGAAAAATTAAGGGGGGAAAAGGCGCCTTTAAATGCCCGAAAATGAGTCATTTTTCATGAATTTTTTTAAAGGTGATAAAATAATCGCATATTTTTTTAAATTTTGACATCTTACAACTTTCAAGTGTTTTTTTTTTTTTTTTTTACATAACGGCGGCGTTATAAGGCGACTTTAGGCGTCTTTTGCGAGATATCGAAAAGTGCTCTATTCGTCTGATTTTTTTCTATTGATCTGAAACGGAAAACGAAATTTTTTTTTTTTTGATTATTGACACGTGTAGGGGAAGGATATACCTATAAAAACATAAAAAAGTATAAAATTCAAAATTAATTAAGCTTTTAAATCAAATTTTCATATGCTTGACCATTTTCTTGAGAATTTTTACCACAAAAAGGTAATTTATTTACGCGATAAACTTAAAACTTTAGGTATATCGTTCCGATAATGTTATAGTGAGAAAACTCCAAAAATTTCAGCCAGATCGATCGATAACGTTTTCGTGCTATAACACGAGCACTTTTTGGAAAATCCTTACACGGAGAGAATTAAATGTTAAAAATAACTGTGCAGTAACGGTAACCAGATGACAACCCTGAAACTTCGCTTATTATTACTGAGTAAAAGACAGATTTTCACGAAAATAAAATAAAATTTCTTCTTCAGATAGAAAATTTTACCAGATTTTCTAGTAAATTTTCATGTGTAACAAAATACGCAAAACTTAAATTTAAAAAATATATAATATCAGCGAAATTTTACTGTGCATTTTATTATTTTATGCCTTACAAAAATGTCTATAAAAAAAGTATCGTCTTTATAACAGTTATTTTAAGATTTATTATAAAATTTAATGAGTGTTATAGGAAAATGTATTGTGCTCTCGGTAAAAATTATCGTGCGCTCTACCCTTCTTGTATAGTAAAATTTTAGCTACGTATTTGAAATTTTCTGTAACGCGAGTTAAAACAAAACTTGTCGCGTACGAATTATTATGCTTTTTTCACTTGTCACCACATTGAAATATATCACGGTAATTTTTACCGTGAAATTCACGACAAAAATTACTTTTTAATTCTCTCCGTGCAGTTTCGAGATAATCGCGTCTAAAGTTTCAGTACAATAATGTGATATACGACTATGCTATACGACCAAAGTTGGCAGTAACTAGTTACTTCAGTATCGAATTCGATTAAAGATACTCGATACACATGTATCGAGCAACAAGAATTCGATACTTCGCTACAAAAGTAGCGATCTCCAACAATCGCTCGTTAATTTTGTATCGAGTGACGAAAAATCCTTTGATACTCGATACTTTTGTATCGAGTGTCGAATAAATTTTCGTTACTCGTTACACAAGTAACGAGTAACGAAAAGCTTTTCGTTACTCGATACTTGTGCCAACAGTTTTTTAATTTCTCACGGTTGATACAGAACACTTGTGCTCGAAGGAAGGTAAAGAATTTCCGAATTTTTGGCAATTTTACAAAATTTGTAAAAAAAATTTTTAAACGATGAAAAAATTCTTGAAAAATTTATATGCATTCGGAAAACTTAACAATTTCATTTCAAATAACAAAAAAAAACAATTTTATACAAATTTAAACAAATAGCAATATTATAAAAGTATCGAGTATCGAAGAACTTTTCGTAACTCGATATAAAAGTATCGAGTATCGAATAAATGTTCGCTACTCGATACAAAAGTCGCAATCTCCAACAATAGCTTGATACTTTTGTATCGAGTAACGAAAAGTTTTTCGATACTCGATACATTTGTATCGAGCAAAACGTAACGCCCGATACAGATCTTGGACAACTCTGTATACGACTATGTGCTATAACTTCGTAAATATTTCATATTTCGATTTTTCGATTTTCCAGTTTACTCTCAATATATTATACTTTCGAAATATGTGAAAAAATCGTTTTTTTTTTAACTACGTAAAAGGTTTCCCCCTTAAATAAATCGCACGGGTACTCTTCTCACAATTAATTGCCGAAGTTACTACCGATTTCTCGCTACGCCATTAACGTTCGGGTTTGCTCAGCCTGACGTTTGCCGTTCGTATAGTGGCTGAATTTTTAACAAAATTTTATCAATCGACGATTTTCATCCCCCAGCTGATCAACATCGGCTCCCAGTACAATTACGGTAACGACGACCACGCGGAATTTTTGTGCGTGGTGAGCAGGGAGTACGGGGCGAGTCAGCTGAGCTGTAAGGAGCAGGAATCGACGGACCGTGTCAAGGTACCCGTAGCCCATTCGCATCATTCGCACCCCAGCCAAAGTAGTCGCGATTAAGGATTTTTCCTGTTTACCCGCTCTTTTCTCATTTTACATACATTTTTGTTTGTTTTGATTTCGTTTTCTTTTTTTTTTTTTTTTTTTGTTACGAGCCTGGACTGCGGTGATCTTTAACTGTATTTTTTTTTATCGCGCCTCTGACACGTTTCGATATTAATCACAGGTGTCTGGTTTTCTCGTCTGTGCGTGCGTGCGCGAGTATCCGCGTGTTTATTATTCTTACTCACGATATTACTGCTCACTTCAGTATTATAATTGTGTAATATTAATCATTGACAATGGAGAGTAAGGTGTAAAGAAAAGAAAAACAAAAAAAACGACACGGGGGCTTGCGCGCTGTTTGTCGGAGATCGTAGAGTAACAAATCGATGTAACACGAGGACATTTTGAAGTTTGCATCGTTCGGAGGGCAAGGAAATCTTTTTTTTTTTGTCGTCGTCTGAAATCTCCGTAGCAGTTCCGCCAACGAAAATCACTCGGACGTTTTTTTTTTAGGATCCTTGAAGGGAGCGATCCCTTTAGGCAGCCGAAAATAAGTGAATTTTCTAGATTTTTCTTTTGTGTTTGTTTGGGTTTTTCTTTTGTGTCGAAACTATTCTTTCAAAATACTAAAAATTATACGTTCGTATTATTACATCTTTTGAGTTTACAAAAAAAAAAGTATTTCAATTCAGAATGTTGGGTGTGCGACAATTGCTTCAGAGACGGTCACCGCCTGAGTTATTTCCACGGCGTACAACCAAGCGTCTGGTGCATTGATCCGAAACATCAGAGCCAAGGAGTTTTAAATTTCTAACATCCACACGCTCTATGTGAACCTAAAAAAACCAAATAAAAGGCAAAATTCGAAAAATGGCACGTTTTTGAAAAACTCTTCGATTTTTCATAAAATATTTGCTACAGAGTTTTTTTCCAATGAAAAAGTAGTTTCTCAAATAATTTTCAAGGAACTTTAGGTTCACATAGACGGTAATTATGTTATGTAAAAGTGTGTAAAATTTTGAAATTATCAATTAGATAGTTTTCGAGTTATCTTGTACGAGGCTGACGAAAAAGTGATTTTCAGGAAAATGGATATAAAGTTTTTAAGACTCAATAGGTTTGCGAATCAATGACATAACGATTGATCCGTAATTTCGGGTCCCTCAGCCTCCTACACCTAAATACACCTAAGAAAATTTAAAAAATGGAAATAAAATTAACGAATTTTCTTTGAGTTCCAACGATGCAAACTTCAACGAAATACACAACGGTGCGGTTTACACAATCGAAAATCACAGGATCACATAGCGAAGTATAACGTGGTATTGGATCCTTCGGATCTCATTAAGCGCTGATCGAGTAGAAAAAAAAAATTGCGCTTGAGATTCCGCGTCCGAACGCGCCACGGTATCTTCGATACTCGCCTTTGTAACACACACACATACATATCGTGAACTAATCCATCGGTACAACGAGGAGTGCATGAGCATGTTTTTTTTTCTCCACATCGTCGAGACGTCATTGTCCGCCGGGAGTTTAATCGATAACGATTATTATTATTGTAACGCATGCTTATTATTACGATCTTTTTTTTCTCCTTCTCTGTTCGGAAATAAAGATTATTTCTCATTCGAATATGGGTTTGGTTCATTTTGTGTCCATTTCTCCTGCATGCTTCGGTGTGTTGTTTTTGTCGTTGTTGTTGTTATTGTTGTTGTTGTTGTCGTTGTTGCTGCCTGTCTAGTATTCTCTCACCGTGGTGGCGCAAGTTTCGATGCAATTTTTAGCGCGAGCTTGCGCGTTATCGCGCGTCGATGTAGAATCGAACACGCTGGGCTCTAATATCGGGTGTTTCTCGCAAGTGTCTCGAAACCGATTGTTCGGAAAGTTGGATGAACCGACCAGTGAATGGACGATTAACGACAATACAGGATTCAAATGGATTATGAAAACAAACTTTTTAATTTACATAGCTAACAAAAGATATTCGGATAGTAGAAAAAAAAATATTCGAAGTAATTGGAAAAAAATATTATTGGAGGAATTGATAAAGAGGCCAGTAAATGGACAAATTATCAAACTAGACTCAATTTGGGGGGCCTTATCGTTTATCTTTTTTTTTTCCCGAAAAACCCCTGGATAACAAAGTGGCAGCGGTTTGAAAAAAAAAATGCAATTTTTTTACTTCAACGGACGAAAAAAAAATGTTCTAAATCAATTTTTAACGACAAATCGCTTCCTGACGGCTCCGCAAATTCAATTTCCTTTCAATTGCGCAGAGATTCGTGTGAATTGGTTTATCCGTTGAAGCTGTCGAGCGCCCGGCGCGCAGAAAAATACCATTTCCAGAAAAACCCATTCAAAGTTTAACATTTAGGCTGTAAATTCTAAAATACTTCAGATATGAAAATATCCTTTTATTCACGTATTTTAAACACTTTAAGGATACAAATTATGTAAAAAAAAAAAGAAAATCGAATTTTCCATCGTCGTGAACGGTAACCTGCCCTCAAATGCTGCATTCGGAGATTACTGTGTTGTGCCGAAATTGTAATATTCTTATACATATGAAGATTATAGTCGTTATAGCGATTTCGTAGAAAATACACATTTTTTTTCTTTCATTTTAACGTGACATTCTCAAAAAAAACGACGAAAGGTTTTTTCGACCGAGAAATAGAAAATTAAATTTTGTCAAAATAAATTTGTAAAAAATGGTTTTATGACAGCATTTGATGAAATGTACATTGTCAATTCTTAACAGTAATTAATTTGGCTATTTTTAGCAGATGAGCTAAATTTTTCGCTCTGTTTTGCGAAATATCAGAAAAAAGCCCATATGTCCATTTATTGGAAAGAGGTTAGAATATTATTATGATATTTGAATTTTTTGCAAAAAAAAAAGAAAGATTGATTCTATGTTAAATAATAAAAGTAATATCCTCAAAACTTATAAAATCTTTTGGTTTCGCCTGTGCACAAGCGTATCGTAACTAAGTTGCGCGGCGTCGTGCAACTATCAAAAACTAGAAAAATTTCGAGTCTCGTAAAAATTCGATATTCAACTAAGAAATTGAGTTAAGAAAAAAAATGTTCGATTTTTTAATCCTTTGCGGTCGGTGTCCCCGTAGCGGAGACGATTTTTAAATCGTCGTAGAAGTCGGTGTATCCCCGTAGCGGAGACGATTTTTAAATCGTCGTAGATTTGCTCCGACCTGCTGGTACTCCTAAAAGCGAAATCTGCCTATCGCAAAGGGTTAAATTTATAATTGATCTTTTGTGATGATTGAACGGAACGTCAGAAAGCTTTTTCTTTGAAAGTGATTCTGAAGATAATTATTCATTGTTTTTATATCACGATAATTCAAATTGTAAATGTTCCGGCGCGAAATGCCACGCTATCGGCGCTGGCGCTTGTGACGTCACCGTTCGAACGGCGCGTTCGAACGGCTGCCGAAATGCTGTTCGAAATTGCGGTTCGAAATGCTCCCGGCGCATTTTTGCCAATATCGTTGTTAATTGTTGAAAAAAAAGAAAATACTTCGCTTTAAAAACCGTACATGATCTTTGCAATGAAGAAAAAAAAATCATTTAAAACCCAATTTTAACGATACCTTTGATTTTTTTTTTTTTTTTTGCTAAATTATAATGATTCGAGTTTTTATCGACAATTCCATATTCTCGACTTATTTTCAATATCGACAGCTTTCGTCCGTTCACTGGTCAGGGTGCCGACCATAAGCGTCGTAATGAAAAATGTTTCGAACAAAAGTTGCTCGTTTCCGAGTGGAGGGAAAGTAATAAAAATTTAAAAAAAAAAGGTACAGGTTCCTGTTCAACATTTCGATGTTGACCTTCCCATGACCTTGACCGTTGCGCCCAAGGTCAAACCAACATCGTCGGTTCTTCCTCCCCCTCGGAACCAAACAACTCTTGTCTCAAACATATTTCGCGCAAACGCATAATTTCCGAGACAGCAGCTCGCAACAACTCGAGCACCCTGTAAAAGAACCCTTCATGTTCATTAGCCTTTACGATCATATACGCGGGGGGGGGGGGGGCTGGGCAGGGGCTGGGGTGAAGAAAATTTTGGAGCATCAAAATTTACACGATTCACATATGATTTATGGATATTTAATACATGTACTAAGCTGAGGTCGTTGGGTTGTATTTTAGGTACTGCAGCAGAAGGGCTCGCGCATGTAATCCCTTCTCCCGCGTCGCGGATCCTTTATTCCTCCTACCTCTCTCTCTCTCTCCTACAAGAACTCACAGACCGTCTACGCGCAGCAACAAGATGAAGACTGTTTTACGTTTCTTTACGTTATTTTTTTTTTTTCTCTGCGTTGACCTTAATTTTCGTCGACGTCGCAAGAGTCACGGCGTTAGTTTTTTCTTCTTTTTCTTTCTCTCTCTCTCTCTATTGTTTTTTTTTTTATTATTAAACTTTATAGTATTGAATATACATGTGACATTGTATAAGGCTATGAGCAAAAAAAAGAAAAACGCGGAACTCACCCGAGTTTTTACCGATCTCTCTCTCTCTCTCTCTCTTTCTCTCTCTCTCTCTCTCTCTCTCTTTCTCTCTCTATCTCTATCTCTATCTCTCTATCTCACTCTCACAATCGAGCTAATTGTAAATTCACGATAAACACACGGAGCGGTGCGTCGAATAAATTTATTGATAAATTCTGCCTTAAGACACACGTACACTCACGAATGCGAATGAAACACACGCGAATTCACACACACACACACCATTTGTACGATGAATCAAAAGGAGCATACTTTGTCCATTGACCAATATATTACTCATCCGAAACTCGTCGATAGGGATTTGCAATCTTTGCGATATTTATAAAACGACAATAGCATTTACGTGAGGGGGGAGCGGGGGGGGGGGGGGGTGGTAACAAAAAAATATTCGAAAAACGTAAAAATTCGACGAATAAGAAAACGAGAAAAAAAGAAAACGTCTTTAATACAAGTTTCTATGTACGATTGTACAATTACGCGTATAGTTCATTGTTTTTGTACGAAATTATATGTACAGAGTTAATTGTTATTGTTGTTTCTCTCTCTCACTCTCACTCTCTCTCTCTGCTGTTTTTTCTCTCCATTCTTCGTTCTACTTGATTTGCGCCTTTTACGTAAGGGGTTGTCTAAATTACCTTCGCACTGCCGCTATGAAAAAAAAAACAAAGGAAAACCGAAAAGAAAAAATAAAATGTAATGTTTGTAATAATAATAATAATAATAATAATAATAATAATAATCTAGCCGATCATCTTGGATCGCGTCGAGGGAGCTTTTTCTCTTTCTTTGTTTGTTAAGTAACGCGAGACGAGGACCGTGATCGTCGACTACACACACACACACACAAATAAATATATGTACATATATATTAAGGGTACAAATAATTTGCTTATATTCTCTTGAAAAGTTAACAAATTATTTCTTAATGCATAAGGAAGAATTTCAATCGATAAAATAGTCTCGGTAATTTTGTATTATCTTCAACATTACGTGGACAATTTTATGGACGGAAATCTTTCTTGTACTTTTATAAATAAATGTTGAATTTTACAACAACAACAACAACAAAAAGACAAGAAATTCATTTGTGCATTAGACATATAATGTTCACTCGACAATGATACGTATAGAAAAAAAAAAAGTATACACCCAAACACACTCAAGTTCTTATATTTTCTTGGAAAGTTTAAACATTATTTTCAAGTTTGTAAGGAAGATTTAAATCGATAAAATAGTTTTCGTAATTTTTCATTATCTTCAATATTACGTGGACAATTTTTCGAACGAAAATCTTTCTTGTACTTTTATAAACAAATATGTATGAGGCATTCCACCCCCTTCACCTAGCCCGTGATCCCGAACATTTTTTATTTTCCTGATTTTTTTTTTGTGTAAAATTATATACCCCATGAAAGGAATATCCACACCAATTTTTAGATTTTTATCTCTTCTCTTTTAGGAGTTATACTTTTCCAAAAAATGTCGATTTCGGAAGTTTTGGAAACGTTTAATCGCTGATAACTCCTGAACTAATTGAAATATCGACAAATGTCAACATATATATATATATATTTTTTCATTTTGATTTATATTGTCATGAAAAAATATGAAAATAATTATCATTTATCCTGGACCACGTATTTTTTGCTTCGAAAGTGGAAACTATTTTTTTTAGGGATGATTGCCATTTTTTTATTTTTTTGCAAAAATTTTTCAAGATAGAGTGACCTATTGTATGATTTTTCAGACTAGTCTCATCGTGGGCCTATTTTTCCTTCTATTTTTTTTCGAATTAGCATATTTTTTTGAGAAGATCTTTATCATTTTAATATCGAAACAATTTTCTCTTTCCATAAATCGAAATTAAAAAAGAAATTAAGAGAATTATTAAAAGAGAAATTAATCATTTCTTTTAATAAATCGAAAAAAAATAGAAGGAACAATGGGCCCACGATGAGACTAGTCTTAAAAATCCTAGAATGGGTCAATCTATTTTGGAGAATTTTTTTTTTTTAAATAAAAAATGTCAATCTTTTAAAGAAAAAAGTTGGCACTCTCGAACCAAAAAATACGTGGTCCAGTATAATTGATAATTGTTTTCATATTTTTTCATGAAAGTATGCTTCAAAATGAAAAAAATATATACATATTCACATTTGTCGATATCTCAATTAGTTGAAAAGTTATCAGCGTTTAAACGTTTCCAAAACTTCCAAAATCGACATTTTTCAGAAATTTATAACTCGTAAACGAAAAAAGATAAAAATCTAAAAATTGGTGTGGATATTCCTTTCATGGGGTACAATTTTACAAAAAAAAAATCAGGAAAATAAAAAATGGTCGGGGTCACGGGATAGGTGAAATGCCTCATACATATATTACAATGTTCACTCGACAATGATGCGCATAGAAGAAAAATATACACATAAACACACACACACCCATTTATAAATATATAAACACAGACACACACTAAATAATCGTTAGCTCATTGAGAACGAGAGAAAATGGAAAAAAGTGAGAAAAAAATATATATGTACCACGTAGCGAGAACTAAATGTTATATCCGTGACGATCGAAAGTGTTCTCAATAAGACAAATAAGATCATCATTGAATTTTGTTAATTGTTATCGTTCGAATGAGGTACACCGAGAGTGAAAAGAAAGAGAATAAAAATAAATTCAAATATATAATAATAATAATAATAAGTAATGATAAAAAGAAAATATGTAATAGAAATTGACCGAAAGTACTTGGGTGTGCGCGCGCGCGGATTGGAGAGAAAATATGAAAGATGTGAGTAAATGTCGATGAGAGTTGGATAATTGTCAATTGTCGTAGGCCTATTATAATACGATCGAACGCGAATGCCCCGGACAATACGCAACGTGTGCACGAGAAAACACGACTAGTTTTTACGAGACGAGAGGGCAAGAAGAAGAAAAAAAGAATGGAGAAAAATTGGAAGTGTTATTTAAGTTCAGGGAGAAAAAAAAAAGAATAATATATAGAACGAGGGAGAACGAAGGGAAACGAGAGACTTCTGCCCGAGTGCAACATCGTGGACGCATCGTGAGTCCTCGTGTATCGGTGAACGCTACGGACCTTGCGAAGACCACGGAACTGGAAAAGTGTTTTGTTTTTTTTTTCTGGTACACTCGCCTGTTAACAATGAGATTTTGCAAAATTTTCACGCTGAAGCGAATTTTGTACGTCGCGCATGAACTATTATCACACGTACCGTGCACCTTCTCTTGCCGCGTACGCTGCGAAGGCCACATGGTCTCGAGCATTTTTTTTTCCCGGCATCGGATACGTCCAGAAGATCGAAGTTTCCGGAAGGTGGGCTGTGTAGGGTTTGAGGAAAAAAAATGGATTAAAGTGGGGAGGGCGGGTTGGAGTGCTGTTGAAAGAAATAGCGATGTGAAATGGAATTTTTTAAGGGATTTTTGAGTGAAGATTGACATTTGGATTCCCGAGATTATTGTGAAAGATGATTTCTAGATATTTATTTAAAAAAACACGCTTTCGATGTAATGAAGGAAAAAGTACATGCTTTATATAATGAAAAAAAAAAAATTTATGTATTGAAAAAAAACACGTTTACTATTTATAGAAGAAAACATTTTTTCGATATATTGAAAACAAGCACATTTTCTATACATCGAAAAGGAAAAAAGTTTTCTATCTATTGAAAAAAAAACACGTTTTTCATTCATCGAAAGGAAAAAACGGTTTCTTTCTATTGAAAAAAAAAACATGTTTTCGATATATCGAAAACAAGCACGTTTTCTACACATTGAAAAAGAAAAAAGTTTTCTATGCTAAGAAAAAAACATTCTCTATATATAGAAAAAAAAACACGTTTCCTGTATATTGAGAAAGAAAAAAGTTTTCTATACATTGAAAACAATCACGTTTTCCATATATCGAAAGAAAATAACATTTTCTATATAAAGAAAAAAAAATATGTTTTCTATATATAGAAAAAAAAGCACGTTTCCTATATATTGAGAAAGAAAAAAGTTTTCTATACATTGAAAACAAACACGTTTTCCATATATTGAAAGAAAAAAACATTTTCTATATATAGAACAAAAAAAACATGTTTTCGATATATCGAAGACAAGCACGTTTTCTACACATTGAAAAACAAAAAAGTTTTCTTTATACAGAAAAAAAACACGTTTTCCATATATCGAAAGAAAAAACATTTTCTATATATAGAAAAAAAAACATGTTTTCGATGTATCGAAAATAAGCATGGTTTCTACAAATTGAAAAACAAAAAAGTTTTCTATATACAGAAAAAAAAACACGTTTCCTATATATTGAGAAACAAAAAAGTTTTCTATACATTGAAAACAAACACGTTTTCCATATATCGAAAGAAAAAAAACATGTTTTCGATATATCGAAAACAAGCACGTTGTCTATACATTGAAGAAGGAAAAAGTTTTCTATATATTTAAAAAAAAACACGTTTTCAATACATAGAAAGAAAAAAACGTTTTCTGTGTATAGAGAAAAAAAAAACATGTTCTCGATATATTGAAAACAAGCAAATTTACTATAATATAGAAAAAGAAACATGTTTTCGATATCTTCAAAATAAGCAAGTTGTCTATATATTGAGGAAAAAGAACACATTTTCTATACATTGAAAACAAACACGTTTTTTGTGTATAGAGAAAAACACGTTCTCTATGGATCGAGAAAAAACACGTTTCCTACATCTTGAACAAAAAAAAACACATTTTCCATACGATGAAAAAACTTCAGCTTCAATGCATACTCGTAGCCGCATCAGAAGATGCATCGAAAATTGAGTCGGATAATGATCGAAGCTAGTGAAACTGATTCATATTGAGTATTTCTTGAAGAGCTTGCTCACATACGCCTAAAGGGAATCGGCCCCATCACTGACCCTTTCGAAAGAAAAATCGCGTTTTCTCGAGTGACCATTTAACAGGGATACAGCTGAAGCAAAGTACCGGCGTCTGAAAGCAATTGTTTTTTCGCGTACCAAAGGTTCGGGAAAAAAAAAAGCCTCAGCCGTACGGGAAAGAAAGCTTTAACCGATAGAAAGACAGAGAAAATGTCGAAAAATTGTAGATATCGTCTCAGCGTCGCGTTCGAACCCTACCAGCTCATTTTCATCCTGAAAAAGAAACGAATTTACGGACAGTATTTTTTTTTTATCGCAACAGAGTAGTTGTGCACAGGCAGCTTATCAGGCGAAAAATATTCACTGTTGGTTAACTATTTTTTAATGCAAAAAAAAAAAAGATTCTAAACGCCATAATCTTTTATTTTTTTGTCTCAACAAACGATTCAGCTCAACTTGCCGGAAACTTCGAACTTTTATTAGACGTATATTGAGTCTAGAGAGGAAGAAAAAATTCAGTGTCCTTTGACATTAATTCGGTGAAGAGGGTCGAGACCCTCGTCGAGGCGAAATTTCCCACGACGATCCTTTGATATACGGAGTCGCGCACCGACGATTTTTTACACCGGATACGGTCAATTCACTTCTTCATCGTCTTCTTCTTTTCTTTTTTCACCGACGAAAAGAGTTTGTACTTTCATAGAAGAATTTCTAAGGATCTTTGACTATACTCGATGTTTTTGTCGCGACCTAGGCGTAACGAGGAAAAAAAAAAAAACAAACCAAATAATTGTAATTTGTACGACTTTTGAGATGGAAAACCTTTTAATACGAAAATGAAGAAAAAAAAAACGCGAGAGCAAAAAAAAACAACAAAAGAAAACTTAAAGTAAATTTTCATTGGTATACGATAATTTGAGATCTGAGAGAGCGACACCGCGCCGTCAATTTTGCGGAGGAGAGTAATGAAAGCGAGAAGAAGAAAGAAAAAAACGGCGATGCAAGGCGAGAGAGGACAGATTATCGCGTGCGATACCGATGTTTGTAACGAATAATTGTATATTAACCGCGACTTCACACACACACACACCCACCCACACACCGGAACACTTGTCCTTCTGATACCACCCACGAATAGCAAAAGAAAAAAAAAAAGAACGAGGTGAATTGTGTACCTTAGGGGCCTTCTTGTCCATTTGATTCACCTTGAAAAAGATACAGAGTGATTCATAACTATCAGGATTCCCTTGATGACCGTATAAAATGTGCCATTATGAGAAAAACCGCTTTTTTTTCCAAAATGTCGTGAGACCAAAATTGTCGAGATGTTCGCAATGGCACATTGTACCTTGGACTCGAATATCAAGGCAAATTTTTATCAGACGAGATTTAAAAAAAAAAAGCTTTTTGCTCGCAATGGAACTATGTGCTCGTCAAAGCAATTCTGATAGTTGTGAATCAGCCCGTATATCTATACACACACGCACTCGATGTTTTTAAAGATCCCTCAAATCAAAGGCCCTTAAGGGGTTACGTGGGTTTCGAAGCCAAAAAGAAAGCATATTTTTTATATTTTTTTTAACTATAATATATTAATTATTTTATTCAAAATCTTAAGCACGTAAAAGAGCAACATTTCAACAATATTGAAGAAAATTTTCATCCAAAAATTTGGGAAATTCAGCCGGTGGGACCTGGTTTCCGGAGACACCCCTAAAAAAAAGTGTCCTCGTGGTGGTCAAGATAACTCATGATAGCTTTATCTGAAATTAAAAAACCAAATTTTTTCTGTCAGTAGATAAGTATAGCTCGTGATTAAACGAAGGATTTTTAAAAAATTGAAATTTGAATTTTTGGCAGAGTTGTATGCAAAATAGTTCCATTTTTGGTACAATTTTACACTACGTTATAGCCTTGTAAAATTAATTGTAATCGAAAAAAAAAACCTTCGTTCAATCACTGGTCAATGCTATTTTGAAGTGTGCAAAATTTCAATAAGATTGGTGCATTCGTATTTGAGAAATCGTGTTCACCGACTTCAAAAATACTGTTTTGAGAAAAATGCGTATACCTGCGTCGCTTCCGGTCGGTCTTTCCCAACGGGGGGAATTCCCAAAGGCTCTCTCTCCTAGAATTTTACTCCGTTCGACTTAAAACTTTGGCAGAACGTTCTAGACATATTGTACTATTAGATAATAAAATTTAAAAAATGAATTTTTCGAAATTTTCAAACCCACGTAACCCCTTAAAGTACATACACGCAAAAAAAAAAACACCTATCTAATAATTCAAATAACAGTGGAATGTTCAATGTTGAATAATGGGCTTACATGACGACGAAACTCACGGATATTACTCATTACGATTATTATTATTGTAATAGTTGTAAAAGAGAAATAACGACGAAAGTTCGCGGGATCCTATTCATTAATTTAAGTGCAATTGTTTGATTATTTTTGTCCTTCTGTTTTACACGAAAGATATTTAACGCAAGTTTACTCGATAATTAGAATAATATTGGTCCACCGTTATATATATATATATATATATATATATATATATATATATATATATATATATATATAACACACTCTTGGCGAAAATGAAAAGCGCGTTTTTCCATCAGTTGTAAAACTTAAACTAAATAAAGACTTTATTGTACAACTTTGATAGTGTTTTAGAATTTTACGAATCGTACGATCACGTATTACAATTAATTGCACGATTAATCATATACTTAAGGGACGATAAGCGTATTTATATACAATCTTGGTAAAAACGATTTACAACGTGGCTGGTGTTTGTCGAGAAGCCGGAGGCACTGATGTTCACGGCATGCTGGCTATCGTCTTCAGTGGCTGATCCAGATACTTTGCAAGCGCTTGCGCCTTCTCCTTGAGCAGACCGAAACCGACGTTCTCTCGGGCGTAAAGGCATAGCAGGAGATTGGCCACTTCCGTTATTACGACTTTGCCTTCCTGGAGAGAGCATTCTGTTTGAGATGGTACGGTAGGTAGTCGGAAAATGAGTTTCGGTAGGACAATTATCAAATGTTCTTATTTCGATGCGGGATATGATCGTAATATGATGTGTGTAAAATCGATTCTACACTTTGCAATAATGTCGTATATTGTGGCAGGACCAGTTATGATTAGATTTTAGCGAATTTCCGGCTAATATGTGGAAAAAATAGAGCCTCTCTGAACGTATTGGGAGTATAAATTAATTCGGTCCGTTTTCAAGAGATGGCTCTTATGAATGTTTCATAGTGACAGCTGATTTCGGTGGTTTCGGGGAGGTTAGACATCTGTCAATAACATTCAGTTTATATCGCTTTGAGTTCCATTAAAAAACTTGTTTTTTACTGTGTTGAATATGTCAAAGTTTGTGTTAACTAAGCAGCATTTGGGGGAAGTTTTACTTTTCTGCTTTAATTGGAAGAAAAGTGCAGCTGAAGCGCATCGAATGCTTGTTGAAGTTTATGGTGATGATGCTCCGACTGATAAATCATGTAGGGAATGGTTTCGACGCTTTAAAAATGGTAATTTCAACGTTGAAGACAAGCCTCGCCCTGGACAGCCAAATGAGCCAATGAGCTGCTACAACCTGGCGATTCCATTACGGGCGATCGGTATAGACTACAATTGATTCGTTTGAGCGGTGCTTTACGAGAAAAACGGCCGGAATACGAGTAAAGACATGACAAAGTTATTCTTCTGCATGACAACGCTCGGCCTCATGTCGCAAGAGTCGTAAAAAAATATTTGGGAACGCTCAAGGGGATTTTCCCTGTCTCGTAGAGCCGATAGAAGAGATTTTTTTTCAAAGTTACCAAGCAGTCCATCAGAACGAATTGAAGCTCGTCCTCCTTGAAGGCGTTTCTGCCGTTTTTCTCATAGGCCGACCATATATTGCTCGTGATCGCGGCTGTGACTCTGGCGTCTTTGTCCCCATAGCCGCTGTACGCCAGGAGGCCGCCGTCCCTGCTCAACAATCTGGAAAATCAAACGACACGCGAGCTCGTATTCATCGTTTTCATCGATACGCTTGGGAACGTCAAAAGCCAAGCTCGCTCGGACACTCGCAAACATAACCTCACTGTTTGCGAACAAAAAATTGCTTTTGTTTGTTGTAATAAGCGCGGGAAATTTTCTTACAATGTGTTTTCCACGCCCCCTGTATTGGCCTGACTCAAGACTTGAGTTAAAGCCTTGGGCTTCAACATTTTACGCGTTCCTTTAATAGTTTCGAGTTTACGCGACGGATACGTTGGAAAATTTGACAAGACGATGATTCGGTTTGTCAATGACAGAGGGTATCGGGGAGGCTAGAGTAGAGGAGTCCGAACTGTGTATCTCAAAAGTGGCTACGAAAACGTGGTCAAACAGAGATGGCGCCACTATTGCTAAGACCTCGAGAAGTGAGCTACGTATGCGTTTCGTGTAAGAGAGATGGAAGAGGATCGAATACGCATCCTAGCCTCCAATCTACTAACAGAAAAAAATTGAGTTTCCTGGCCTGTATGTAAGACCGTGCTCAAGGGTGAACGAAAAGTTTTCTCCGATGACCGGAAGTCAGTGAGCGCGTCAAAGAATACGCGTTTCCGGTTTGAGGGCCAATCACGACCTAGCAGCGAGGTAACGCGGCCATCCCGTTGGTCGAAGAGCCTTAGTGAGTCTAGACGACGAGCCAATGGCGCTTGAGCGGCCAGTAATCGCTGCGAGCTCATTGGTTATGTTTGCTGCGCCTCAGCGGATGCGCGTCGGGCATAACCAATAAAGAGGCGTGCGACCTCGCGGCTTGCGAAACGGATGCAAGCGAATCGTCGACGATGAATACGCGGCTTGGATCGTTTCGTGCTCTGTTTGTACTTTGTGTATCACATGCCCGAATGGGCACGTTCTTTTAACTTTTTCTTTTTTTAATCACGAACTCCCGCGAGCGTAATAAAAGTGTACGTACACGTTCGTCCGTTCGGGAGATGCGAAATTTTATGAGGAAAAAAAAGCGCTGGTATGGGATTGTCTGATAGACAATTTCGCGGTGAAAAATTTGCACACGAGCACACCGTCATGGGCTGACTCGATAGGTACGCTTTTTTTTTCGTTTATTTACTCCACATTTGTGAAATCAACGCACTTTGGCGCCGTACGCGAGTCTCGCGTAAATATCATTTTTAAGTTTTCTCGACGATCGCGCGGGTTTTTTTTTTTTTCGTCACGTCCGAGATAGGCATTGCGCTCTCAGTGTTTTGGGAGCCACGATGTTTTTTTGCTCGCTGAAACGCAGTGACTAGCTTAGTTTTGCAAAAAAATGCAATGTGTATTGTTCGAGAACAGAGCGCTGGAGAGGCAGCTCTTCGATGGATTCAAAATGTTCTCCCTTTTGGGAGATTTGGAAAAAAACAGTTTCACATCGTGGTCTGCTAAAAGTTGCAGAGAGTGTAGCTCTTTGTTTTGCAGAAACGTGAAGCGTTCGGGGCAAAAATTTGGTCGCCGTAGTTTCGTTTGGTATTTGAAAGACATTCAAATAAGCAACTTTTTGCAGAAACGAAGAGTCTCAGACCCAGCTCTGTTAAAAGATGCGCAGAGTGTGGCTCTTCGTTTTAGCGAAAGGTAGAACGTCTGGGAGAAAATTTGGTCGCTGCAGTTTCGTTTGTTATTCGAAACAAACGCAACTGAGCAACTTTTTGCAGAAACGAAGAGTCTCACCTCCAGCTCTGTTAAAAGATGCATGGAGTAAATCTATCTGTTTTCCTGAAATATGAAGCGTCCCGGAGAAAATTCGTTCACAGCAGTTTCGTTCGGTATTAGAACCTAACCTAAACGCTCAACTTTTTGTAAAAACGAAGAGTCTCACCCCTAGCTCTGTCAAAAGACGCGCACAGTGAATCTCTCCGTTTTTCCAAAACGTGAAGCACTCCTGAGAAAATTTGGTTCCTGTCGTTTCATTTGGCATTCGAAACAAACTCAAACGAGCTTTTTTTTTTCGCGAAAACGAAGAGTCTCACCCCCAGCTCTGTTAAAAGACGCACAAAGTGCATCTCTCCGTTTTCTCAAAACCCGAAGCGTTGCAGAGCAAATTTGTTCGCTGCAATTTCGTTAACCGATCGAGCGTGTGATACCCGTCTAACGAATAATTTGTGCTAAAAGTTTTTTTTTCAGCCGGTGCGTCAACATGCTGGAGAATACAATGTACGAAACGAACAACGGCTCGGATGCGACAGGACCCGCGGACCAAGACGGTATAGCGGGTCTCAACGAGAAACTGTTGAAACTACTGTCGATCGTGTCGCAGAGAACGCGTACTCTGTCCGACACATACTCCAACACGGACTCGGAGAGTCAGGCGGAGAATGGCGGAGGCGCAGGCGGCACTAGCCATACCGCCATGGTTCACTGCAAGTACGATTATAGTTTCGTTCGTCACGGCAGTCCTATGAATTCAAAAAATCCACCAAATTGGCTACCACCCGTAGGAGTTTTTTGGGACATTGAAAATTGTCAGGTAGACTCTAGGTATTTTTTATATATTGACGCGGAGAATGGGCAAAATTCATCATGTTCCAATTGCACTCGAAGGAATCGCGATGTTTTGATAATTAATCGTCGACTTGCGTCAAAAAATTATAATCACTGTCTATGAAAAACAGTATTGCGAATGAAAAAAAAAAAAAAATTCATGTCGAATTTGAGTTCTTTAAATACAAGTGATTTCGGGAATTTTTTTCTCATGCTATTTACTGGAAAATTTCGTTCTTCGAAACGTGAACGAACCCAACAACTAATCAATATTTTAATATCCGGTTGAATATTCTCAAATCCAAACTTCGCAGTTTTGTAAAGTTTTTTTTTTCTAATCTCATTCTTTTTACCCAAATTACAGCTATTTGAAAAACGTTTTTTTTTAATTTTCCAAAAGAATACGTGCATTTTTTTAAATGGCTGTAATTTCCATAAGATCGAGCATTTTTTTCAAAACGTTTTTTCGAAGCTGTGAGGCTCACCTTTGAGAATTTTTCACTGGAATTGACAAATATCAATCACTTTTTGAGCTGTTCATGTCGCAATCCAAAGATCGATTTTTCCGTGCAAAGCAAAATGAAATCAAAAAACGATCGAGCTCGAGTCACAGAGCCTCAAAGTTGTCAGCGATTTTTTTTTCACACCTACCTGTCCGAAAGAGTAAGAGTAAAAAAAATCGTCTCAGTTGAGGCACTTCTCGTGATAAGTTCCCAATCGTGTTCCGTCGAGCGTAAATGGAAAAGTAGAATTGCTCTATCTCCCGATCCTTCGTTAAATCGCCGTTACGCCGGCCGTAATCTCGTACAAAATATTGGTCACAGGTGCCGAAGGGTAAATCGGCAGCGGCCGTGGCTCAAGTGATAAGGGACACGTTTTTTCACGGCTATAGAGAGGTCGAGTTCGTCGTGGTTTGCGACGTGCAAAAGCAGAACAAGCAGATCATCCACGAGCTCTATAACGCTCAGGTGAGTAAATCGATCACTTTTGCATTGAGCGTAATTCCGTCCGAAGGCTGACACGCACCGTGCTAGACCAAAAACAGATATGAGAATTTTTTCATTCATTAAAAAAAAACAGTAAATTAACTTTATTGAAAATTTACAATTAGCTTTTCGAGATTTACACAGAAAAAGAATACAGAGAAGTTGAAATTTTGATTTCAATGGAAAATGGCGACATTGGCAGTGTGAAAACTTTTCTCCCCGATTTTTTTGTCGGAGCGTGGTAGAATTTTTTCAATTTTTAGGATTGAACGTGCAGCGAAATAGCAGCGTTTTTTTTTAGTGCAGATACAAAACAGTAGAAACGTATCAATAATTTTGGTGAACATTTCTTTAAAACTCTTCGCAATCGATATGTTTATTGTTACTATTTCCACAACATGTACACAAAAATAGTACGAAAAACTTGTCGAATTTTTTTTTTTTTCAATGAAAAATGAGGGCTCGAGTTCGATTTTTTTTTGCTGGAGCGTGATAGAGTTTTTTTTTTAGTTTTTAGGACTGAAACTGTCGCAAAGAACCAGAGTTCCTTGAGGTAGAAGTCTCGCCACAACAGTCACGTTGAAAGGTTTATTGTCCGCTCAATCGATGAATCGAGACTACTACTATTAATATTTCACACGAGTAAAAAATGTTTACTAAGAACTAAAATATCGAAGTTATTTCGGAAAATATCGATATTACAATAATTACGAAGCCGTGTGTTCTTTTTAACCCTTTCTAAGGCATAGGGAATATTTTTACCACCAATTTATTTTTAATTTCGAGCTTATTTTGTCTATTCCCTATGCCTTAGAAAGGGTTAACCCTTTCTAAGGCATAGGGCATATTTTTACCACCAATTTATTTTTAAATTATTGGCGCCAATTTTCCTACCACACAATTGGCGCCAATAATTTAAAAATAAATTGGTAGTAAAAATATTGCCTATGCCTTAAAAAGGGTTAGGGAATACTCCTAGGGAACTGGAGAATATTCGATATTACGATAGCCCTTGACATTGGAAATTCCATCTAGACTAGATTTTTTTCGTAATTATTTCCTTTTTTGAAGTAGAGCGTTAACAAAACATCAAAGCAAAAATATATCAAATTTTATTTTTAAAGAACTTGTAATTTGCTGAAATTGAATTTAAATTCCACTTGAATAGAAAAAAAAGGTTATTTGCTTTAACCGAATTTTAAATTCACATAAATTTTAAACAAATAAAATTTCCAATTTCCTCAAATTAAATTCTTAATTTACTAAATAAAAAAGAAAAATTCTTTAGGATGACGCGAATCCGAGAAAGAGTCCTCGAGTCGCGAGTCGATTGAAAAAGTCCTCGCAGATTCGGACAATGAAGGTGTTTTGATCTTATCTGACTAAAGAATATAAATGAAAAAAAAAGCTTCCAATTGTTTCAATTGCCGTTCTCTCTTCTAACGAGCGAGAAAACGAAAAAAAAAAATGTTGTCAGGATGATGCCGCTATCGCCGTCATATGTTCCTCTAATTGAGAATAAAAAAAAAATCTGTAGAAAAGTTTCGAAATTATTGCGTGAAATGTGAAATTTTCCACTGCTCCCCATAAGAACACGTGCAAAACCATGAAATCTATGATTGCCAATATCTCGAAAACGGAACGGTGAATCCTTTTAAAATTTTGCGGGTAATCATTTAATAGTGTCCAGAATGAGTCCTCAAAATTAAAAAAAAAACCTACAGAAAAACGCCTTGGCGAGACTACTACCTTAATGTAGATACAAAACTCTAGAAAAGTACCAAAGATTTTTGTCGAAACGTTGAAAAATTTCTTTTCATTTTACATATTTATAATTATTACTGTTTTTTCGCGAAAACAAATACGAGTGTGTCTAATTTCTGAAAAAGTGAATATAACAAAAATTCCTCGGTACTCCTTCAGTGTTACACATCTGCATTAATCAATGCTTTGGTATTTGAAATTGGCGCGAAGAACTAGAGTTTTTTAAATGTAGACTCAATACACACAAGCAAACCCAAACAAAACTCTAGAACCGTACCAGAGATTTTTGCGAAAAGTTGACAAATTTCTTTTCATTTTACATATTTATAATTATTACTGTTTTTTCGCGAAAACAAATACGAGTGTGCCCAACTTCTCAAAAAAATAAATATAAAAAAAAATTCCTCGTTACTTTCTTCGGGGTTTGCCATCCTCATTAATCAACGCTTTGATATTTCGCTCCAGGATCAATCCCAAATAGCTGGAAAAACTCCAGCTTCCAGCAAAGAAAATCTTTGAAAACTTGATACTCCTTATTTCGTAATTCTCGCCGAGTAGCAAATTTTCAATAGATTTTATTCGAATTAACCTTCAGTCTCAGTTTTTGGCCTGCCACGTTCGACTCCTCAAGGACTCGAGTTACACTCGGTCAGTAAAAATGCCCGAGCGAAGTATTCTCCCAGACGGATGACATTTCGGAAAAAACCAAGACAGACCGTCCAATGGAAATGGAGTTGAAGTTTGCATCGTTCAAATACAACGAAAATTCTTCTCATTTCCTCATTTTCATTATTGGTCCAAAATCATATTTTGCAAATTTGTTGTAAATCGTTAAATGAGAATTACTAAAAAAATGTTCGCGTGATTTTCGTAGCTCGAATATGCCAAATGAAATTTGGGAAATTAAAAGAAAATTATTTTCGTTGCATTCCAACGATACAAACTTCAAGCTTCATCCAATGAAGGGTTTCTTCCGAAATATCAGCCGTCACGAAGAACCCGCGGGATTTGCACTCAGTCTCTCGCGTTATCACGAATTTATCTCGCGCTCGCAACGACCGTGCGGTCGCACGGTCGTTGCGAGCGCGAGATAAATTCGTCCTTTCAAATTGACAAAAAAATTGGTGACGCTCGGACCAGGTGAACTTGATACACGTAGCTGCTACGTACAAAAATGCCGCTGACGAGAAGTTGAAGCAATCGATAAGAAGATTCGCCGACATACACGGTAGTCCCGCCTGCATAATCCTCATAACGAGTGACATAAACTTCGCGGTGGATCTCAGCGATCTTCGACACAGGAAGAAACTTCACGTTATATTGTTGCACAACGATCGCCCGTCGGAGGCCCTCGTGCTGTGCGCCAACGAGCACTTTTACTTCGCGGAACTCATGGAGAGTCTTCCGGTCAGGACACCGGTCAAGGTAAACAAAAAAAAAACAGAATACGCTTTAGGCGAATTATAAACAGGATGGAATTATTAATAAAAAAAAAAGTAAAGATAAAAAGCCTTTCTGTTATATTTTGTTTGTTTTCTTTATCTTCGTTTATCTCGTCGCGTTTGTGCAATTATCTACACGCGATAATTGACGCAATCGATAATAAATAAAAATACTCAAGCCGTAATGAAAAAAAAAACGACGTTCTTTTTTATTTTTTTTGTTACATGTTTTGTTTCGTTTACCGTTGAATATTGCCTAATTTCACGTGACTCCGTCACTCTACAATTGTCAATTCCCGATATTTCGATTCCACGGTGTCGGTGTCCGATAGTTTGGTAATCCCGAGAAAAAAAAAAAAAATACCACCTTCCACAGGTTCCCGAGTGTCGTGATCTCCTAGTTAGTAATCTTCCGAAGGACAAGAGTCTCAACTCGATAAAACGCCGATTGAAGCATCTCTCGGACAATTGCGGCGGTCGAGTTACGGAGATCAATCCAAATGTGGCGACCATACGCTTCGGTTCGGAGGCCAGCGCTGACAGGTAAACGAATTTAGCTCGTCGTTTGCGCCGAATCGAAAAATTTCCCGCCGCTCGGCCCTGCCAACTTTCCAAAAGCGACAAAAATCCCAACGGGAAACTCGAGTGGGGATGGGGCTTATAAGTAGGAGGAAATTCTTCGGCAAGCCAGCAATGTAACGAATTTAATTTGGCCACGCGACGTATCAGCGTGTATTCGAGAATCAAGATATTTGGAGACGAAAAGAAAACAAAAAAAAAAGAAATACGTGAGAATAGTATTCTCCCAAGTGTCGTAAAAAAAAAGCGAGATATTTTATTTATTTATTTATTTATTTATTTATCGAAGTAGAGTAATATTGGCCGCGTGGGAGGGAAATAAGTGAAGAGAATTCGAGCTACCGATGGTCCAAGCGAGCATTTTATTTCGCGGTGAGTAACGTGGGGGGAGAATGAAAAAAAGAAAAGTATTTTGGATATTTCGCATATTTTCGAAGCCGGCAAATATCTCGAATTAAAAGGAAGAGAATATTGAGAGCGCGGGAAGATAACGAATTAATTTGGCACGATCGAAATCCAAACAATCGAGAATTGGAGGTCAAGCGAAAGCCGTCTCGGAAGACAAGTGTGCCTCGGAGGACAATCGCGACGCCTCAATAACAGCTGCGCGCGTGTATAAAAACAGTTTTTTTTCTTCTTCTTTCTTTCTTACCGCTCGTAAGGGCCCAGAAGCGTATGGATGGCGAGGACGTCTACGACCACAAGATTGTCGTGAAGTTTCTCAAGGAAAAGGAGAGCTCTACGAGCAAAAGTCAAGGTGCGTGTTTATCGTTGTATCGTCTTTTGAAACGCGCTGACCGTTGGAGAGCAATGGCCTCTCGGTTAGCGTATTTTGTTTGGTAAAAGGATCGTATAGGAATGAAAAATTGATTGAAATATTTAGATAATACGTTGCCGGTTGATCCGGCTAGTGAGTCCGAAAGAGCACCAACCTCGCCCATACAAATGTACAGCGCTAGCGGAGCGATAAGCGGGGCGAGAAGCCTACCGGGCACACCGCACTACAATCCCTCGTCGCCGGTTGTCGGTGCCTTTGCCGGTTGGAACGGTCCCCATTGGCCTCCGAAAAATCCTCCGCCCGGGTAAGTTTCTTAATCTTTTTATTCCTCCGTTTCTTTTTCTTTCTCTTTTTTTTCTGCCTCTTCGAAGAATAAAAAATTGTTCTTTTATTCTCAGCAATTCGATTGTTCAAGTGGAATTATTTTCGCGGTAAATTCCTTTTTGGAAAAACCATCAAGGAGATCAGATAAACGATCAATTTTAGGATATTTTTTATTGTGTTTTTTTTCTTGACGATTTTTTGTTGCGAGAAAATTACTAGAGCAGCCGAAAAAATGTTCTAGATATATAAATATTAAGATACAAATGCTTTATCGGTGAATATGGAATATTTTTTATTTATTTTTTGAAAAATGTCGCGTCCTTGTTTTTTTTCTCGATATAAAAGATAATAATTGTTATAAACGGGTCAATTTCCAAGAGATTTTTCAATGTTTCGCACAAATCTTTTGGTGATTTTTTTAATATCCATCCAGTAATATCTTAAGGGGTTACGTGGTTTTCGAAGCCAAAAAAAGCATATTTTCTCCATTTTTTTTAAATTTAATATATAAATTTTATTCAAAATGTTAAACACATAAACGAACAACATTTCAACAATATTTAAAAAAAGTTTTATCAAAAAATTTGGGAAATTCATCCTCCTCTTCCTGGTGGTCAGGATAACTCTCATGAGTTTGTTTGGGTTTATCTGAAATTAAAGAACCAAATTTTTTCTGTTCGTAGATAACTATAGCTCGTGATTGAACGAAGGATTGAAAAAAAAAAATTTGAATTTTTGGCAGAGTTGTATGCAAAATAGTTAAATTATTGGAACAATTTACACTACGTATAGCCTTGTAAAATTATTTGTTATAAAAAAAACCTTCGTTCAATCACCAGTCAATGCTATTTTGAAGAAGTGTGCAAAATTTCAATAAGATCGATGCATTAGTTTTTGAAAAATCGTGTCCACCGACTTCAAAAATAGTGTTTTGAGAAAATGCGTATACCTGCGTCGCACCCGGCCGGTCTTTCCCAACGGGGGGAATTCCCCAAAAGCTAGACTTTTACTCCGATTGACTTAAAACTTTGGGAGAATATTCTAGACATATTGTACCATTAAATAATAAAATAAAAAAAATGGATTTTCTAAAATTTTCAAACCTACGTAACCTCTTAATCGTAAAAATATTCTACCGCGCACCTACAAAATAAATAGGGAGAAAAATATTCACTCTGCTCGTCCCCTCATTTTTCATTGAAGAAAAATTTTCAATACGTTTATTTGTACCCTTTTTCTTGTATTTTTTGCGAAAATCTTTCATACGTTTCAAGATGAAGTTTTTCAATTTCTTCATCGCTAAAATTAAGATTTTTTCCAGTTCGAAAAAAAATTGATACGTCTATTCAAACAGAATATTTACTCAAAAAATTTCTTTTAGAAAAGTTATCAATGAGAAGAAAAAAAACGATCAATGTTATAATGTTTAGAATTTTATGTTTATGTTTACAATTTTTGTTTGCTTGTGAAAAAATCCCTGGAGAAGGATCGGAAAAATGTTCTAGATATAAATAAGTGAAACATTTTCGGGATCGTTCTCTAGGAACTTTTTCACGGGCAAACAAAAATTGGAAACAAAAACAATGTAAACAAACATTGTTTCAAACCCAAACCAAATTGTAAACAAATAAAGAAGACACTTTTTTAAGTAAATATATTTGTACAAGCAAGGTAGTGTTTGTTTGGGTTAAGTGTTTTAGTGCATCTCTAAAGGTCGAAAGATTATATGTGTATACATATGGGTTAGTTTTTTTATCTTATTGGCCCCATATTTTCAATTTTTTCATATTTCATATTTTTTATACTTCTCAAATTTGTCAAATAATCGTGAAACCCAAATTATTATTCTTCCTCAGAGAACGTCATTATTTACTAATTTTTAAAAACATTCTTGTGCCGCACCATTTTTAATATTCTACACAAGTAAATTTTTTTTTACTAAGAACTAAAATATCGAAGTTATTTCGGAAAATATCGATATTACAATAATTACGAAGCCGTGTGTTCGTTTTAACAATAATAGGGCGGTCGTAAAAAAAAACCCCTAGGGAACTGGAGAATATTCGATATTACGATAGCCCTTGACATTGGAAATTCCATCTAGACTAAAATTTTTTCGTAATTTCCATTTTTGAAATAGAGCGTCGACAAAACATCAAAGCAAAAATATATAAAATTTTATTTAAAAAAAAACTTGTAATTTGCTTAAATTGAATTTAAATTCCACTTGAACAGAAAAAAAAGGAATTTTTAATTTGCTTAAACCGAATTTTAAATTCACATAAATTTTTAATAAATTAAATTTCCAATTTCCTCAAATTGAATTTTCAAATTACTTAATAAAAAAAAAAGAAAAATTCTTTAGGATGACGCGAATCCGAGAAAGAGTCCTCGAGTCGCGAGTCGATTGAAAAAGTCCTCGCAGATTCGGACAATGAAGGTGTTTTGATCTTATCTGACTAAAGAATATAAAAGAAAACAAAAAGCTTCCAATTGTTTTCAATTGCCGTTCTCTATTCTAACGAGCGATAAAACGAAGAAAAAAAAATGTTGTCAGGATGATGCCGCTACCGCCGTCGGTATTCGTCGGTAGACCGTTCAGCAGCAACGGCGACGTTATCTACAACAACAGACCGTCGTACGGCGAAATGTCGAGGGTGAAGTCGCCCGTGGTTTGGCCAATGGGTAGTTCGCAACCATACGGTCGGTGGACTGACGATCAGCAGCAACAGCACCACCAGCAGCAGTACAAACACGAGCAGAAAGGAAAGCCCCTGTTCGGGAAGCGCGTCCAAATACCGCAGGTTCGGGAAACCCTTGCGACGAATGGGAGCGGTTGTCGCACGCCCGATGACAGAAGACGAATACACGGCGCTTATCCACATATAAATTATAATCATCAGGATTGGAACATCCACGGACTGTCGTACCGTCCGTTGCCACTTCCGGCAGGTAAGAACAAGAATTAAGGGGTTACGTGGGTTTCGCAGCAAAAAAAAAGCATATTTTCTCTATTTTTTTTAAAATTTAATTTATAAATTATTTTATTCAAAATGTTAAGCACATAAAAGAACAACATTTTAACAATATTTTTAAAAAAATTCATCCAAAAATTCGGGAAATTCAGCCGGTGAGCTGGTTTCCGGAGACGCCTAAAAAAAAAGTGTCCTCGTGGTGGTCAGGATAACTCATCATAGCTTTATCTGAAATTAAAAAACTAATTTTTTTCTGCTAGTAGATAAGTATAGCTCGTTATCGAACGAAGGATTTAAGGCCTTATATACGCGATTTCGACGATTTTCGAAGGTACTTTTCTAGACGCGGTTAAAAAAAAATGACGCATATATTGACAACATTTTTTTTACAGATCATTTATGCACATGGTTAAGTATATGTAAAAAAAATCTGAAATATTAACAAATGGCGGAGATATAACATAATAAAGCAATGTATTTTTTTTGCGCGCGCGTTGATGGTGAAAATTCTCGGCATCGATGTGGGTGTCTGAAAAAAAAATGAACATATTTATGATTGCATAATGAATGTATCTTCAGTGTGAACCAATAATATTATTTAAAAAAAATTATTATAATAAAAATTCGAAACTTTAAATTTTTACACTCTATTTTTTGTCGGTATTTTATTTTTTATATTTTTTTGTGTCATTGAAATTTTTGTTTCTGTGGTTCACACGATAGGTGATGATACTAAGATTATGTTGTAAAAATTTCAAAGCGATCTGAACCTTCGTTCAAGAGTTAGAACTTTCACAAGGTTCAAAAAGTGAATCGTGGAAAAAATGGCTTTGAAGTTGGCGGTCGGGCGCGCCGCGCGGTACCTATTATTACGCTCTAAATGTAACTTTAACAATTTTTTGAATTTTTCAATTCTGTGAAGCTTAAAATATTCCTAACCGTTCAGGCTAATGGAATTAAAAATAAATAAAAAATGAAAAATTTTGAATTTTTTCGCGTATATAAGGCCTTAAAACTTTGGGAGAATATTCTAGACATTTTGTACTATTAGATAATAAAATAAAAAAATGGATTATTTGATACTTTCAAACCCACGTAACCCCTTAATCGTAAAAATAGCAATTCTACCGCGCTCCTACAAAATAAATCGGGATAAAAATATTCAGTCTGCTCGTCCCGCTATTTTTCATTGAAGATAAAAATTTCAATAAGTTTATACCCTTTTTCTTGTGTACATACACATATTGTACTATTAGATAAGAAAATTAAAACAAAAATTGATTTTTTGAAATTTTCGAACCCACGAAACCCCTTAAACAATCGATCACCATTGCCATTAATCGATCGTCTAACACGATTATTTGTTTCTCTAAAGACGTTCTGTTTTTTTTTTTACCACATCCCATTTATTTTAATTTTATAACTGGACAAGGTCTCAAATTTCAATATTGAGCGAAATTGAAGTGTTAAAATTCAATCCACGATTTTATCGTTTGCTCACAGGCTACGGGCAAGCGAACAATTTCAAGAGGCGCAGTCCGTCGCCTCTTTATCCGGGACAAATGAGGGAACACCAGTGGAACGGCCATCAGATGCAAATGCGAAACGCGAGGACCCCGTCGCCTTACGAGAGCTGCGCGGTGCAAGCTCACGGTCAACAGGTCAATCGCAATTCACCCTATCAGCACAGCGAGCCCGAGAACGAGGAGGTCGAGGTTCGTATATTATTAGTAGTAGTAGTAGTTTTATTTCCAGGGTATATACCATTTAAGGTAGTAGTCTCGACAAGGTGCTTTTCTATAGATGTTATTTTTTTATTTTGAGGATTCATTCAGGACTTCATTCATTTCATTCAGAGGAACATATGACGAAGTGGATAAAAAGAAAATCATGAATTTTGACCGTCTAGTTTCAGAGATATAGCGATTTAAATTAAGCAATGTCTAGCGACGCCAGCGCCACGAAGCGACTGGAGGAGACTAGAATAAAATTGCAGTACTTTGTCCATAACCGTATACGCAGAGTGTCTACGTATTAGTAGCCAGATTGGATAGTCTGATACAAAAGTGAGGCTTAGGTAATCATTATATTAGGCGTTTTCATCATTATAAGTTTTTACATCCCGATAAGATGTACAACCTACGTTACAAGCATATTTCGCAATATTTCGAAGCTTTTATCGATTGAGCGGAGAATAAACGTTTCAACGTGACTGTGGCGAGACTTACTACCTTAAGTTTATCAACCCCTCTTTTATCCTTTCGTTTATTCATTTCACTTCTCCCCATTCCCTTATCATTGTCATTACGTCTTCTATTTCCATATCAAATTATTAATAGTGTATTATTCTTCACTCTCAAGTGTTCCCAAAGCATTTTCACGTGCTGGTAAAAGTAATGAAAATACATTGTCTATCATTATACGTGTGTTAGGGCTAGGGAGATCGATGAAAAATATCGTGTACAAGCTATGGTTAATTTTTTGTTTGTTTTAATTCAATTCGTCCACAGCATTTCTTCAACCCCATAAATAACCGCAGTTGTCCAGGACGGGAAAACGCGACTTACACGCCGATCGAGCTTCAAGTGACGAATCTCGATCAGAACATGGAGCCGAAGGAAATAAAGCGCGTACTCTCGGCGATCTTCATGGAGCACGTGATGGTAAAGGAGTGAAATGTCTCAATGAGACATCGAAAAAAAAAAAAATCTATCGCGCTTCATACTGGAATAATTGATTTTTATTTCGTTCCATTTTCAGGTGTTGCATTTGTCGGTTTTCATGCAATCCGACGGAAATTTTGCGGCGAGTGTGAAAGTTCCATCGCTGCCGGACGCGCAGTACGCGATTTCTCAGTTGCACCGCCGCAAAGTCGGCTACAAGAGGATACTCATATCGTACGCGCACGCGGGCGGCTCGAATCCTCAGCTGATACGATCGCAGATTGTGATTTTGTTGCAAGAAGTGCCGGGCCACAAATTGCCGCTTTTCAAGTTTCGGGAGATGTACGAGAGCCGTTTTCTCATTTCCGTCAGTGTATCCGATTTGTACAAGATGAAGGACGTCTGCGTGATCACGGAGGATCCAGGCGGTCGTATGGTCTCGCTCAATCCCGATCATAGGAATACACCGTCACCATGTCTCAGCAACATGTCACAGGTATCTTTTTCTCTTACTGATGTTCCAACGATCCCATTCACTTTTTACTCCACGAGGTCACTCCGCTATTTCCGGTTGCTAAGTCACGTCTCAAGCTCAAGGTAACATAAATTTAGTCTCTTTGTTGATCCTGAAGAACTAGCCGTACCTCCTTAAGAAGTTTCGACACCAAAATCGAAATGCTTGTAGACGATTGAAATTTATATCACCGAGCGATTTATTTAGGATGCATTAACTATACAAAAATCAATTGTTTTCTCAACATAGTTACGGAAATTTTTAATATTCCCCCGTTGAATCTTTATCCATTTGGTAATACATATGACATCTCGTAAAAACCAACAACAAATGAAGTTTCTCCGTGATGAATAACATACAGCCGAGTCTGAGTGTTCGCGATCAGAGTCGAGCTCTCGTTCCTCTCGTCGTTCGAGCTACCATGATCATTCGTCGGAGCGATCGTTACTTAATCTGATATCCATCCTAATCCACATTAGCGTAGAAGCTCTTGATGTCACGAATATTCAGTACATTTCGTGTTCCAGGAGGGACATCTCGATTTGCCATACTGCACGATTCATACCCCGAAGCCGTGGCCCGACAAAGGCTGGGCCGAACAGGAAATGGCCGAATTGCCGAACGTGAGGATTTCCCTTAAGGTTCTCAGCACCCGGATACACCAATTGTTGACTACGCACAACGGTGGCCTCCCCTTACCCAGGTAAAGTTGGTCGTTTTGTTTAACGAGAGTTTTTGAAAATCAGGTTGAAGTTTGCGTCGTTGGAATTCGTTGAAAGTTTTACGTGCTTTAGAAAAGCTGAAATTTCTTTTGGTTCCTTCTTCAGAGATGTTCAAATGAATAATGGGAAACGTGATTTCGGATAGTAATCAAAATGAGGAAATATAAAAATGAAAAAGTACATTCGTTGCGCTGCATCGAAAAAAAAGGGCTAAAAAGTTTCATCTGAAAAATATAAGTGCCATTTATTTAAGGCCATTGAAGAAAATCGTGCCAAAAAGGAACAAAAAATGAAGAAGAGAGAGAGAGAGAGAGAGAGAGAGAGAGAGAGAGAGAGAGAGAGAGAGAGAGAATATAGAGGAGTGGTGGAAGGCAAAGAAAAAGGAGGAGGACAAGAGGGGCTAACATAAAAAAGAAAGAGAGTGGGTGTTGCACTTTAAGAAACTTATGCGAGAAGAGGGTGAGTTGAAGGCGGCGGATGGACTGGGAATAAAGGGGGAGAGGAAGAACGGAGAGAACGACCCTAGGCAGGCAGTATCGGAGTGGAATCGGGAGTTTGATAAGGAGGAATTATGGAAAGTTGAAATACAAAACGTCAGCGGGGAAGAATGGAATAACGGCTGCATTCGTGACAAATATGTCAATCGAGGCAAAAGAGGAACTGTGGGAAATCATTAAGGTAGTGGTCTCGTCAAGGCGTTTTTCTATAGATTTTATTTTTATTTTGAGGGCGCATTCAAGAAACTATTAAATGATTACCTGCAAAATTTCAAAAGGATTCACCGTTCCGTTTTCGACATATTGACAATCAAAGATTTCATGGTTTTACACGTTTTCTTATGAGGAGCAGTGGAAAATTTCGCATTTCACGCAATAACTGCGATACTTTTCTACAGATAAAAAAAAAATCTCAATTACAGAAGAATATATGAGGAAGTGGGTAAAAAAAATCATGAATTTTGACTGTCTAGTTTCAGAAATATTGCGATTTAAATTAAGGCGGGCAACCACTTTAGGAAACCGAAAATTACATGATTTTTTTTGGATTTTTTTTATTGTGAAAAAAAAACGGGAATTTCCGCAACTCCGACAATAATTTATTCAAATTTTCATACATCTCTGGTAATTTTTTCAAGCTATTTCATGCATTAATTAATGTGTAATCCGCTGTGTCCCTTGGCGTGACCTCATCGTCGTTGTCGATTTGCGGCAATTCTGCAGCTCGCAATTCGCATCTGAAATAATCCAAAAAATTTTCATACATTCTTGAGATGTTTTTTAAGAACATGAACCTAAATTTTGAAGAAAAAAAATCGAGAATTGAATGTTGGAACGTGTTTGAAAAAAAATCATCGATTTTTAGCATTTTTTCCCGGCATTTTGCAATAATAAATATGTTTTAAACAATCTAATCTTTCCAAATTTAGGTTCATGTTTTAATAAGTTATATTATGTAAACGTGTTCCAAATTTGAAGATGATCCATCAATTAGTTTTTGAGTTATGATTCCCGCAAATTAAAAAAATGTCGTTTCGAGAAAAACACTTTTAAAGTTTTACAAACGAAAAATTCAAAGTCAAATGTGTTTAATCAAATGATAAAGTGTCTTGCCGATTAATCAGCGATTCCAGCACCATACAGCAGTCCTTCCTCTTCCTCATGCAACTCATTTGAAGCTTGCATTTCCTCTTTACGAGCTTTTCGAGCTTCTTTTGACTCTAATAAACTTTTTCTATTTTGCCGAGCGACGCGCATCTGATCCATTTGCTCACAAAAAAAAACACTATAGAAAAACGCCTTGGCGAGACTACTGCCTCAATGGGTTGTGGATGGAAGGAAAGCTGCCGGCCAAGTGTGAGACGGCGCAAGATGCGGAGGAATTAGGGAACTACAGGGGGGAGGGGTTATTGTTACTAAATATAAGCTACAAAATTGTGGCAGCGATAATGATAAAAAAAAATTACAAATGCTCGCGACCCAAACAGCCAAGATTATCCCACGTGTAGCTCATTCAGTTTATACGAACGAATAATTTCCCTCTCAGTCTGCCAACTTGCTACGAGGCGGAGTTCAAGCAACAGCTGGAAATCGACGAGAACGGAGTGCCCCTGGAGCATCTTATCTCGTGTTTGCCATCGGTGGATTTGAAGCAGGGCGTCGGTAGCGTCAAGTACATCGTTTGGATCGGTACCAAAGTCCACGAGGACAGTCACGAAGGTCAGTTTTCCTATGAGTCGCCATTGTTGTTTTCTTTTTTATTGTTCTTCAATTTGAAATGTTGTCTCGTATTTTTAGAGAACAAATGCGTGAGTCCCGCGCTCGCAAATCAATTGGCTCTCTTCAGCCGAGAATTGGTTGATCTCCTCAAGACAGCTCCGCACTGTCAATTGTCCTTCAATCGTTTCATTCCTGCGTATCATCATCACTTCGGCAGACAGTGCCGAGTCGCCGGATACGGTTTTACCAAACTTATCGATCTCCTCGAGGCGCTAACCCACACCGTTCAAGTTATGGGCGAAGGTAACAAGAGGACCGTGACTTTGTCGCATCGCGCACAGATACGGCGCTTCACTTCCGATTTGCTTCGCGTCCTCAAAGCTCAGGCCAGCAAGCAGATCACACTCTCGGAATTCCCGAACGTGTACGCCAGAGTTATAGGTAAATTTTCAAATTAAATGTCAAGTATTGTTTTTGGGAAATTGCAAGAGAGTTGATTGATCGTGAAACGAAAAAAAAAACAATATTCATGAATTATTATCGTATCGGCTACCGCCTGACGAACTAAAATTTGAAGGGTACGTTCGGAATATGACGACGAATCTATCGTATTGGGATCTGTCATATGGGGGGAACGTAAAAAAACATGGCGGCGATATGTTAAACGTAGTCATGTAGTTTAGTGCAAGTTTCTGTAAATGATATAAGTATTAATGTAATTTGTGATTGGGCTTTTTACGGCTTTCATTTAAGCCTCTAATTGATCTGTTTTTTGTTCCCCATTTTACCAAAATAATTTTTCATGCACACAAAACGTTTCCCTGCAATAGGAAAGTTGTGGAAAACGCACTTCCAATTTCTTACTTGAAGTGCTTACGCAATATTTCACAGCGCATTTAATTTTTTTGCGATTATTTTTACGCGGGGAAAACTTCGTGAATTCCACTTGCACCCATATTTATGATTTTTTTTTCGCAAAAGATAAATACTTTCTTCATATGGCTACGTTTAATTTCTATTGAAGGCTTTGCCCTAAGTATAATTTGATTTTCCGCCATCATTTGACAGATCCCAATAAATTTGAATCAAATTGTAGCATTTTGTCACTTGTTCCGAAAATCCTTAAGAGATTACGTGGGTTTCGAAGCCAAAAAAAGCATATTTTCTCTATTTTTTTAAAATATAATATATAAATTATTTTATTCACAATGTTAAGCACATAAAAGAGCAACATTCCAACAATAGCCATCTGTGAATTCCATTTGCACCCATATTTATGATTTTTTTTTCGCAAAAATTAAATACTTTCTTCATATGGCTGCGTTTAATTTCTATTGAAGACTGCCCTGAGTAAAATATGATTTTCCGCCATCATTTGACAGATCCCAATAAATTTGAAGCCAAAAAAAGCATATTTTTTCAAATATAATATATAAATTATTTTATTCACAATGTTAAGCACATAAAAGAGCAACATTTCAACGATATTAAAAAAAAAATTCATCCAAAAATTTGGGAAATTCAGCCGGTGGGACCTCGTTTTCGGAGACCCCTAAAAAAAGTGTCCTCGTGGTGGTCAGGATAACTCATGATAGCTTTATCTGAAATCGAAAAAACCATTTTTTTTCTATTAGTAGATAAGTATAGCTCGTGATTGAACGAAGGATTTTTAAAAAAATTAAAATTTCAAATTTGGCAGAGTTGTATGCAAAATAGTTCAATTTTTGGTACAATTTACACTGCGTTTAGCCTTGTAAAATTTATTGTAATCGAAAAAAATAAACCTTCGTTCAATCACTAGTCAATGCTATTTTGAAGAAGTGTGCAAAATTTCAATAAGATCGGTGCATTAGTTTTTGAGAAATCGTGTCCACCGACTACAAAAATAGTGTTTTGAGAAAAATGCGTATACCTGCGTCGCTCCCGGCCAGTCTTTCCCAACGGGGGGAATTCCCAAAGGCTCTCTCTCTCTCTCCTAGACTTCTACTCCGATTGACTTAAAACTTTGGGAGAATATTCTAGACATATTGTACTATTAGATAATCTTAAAAAAATGAATTTTTTGAATTTATAAATCATATTTCGTCCATTCACTGATCGGTGTGCCCTGCAACAGGCGATAAATACGCAAACATATTTTCAGGAAAAGTCTGGGACGTGGTGGACTACGGAGTCTGCGAGATGGGCGACATTTTGAGCGAGGTATCGGAGAACACGGTAGTAGTGACAAGTATCAACGGCGACGACAAGCTAATAGCGATACCGAAACGCGAGCAGACACCCGAGGAGATTGAAAGAACAAAGCAATTCGCGATCGAGGTGATCGAGTTGCTCGGTCACGCGCCCCAGTGCAGTATGCTCTTCAACAAATTTGTACCGTCGTATCATCATCACTTCGGTCATCAGTGTCGAGTCTCGGACTACGGTTTCACGAAGTTAATCGAGCTTTTCGAGTCGATACCGTACGTGGTGAAGATCGAGGACGCGCCGGGTGGCGAGCGTAAGATATCGCTAACGGAGAAGGTGGGTCTTCGCGTATTAGGCGAGCAAATTGCCAAATTGGTCGGTCGTGCGCGCGGTGGTTTGAGCGTATTCAACGTAGGTCAAGCATTTTTGCGGCAATACGGTTACGCGTTGCGACCGGAATCCTTTCAGTGCGATTCGATGACGTGTTTGCTCGAGAAGCTCGCGAACAGTGTCAAAGTGACACAAACGCCGAGTGGCCCGATGGTAACGCTCGTCGACAAGTCGCATTTGCAGCAATTGGGCCTACAGTGTCGTCGTATCTTGATGGACGAGCCGGATCAGCGCACGTCCGTTAAACAATTTCAAACGCTTTACGAGCGTTATTACGGCAGCCCGTGCGACGTGAACGAGATACGTGAAAATCTCGCGCATATCGTAAACATAACAGGCTCTGCGCTGAGAGACGAGGAAGCGAGTATCGCGCTAACGTCACTGCAACGCTTCGCCACGAACGTTTATCGCGTGATGATGAGTTACGGGGGTAAAATGAACGTATCGCAATTCGAGTCGGCCTATCTCAAGGTCATCGGTGTAGCGTGTAAAGCCGCGGATCATGGCTTTTCGACGCTTCACGCGTTGCTTCAAGCTCTACCGTGTACCGTTGTACTACAGGACGCGCGACCAAAGAAGAAGCAACAGCTGATGTTTCTGAACAAAAAACTCGCGACTGTCGGCATAGCTCTTCCGGCCGCGCTATCCTCGCCTTATCGGCCACGTGACTCGAGCAACGAGTCATTCGAGAGCGACAAATCGTCGCGTCCTACAGCCACGACGAAAACGTCTGGACAGAGCGAGCCGTGGAAAGGCGAGACCTGGGCACCGGACAAATGGCAGACGAAGAACGACGATCATTGGTCCGCTGGCAAGCCCGAAGACGAGAGTACGAATTGGCCGATGGAAACTGGTCGCGAAGCTTTTCTCAAGAGTCTCAAGCGTGTACCCGTTATGCCGAAAACTTTGCAACCGCCGAAACCCGACACGCCACCCGAGGATTGCACGAACGGCAACTCGTCGTGGAAATCTTCCGTATGGGTTACTCCGCCAAAGTACAATTATCCGGGTGAGGCTCAAACGAACGTGGACGTGCCACCGCTCACGTTGCCACCTTGGAATCCAATGTCGCCAAACGATGGAACGTCCTCGAGTTTGCTGTCGCCTGCGAAAAATTTATTACCGGCATTGGCGAATCCACTTAATCCACGCACCTCTCCTTACTTCTCGTCGAAACACAGCAGCGTCGTTGTAGCGCCACATCCATCCGAATTACCGCTACCCTCGATGAGCCTCGCACCAAGAAGATGCGTCACCTCCAGCGACAACGAGTCGCCAACGAGCCACGGACACAACGCTTGCATGAAGTTCGCCAATTCCCTGGAAGACACGAGCCACACCGACTCCGAGGCTGACAGCACTTCCGGCAATGAAACTCTCGATCATGTCAGCACGACACCCAGCAAACGACGTATGTAATGTTTCTTTGTTATGTTCGTAGAGAATTCTCGGGGGGTTTTTGGCGTTTTTTTTTTTATGAAGAATACGAGCATAGAGGTTTTGATGGGAGGGAATGAGTGGAATTTTCGGGTGCGAGCACGCGACTTCGCCGTGGTCAGCATTTTTTTTCGTTTTTTTTTTTGTGACGGCCTAGGTGGGGCCTGACAAAACTGGTTTTGATAACAGTTATCTTTTTTTTAATATAATTTACATACTCGTCGGTAATCGCGTAGCACATGTAAAATATGAAACTTGCTTTAAGGTAGTAGTCTCGCTAAAACGTTTTTCTATAGATTTTTTAAATTTCATTTTGAGTACCCATTCAGGAGTACCCACTGCACTATTAAGTCCTGCAAAATTTCAAAAGGAAAATTTTTCAAGAATTTTTCCATAGTATTGAATTTTTTTTTTGCAAATTTTGAAAAATTGACGTAAAGTCGGAAATTCTTTACCTTTCCTCGAGTACAAGGGTTCTGTATCAATCGTGAGAAATTGCAAAACTGTAAACAGAATAGCTTCGTTACACAAGTATCAAGTAACGAAAAGCTTTTCGTTACTTGATACTTGTGTAACGAGTAACGAAAATTTATTTGATATTCGATACAAAAGTATCGAGCGATTGTTGCAGATCGCTACTTTTGTAGCGAAGTATCGATCGAATTCTTGTTGTTCGATTTATTTGTATCGAGTACCTTTAAGGTTGGTGTCTAGTCTAGAACTTTCGGAAAATCGAAAAAAAAATTTATTTCATTTTTCAACGTCTTATAGCGTCGAGAATCACCTCCTAAAATTTTGTGACGAAATTCGTAATAGAAAAAAAGTTATAGCGATGTGTGTAGGGACAAGTCTTATACACACCGTTTCAAGTCCAAAACTTTAAACGCGTTTTTCAGGAAATGACTTTTTTTCCAACTGGCGGACAAACAATCTCCGCAACCGCTCGATCGATTTTGATGAAATTTTGTACGATTCTTTATTGAGGTGTTTTGTATGGTAATTCACCACATTGTTGGAAAAAAATTTATAATATAAAAATTTACAGGACGCAAACGATGCCAAAATAGGTCGATTTTCGTACAATGTTTTTCAAATAGCCGCCATTTTTTTCTGTTATCGATTTTTGGCAAACGGTGGTGAATTACCACGTGGCAAGCCTTCCTCTTTAAAATGTCGTTTCCTATTTTTATTTTGGACGTGCCAATCCGGAGATTGTTTGTCCGCCATGGGAACACATTTTTTTTTTGAGGACTCGACTTTGGCGCTCTCTGAAAATTGGACAAAAAACGCTGGACGAAGTAAACAATTTCTTTTTTCTATTCTATAAGGATAACATTATGTCCTCGAAAAAGTTTTATTGTTATATCTAATAAAGAAACTGAGAAAAACGTTTTCGAAAATAAGCTTGTTTTTCGCTCTCTAGACTAGACACCAACCTTAATCGAATTCGATACTGAAGCAATTAGTTACTGCCAACTCTGCTCCGAATTAATAATCTGCGAATAGCAAAAAAAAAAAACCTCGCCGATTTGTCTTGCGTCATCAATCTTGACGATTCTGCTCAATCCTTGCAGTATTCGTGGGCAAACGACGACTGGCCGCCCAGTTCAATCAACCGATCGATCAATGAACCACCAGCGAGGAAAGACCGTCCTACCTTCGCGTGTCTTCACCGGAAAGCGAAATAAGCGGCTCGACCGTCGAGCTCCCACGCAACCGGCGATTCGTCATATCCGAGCGAATGAGGAAGAAGAACTCCTTGATGGTGTAGTAGACACGAAGGGGCCACTGGGTCGAGCAACTACTGCCGTATACCACGTGTGATAAGTAATAGCCCTGTCAACATCATATCAAGAGAAAGTCTTTGCGATACTCCTACTACGAACCCGCGTAACGGAGCCAGCCCCCCCCCCCCCCCCCTCGCCGCTTCTTGAAGGGGGCTCCTGAAGTTTTAGATATTCACTCGCGCAGATTACAGTCTATTTTTTTTTTCGGAAACGCGCCGCGTAGCGTTCAAAGGGCTAATTCGTCCCGAGGCGCGACGATTCATCCTCACAATTCGCAGAGTGTAGAAATGATCTTTGGAGCTTTCCATAACCGAGCGAAGATCCAAAAAGAAAGAACGAGGATCACAGATACGCACACTGGTGTGAGAGAAAGAGAGAGAGAAAGGGGGAACGTAGTATTTTCTTAGACTGTGATAATAAGAGAGATGAATGGGAGGTACTTAAGGCGTCCGGTAACTTGTTTTTTTAGAAAATCCGTAGATATATCGTGCCCTCGGGCATTAACGAGACCGG
Organism: Ophion ventricosus; assembly: GCA_963932345.1. Taxonomy (NCBI): domain Eukaryota; kingdom Metazoa; phylum Arthropoda; class Insecta; order Hymenoptera; family Ichneumonidae; genus Ophion; species Ophion ventricosus. Next base: position 22,290,954 of record OZ010721.1, on the reverse strand, counting down.
ATGTACGCGATCTTTGCTCTAGTTTTGTAAATTTACGGAAGAAAAATATTCTTGCATTCTTAGTCGTAATATTTCGGCTTCTTTTCCGATTTGTCCGGGTTCGTTTTCCTCCAGAAAACAAATCCAAAAGGACGTGTTTTTTTTTCTCGAGAAAGGTAACACCAGCACGGAAATTGTTGTTCGGAAAACAAACCCAAACAAAAGTTTGTCTCCAGCAAAAACAAATTCAAACAGAAGTTTCTCTTCAAAATACAAACCCGAACTGAAGTTTTTCTCCATAAAATAAACCCAAACAGAAGTATTTCTTCGACAAACAAACCCAAACCAAAGTTTCTTTGCATAAAACAAACCCAAACGGAAGGTTTCTCCAGAAAACAGGAACAAGTTTTTCTGGGGAAAACAAACCTAAACGGAAGTTCTTTTCCAGGAAATAAACCCAGACAGAACTTGTTCTTCGGAATAACGAGCCCAAACGACTTTTTCTTTCCAGCAGACAAACCCAAACAGAAGTTTTTCTCGAGAAAACAAAACCAGGGATTTTTTTCTTGCCAGGAAATTAACCCAAACAGCACTTTTTCTCCAGCCAACAAACCGGAACACAAGTTTCTCTCCAAAAAATAAACCCAAACAGAAGATTCTCCCAAAAAATAAACCCAAACAGAAGATTCTCTCCAAAAAATAAACCCAAACAGAAGATTCTCTCCAAAAAATAAACCCAAACAGGAGATTCTCCCAAAAAATAAACCCAAACAGAAGATTCTCTCCAAAAAATAAACCCAAACAGAAGATTCTCTCCAAAAAATAAACCCAAACAGAAGATTCTCTCAAAAAAATAAACCGAAACAGAATTTTTTCTCTTTGCATCTGTTTGGTTCAACGTTCAAACATAATCCATCATTACATCTATTTCATTTAACATGAAAAAAAAGTCATTTTTTTCTCCCACACGCAAACGTCTTATCCTCTCTTCCGCTCTTCCTCTCCCTCGATAATAATTTTACGCTGCGGCGATAATTTTATATGAATATCGCACGAAACGTTGTACCGATAATATTGGGCCGAAAGAGAGAGAGCGAGAGAGAGAGAGACGCGATTGAGCGAAGAGCACGATTTTATTAAATCTTGCACAAAGCGCCGAAAAAGAAAGGAAAAAAGAGAAAAACGTTGGAAATGTTCGGTACGCGAGTAATGGCGAATCGTGGATAAATTCGGCGGAGCGACAAGGGATAGTGCAAATCGATCGATTTTACCGGTACACCTCCCCCCCCCTCGCCACTTCCTTAAAACGCGATTGTCGTTCATGTCACAATGGCAAAATCACGTTGCCTCATTTTACCGTAAAAGAAAAAAAAAGCAAAGATGATACAAGAAAAAAAAACGGACGAACGAACGTGTACAAGTAAATGTGAATCATGTGTCGTGGGATGTTCTATTCGTTGTTATATATGAAGCATTGAATTCCGAGGCGATATACATAAGCGATGAGACCATTGTAGAAACTTAGAATCCCGTGCTCTGTCCGACCGCGTAAACTATACATATCGAGGTGGTTCGAGAAAAAAAAAACATTTCAGCTCCTACCCCACTCAAACGATAGTATCAGGCATGAAAAACTTTTGGATCCAAACTATTGGATTTACACCAAAAAATTGCTCTTCGAACTTGACTTAACAACTAATTAATATTTACCATATCCGTTTGGAGATTCCTAAAGCGAAGCTTTGCAGTTAAAAAAAAAAGTTCTTCTTGAAATCTCGATATTACTTTTCACACGAGTTGAGCTATTTGAGAAATATCTTCACACGCGTTTCTCAAAAAGTTGTGAAAAAATGAGATTGAAGTCTGCATCGTTGGAGTGCGATGAAAATTGTTTTACTTTTTTATTTCCTCAAATTGAGCAGATTTGAGTTTACGAAAATCACTCGGCTCTTTTCTTTTAAGAACCTTCTTCGAAGATCTTCGCAAGCTGCCGAAAAATATTTCGTATAATAAAAGTAAAGAAATAAATAAGAATTTTTGTCGCGGCTTTTCGGAAAGCTTTTTGAACGCTCTGGTCTTTAAGAATCTTCATCCGGATATTGCGAATATTAATCCTTGAGTTATTCGAGTTTGTGGGCAAAGTGAATGTTTCCCAGCGAATTAAACAGGGAAACGAAAAAAAAAAAAATCTATCGCGTTGCGTTAGAGATTCCAAATTCGACCTTAATTTCTTTCACACCCAATACTATCGGGCGGCTAAGAGTTGATTGTTTTTTTTTCTCAGCACACCCCGATGCATACTAATGTGATCTCAAATTTTTATTTTAATACTCGTGAATGGTATTTTACTAGGGATATAAGAGTACGTATAAGTTGATCGTGAGATTACGAGGTGTCGAGAGTTGTAAAGAAAAAGAAAGCGAGACCGTGTTGATGCGCGCATTGGTAATTGTCATTACGGATCGACGAGTGCGCCTCGATTAATATTCTTCACTGAATTTCGCGTGTACGTTGCCGTCTGTACATTTGCAAAGAAAAAGAGAAGAAAAAAAAAACGCAAAAGCGCTTTGTTAAAAGAAAAAGAAAGAAAAAAAAGAAAGAAAGAAAATTTCTCTCGCTGAAATATTCCTTACTGCGCCGCGAAGTTTGCTTTATTTATTTTGTACAACGCCATAATTTATCGCATATATTGTATATTTATTGGAATATCAGTGTATATCGTAATAGGGCGAATATTCGCGAGAAAATCCCCCGGAAGCGTTTACCGGGCGATCAAATAATGCACATTCCGCACACGGCGAAATTCTTTTTTTTATATGTATTAATTTTGTTGAAGTCGGCGTAGTGAAACGGCACAGAGAAAATTGCGCGCTCTCGGCGAGAGCCGTAAAACGGGACGGAGCAATCGTTCGAGAAGTCCCGTCGAATATGCAATTGAGTGTAAAAGTTTTATTGTCATAACGAGCAGTAAGAAAGCGTAGTGTAAAGTATACAGAGATCGGGTGGGCTATCCTCCGAAACGAGTATTTAATAAAATAATTTTTTATACGTATACATGTATGAACATTCGAAAGGACACGTCGCGTTCGTTCCTTTAGCTCTTTTTCTTTTTCTTTTTTTTGTACATAGTCCTGTCTGTCACCTTATGATGTGTGTGTGCGTTGGTTTTTTTTTTTTTCGTCCCTGTCCGAGAGACACGTAACAATGTGTAAATGTGGAAGAAGCGAAATAAATCGTGGGACTCGATAAAATTGGTCGTTTGCACAAATGAGTAACGATAACCGTGCGTTGTTGTTGTTTTGTTTTTTTTCTTCTTTTCCGTTTATTAAAGACAATCAATGAGGAACCGAGACACATTACCATTCTTCGCGCTTCTCCTTTATATTTATCTACAAGAAGTTAACGTTACCATTTCTACGATTATTTTTTTTTAAATTTTACTCCTTCATACCGGAACCGATGGGACCGTGTCTTCGTTCCCATATCATACGATGCTTTTGCCTCATGTAGACGTTCACCGCTCTCTGGTTGACGCCGATGTCACCGTCTGTCGACAGAAAGCACACAGCGATGACGATTTCAGTCAAAAATGCGATGTTCCGTTGCGAGTAGTAAAAGATCAAATGGATGTAGCGAAGAATGAGAATCTTCTTAAGGCGGGCAACCACTTTAGATGCTTCAAAAAAATAAATTTTTATTTTATTTCATAAATCATTAGCAAAATATCTTAAGAATACATCCTGAAAATTTCAAAACGATATTCGCATTCCTTCTAACGGTATGTACATAAATGATACTCTCCGCTCGACTCCCGAGCGCGCTCGGGTATCCACGGGCGCTCAGTTAGGCAGTTTTTTAACGTGTTCATAACCCAAACAAACCCAAATTCGACCGTTTGGCGATTAGCTCTAAAACATCTCCATTCTGGGTACAAAATAATCGAGGTAGCGGCATTTCTTGCTGCTATTTTATTCAATGAAGGAAATTCAGCCCTACTCATGGTTACGAATGAACTACAAATCGTAGTTGGCAGGCAGAGCTACGGATATGCCGAGCAAATGGAACAGATGCGCGTGGCTCGGCAAAATAGAAAAAGTTTATTAGAGACAAAAGAAGCTCGAAAAGCTCGTAAAGAGAAAATGCAAGCTTCAACTGAGTTGCATGAGGAAGAGGAAGGACTGCTGTATGGTGCTGGAATCGCTGATTAATCGGTAAGACACTTTATCATTTCATTAAAAACATTTGACTTTGAATTTTTCGTTTGTGAAACTCTAAAAGTGTTTTTCTCGAAACGACATTTTTTCAATTTGCGGGAATGATAACTCAAAAACTAATTGATGGATCATCTTCAAATTTGGAACACGTTTACATAATATAACTTATTAAAACATGAACCTAAATTTGGAAAGATTAGATTGTTTAAAACATATTTATTATTGCAAAATGCGGAGAAAAAATGCTAAAAATCAATCATTTTTTTTCAAACACGTTCCAACATTCAATTCTCGATTCTTTTTTTTCAAAATTTAGGTTCATGTTCTTAAAAAACATCTCAAGAATGTATAAAAATTTGTTGGACTATTTCAGATGCGAATTGCGAGCTGCACAATTGCCGCAAATCGACGACGACGATGAGGACACGCCAAGGGACACAGCGGATTACACCTTAATTAAGGCATGAAATAACATGAAAAAATTACCAGAGATGTATGAAAATATGAATAAGTTATTGTCAAAGTTGTGGGAATTTCCGTTTTTTTTTCACAATAAAAAAAATCCTCTAATTTTCGGTCTCCTAAAGTGGTTGCCCGCCTTAACCCTTCGTGATCACACTTCCAAATTCAATCTGACTGGCTCGATTCTACCCAGTCAGTTTTCAAAAAAGTATTGTGACCAAACTATCCGTCCGAAGTGGTTTAAAAAAATTACGGAATATGCTTTGAACTCTAGACCATATACGAAATTTTTTTTTATAAGCAATATAATGGCGACATGTTAAAAAAAATTCATAGACATAAATACATTAAAAAAAAACACTTTTTCGCTCAAAAAATCATAGTTTCGTGAATTTTCAACACTTTTACTTAAAATTTGGACTTGATACTCCTTAGATATGCTACTTTAGGGAAAAAAATAGTAGCATAGTGGGCATTCCAAAAAAGGTATTTATTCCGTGACGTGAAGAGAATAAATTTTATGGTACGAGGATACTTCAAACTCCAGGTAAAATGGTGAATACAGTCTCTTCCAGAGCCGGGTGCTATTATATATTTACGCCAAAAATTGATCGACGGTACAAGATTCTACCCAAGGTGGCTGCGAAGGGTTATACGTACGTTTGGAGAACCAATTGGCAGCTGCGACTTGGTAAGCTTCCTCGAGATGGTCGCACAAGTTTCTATCGGGATCGTTGTACATCCGGCATTTTTCGGCTCGACTTCTCAGGATGGACAGTATCTCGTTGTCCACCATCCTGGACGAAAGACAAACGATGATCGTACATTGCTGCACGACAGGAATAAAAGAGGGAAAAAAAAAACAAAAAAATAAAAGTGTCTCGTTATGCGAATGAGATGATTTACTTGTCACGGGCGTACTGGCGATCAGCTTCGAAGGCGCAGACGAAATCGTCCTTGTAACATTCGTCGATGGTGGGCACCCGACGAAATTTCTGATGATACCAGGGATAGTGCTGTCGATTCGGTTCAACGATCTTTTCTGTGAACGGTTAAGAACGCCGAAGGGAACGGAAGAAAGCAACAAACAAACAATTATCAGCTGTCGTAATTCGAGAGTGACATAACCTCGAAACAAAATACGATTAGATAATACCTCGAAAAAGGGTGACTGGTTTGTCGATCATGTTGTACAGAGATAAGAGAAAACCTTCGATAAGATTGTTCGAATTCATTTCTACTTTGTGCAGAGATATTTTTCAGCTACGCGATTGATGCACGGAAAAGTAAAATTGAATTCGGGAAATACGCGTAACTAGGGCAGTGTGTGTAGAGGTTAGAGCACTGGAGAAGAAATTCCGTCGAGGAAGCGATAGAAAAAGCGTCTGCGATAGTTTTTGAGAGTTCTGGTACAAAATTTCACCACCAGGGTCGCGTCGATAACAAGTGACCTAGCGGTATCGTAATAGCCGGCGGGTAAAAATAACGTTCGCCTAACGTAATTTTTTCGTTTCGATCTACGGCCACGAGGTGCGTGACGATAGATCGATTGGCACGGATTGATATTTTTGCTATGAAAAATGACCGGTTTTTTAGTGTCCTACTCTGCCACTTGCAACGCTAGTTGTACCCTTGCAAAGCTGATGCGCGCGCAAGAGCTATGTATATATACACACGCGCACATATAATCGAGCAATACCCATATAACACCGTCATATACATTGATGGTGTTATATGGTATAAATATATACACACACCATTGATTATGCTACCATTATTGTTTTATTAATTTATCTATTATTCATTAATTCTCGATTGACTATTAGTCTATTGATTAATGATCGTGACAACAATCATGAAGATAAATATAATAACGAAACTATTTGGTAGCAAATTATAAATTTCTCAAAAGGTCATTACTCAATTTGAAAATACCAGGTGTACAAGTATGAAATGCGGATTTTTTTTCTAAAAAAAAAAAACACGTTAAATTCCGAAGAATGATAAAAAGTGCTTTATTCAAAGTATGCTCCATCGCTTGTTATACATTTTTTCCCATCTTTCGGGCAATTTGTGAATACCACGCGAGTAAAAATCTTCCCCTTTTGCTGCGAACCATTCATCGAGCCATTTTTTCACATCTTCGTACGAACCAAAGCGCTGCTCAGCAAGTGCGTGACCCATCGATGCAAACAAGTGGTAATCGGAAGGAGCCAAGTCTGGTGAGTAAGCCGCATGGGGTAGAACTTCCCAGCTGAGTGCTTCCAACGTGTCGCGAACCGGTTTTGCCGTATGTGATGGAGCATTGTCATGAAGAAAAATGACTTTGTGTTGCCTCTTTTGGTATTCTGGCCTTTTTTCAAGCAGCGAACGGTTCAAATCGGTCAATTGTTGTTGGTAAACATTTAGTATTATTAACCGTTTCCCCAGGTTTCAACAGCTCATGATAGACCACACCCCTCTGGTCCCACCAAACACAGAGCATCGTCTTTCTGCCAAAGAAAGACGAGGCATAATACACGGCATTAGTGCACGGTTACGAACAATTCCATCAATTCCGCACCGCGTTTTAACCACCAAAAGTCAAAATGGCGATTTTGTACGTCGTGCGTGCCTCGCGCCTGCGCAATAGGAATATTGTAAGGTAACTACTAGCGCCACAGGTAGAACTAAAATAAGCGGTCAAAAAGCATAGCATTTTTATAGAGAGTAGGGGGTAGGCCGTGCTGCCCCCTGTACACGACTAACATTAGCCATCGACAGCCAATGACTGGCGTCCCTTCTTCTGTAATCCTTCATGCGATGGGCTGTCGCTAGCTAACGATAACGCAAAAACTGTCGCTGAAAGGTTAGAGAATCCCGGCACAGCTGACTGAACACGTGCGTTCGACCGATCAACTTCGAAAGAGCTCGTCTGAAAAACAATGGGCTTCGGATAACCGCCAGAATTCCATACGAGTCTCGAACAGGCGCGCGATACAATAAAAAAAAGAAAAAAAACATCCCACACCAAGGAATATAAGAATAAAACAAAACGCCGGATATAGAATTTCGACAGAATGGAAGTAAAAGTAGGCGACGTGGTTATGCCCGGCGACACCGTCGTCCTCGACACGCTGCCTAAGACGAAGGAAAAAATAGTACTTGGCCCAGGACTTCGTCGAGCCGGTGAGACAATATTTGCCTGTAAAGCGGGCGTTCTCAAGCACCGGAAGCCCTCCATCTACTACGTCGACAGTTATCAAAAGAGGTGAAAAAACGCGTTTGAGAATTGCTAACCGACTTTTTGTTTTCTTCTATTTTGCCTTTTGTACTACAATTTCGGGAATTCCGTATGCCCTTACGGCTCAAACAAACCCGAACAACACTAACCGTTGCAACTGTTATTTTTCCCTTTTGCCTTTTGTAGTAAAACTTCTAATAATCATTTTGCCCTCACGCCCCAACGAAACCCAGACAAACCCAACCGTCCCGACCAAATCAAACCACTTTTTTTCCTTTTGCCCTTCGTGCCACAATTTTTAATATCCCTTATGCACTTACAGCCCAACAAAAAAAAAACAACAACAAACCAAATCAAATCCAAAAAACAAAGGGATACTACGATAACCGGAGCGCCAAATTTTGACGGTGCGATCTTGATATTTTGGCTAAAAGAAACACTTTTTCAAAAGTAACAAAAAATCGATATTCGATTAATTAACGATGCTATCGCGATTTAAAAAACGCTGGATTTTTGACTATATTTTGGAGCTACAGTGATATTTTTTGGTTTTCGCGTATGCGCGTGTACGTGTGAGATAACGGTTTGAAAAGGGCCACCTCTTGATCCAGCCAAAATTTTGCTCGGACAAATCAAATTTTGAAAATTATTTTACTGCGCTCCTACTATATGCGTCCAATGCTGTGTTCCATCCATCCAACGATTCCACACGGACACCCGAGTTGCCCAGCACCCACACAAGTATTATCCCTCCCATGATTCTACCCGCACATCCGAGTTGCCCAGCACCCACACAAGTTTTCCATCCATCCAACGATTCCACCCGCACATCCGAGTTGCCCAGCACCCACACAAGTATTCCATCCATCCAACGATTCCACCCGCACATCCGAGTTGCCTAGCACCCACACAAGTATTCCATCCCTCCCATGATTCCACCCGCACATCCGAGTCGTCCAGCGTCCACACAAGTATTTTATCCACTGTTTTATAGCACCTCTTCGCCTTGATAAAGGCTCTTGTAGTGGTTTTTTTAAGTCGCGTGTGCGTGATAAGGGCCATTGCAGTGTTTTTTTTTACCAGTGGGTATGTGTTTGAGTGAATGAACCGTGAAAAAATTGTTGCAGCTTTGAAATATTGTAAAAAATCAACGTTTTTTAAACACGCTATAGCTCTGTTGTTTGATCGAAAATCGACTTTTATCGCTCTTGAAAAAGCGTTTATGTTCCCCCAATTATCAATGTCGCACGGTCAAAGTTTGGCGCCCCGGTTATCGTATTGCCAAAAACAACAGCTTTTTTCTCTTCTTCCTTTCGCACTACAATTTCTAAAATACCTCACTTTAATTTCTAATATTCCTTATGCCTAAAAGCCCAAACGAAAAAATTTTTCAACAGCTTTTTTTTCCTCTTCGCACCGCAATTTCTAATATTCCTCATGCCCTCACTGCAATTTCTAATATTCCTTATGTCCTCGCCACAATTTCTAATATTCCTCATGTTCTTGCCACAATTTCTAGTATTCCTTATGACCAAACTCAGAAATTTCCTCAGAAAACTCTACCGGACCTGTTGTATCTGCACAGCCACCCATCCGAGTACCGACCTATCCTGATGTTCCTCTCTTTCTCTCTCTCTCTCCCTCTCTCTCTCTCTCTCCCTCCCTTTCTCTCTCCCTCTCGCTCTCGCTTCTTTTTGCCTCATATTTTCACACCGAGACAAACGAATCCAATTTTTATATGCCTCCAGGTACGTTCCGGCTCGCGGCGAAGACGTCGTCGGCATCGTGACGCAAAAGGCCGGGGACATTTTCAAGGTGGACATAGGAGCGAGCGACCTGGCCTCCCTCTCGTACCTAGCCCTCGAGGGAACGAGTAAAAAAAATCGCCCCGACGTGCAGATAGGCGACGCGGTTTTTGCCAAACTGCTACTCGCCAGCAAAGACACGGAGCCCGAATTGGTGTGCGTTGACGGTCACGGCAAAAAGGGCAAATTGGGTGTGCTCGACCCGAGCGGTATGTTGCTCGCTTGCTCCCTCAATCTGGCACGTAAAATACGCGATCCGGCAAATCCTTTTCTCGCCGAATTCGCCAAGGAGCAAGCTTACGAGCTCGCGATTGGCATGAACGGCAGAGCCTGGATTCGCGCGAGAACCGTCAACGAGACTATTGCCCTGGCCAACGCGTTCCTCGCTGCTGAATTTACGCCCTACAACCAAATGAGATCTCTCTGCTCCAGTGTGTCGCAAATCGTGCTTGAAAACAGCTGAAACTTTCTTCACACCGAATTGTACGATTGTCCTTCGGACATTAAAATACGTTTTTTTTTTTAAACTCGCCGATCTCGGTCGACTCTCGTTATTTCGTCGTTTTTGTGGGAAAGACGAATAAGGAACCGAACACAATGCCGTATTGAGAAATTTTGCTTCCGTTTGAATTTGTTTGGGTTACATTGCCGCGTTATTTTACTCCATTGAAAAAATTTTCCCTGTGAGCAAATCGTGTTCAATGATGGCCGCTTCGTAGCGGAAGCTTCGCGAGTGAAATAAAATGATGGTAACGCGATGCGAGAGTTTCTAGCAGGTACATTTTTTCCAGGCCCATCTCTTCGTGATACTCTTTAAAAAAAAATTAAAATAATCGCCCGGTATCTCGAAATGTAGGAAAGGTGCAACGTTTATTATATTTTTTTAAATACAAAAAGAGCACCATTCTTTTCAAATTCCAAATCCCTTCGGTTAAAGCCCCACACCACGGTTCGTGCGCGGTACGAGGGTGTATTTTTCGTAATTATTTTCAAGCAAACGATGAATGGAATTTTTTTTATTGATACTTATAGTCAATATATACATATAGAAGACTGTATACAAATTTTTGTACTCGAATCTAAAGTATAGTTTGCGGTGTACGCCGCTTCCAAGAGGACACTCCGACGAAATTGCTGCTCGGCGGTTCACAGCGATTAAGCCATACGGTTCATCTGAAAAATAAAATAAAAATATATTTAGAAACTAGACATATAGGTTTACAGCATCACGTAGGGGAATTTCGATATCTAAAAAAAAATGGCGGACCAGCGAATTTTATTTTCGATTTTCATGGAAAATTTTCATCGTTCATAAAAAAAAAATAGAAGGGGGCCCTTTATAAAAAAAATCCCTACGTGGTGCCATAGAGACTGGATTTTCGAACAGTTTAAGACTTGGCGCATGCAAATCGGATGAATAGTTTTTTTTAATATGTTGTCAACCAGGTTGAAAAACGTAGTTTCGAGAAAAACGCGTTCAAAGTTTTGCTGAAGGATAATTCAACATACAAACTAAATTTTTTATTTGTCTCTTTTTTGTTTCTCACCGTTAGTCAGCTATTCCTGAACCATACAACAGCTCCTCAGCATCCAGAGACTCATCATTTTTTTCATGTTTTGCACGCAGACAACCCTCATGCGTGCTTTTTTCGGCTTCGCATATTCGCTTCTCGTCGATGCTTTGACAATATTGGTAGAGTGTTTCACCAATTTTTATGTTTAATATCTCCAATACATTTATGAGGCAAATATGACCATTGTTAAAAAGTATTGAAGCAATATTAGCGGCAGTTTCAACTGTGGGTCTGCCGCTCCACGATGTCTTTGGCGCAAATTTCCATATAACAGAGTTCAAACACTCGTTGTTATTCGGGTGAAAAGCGCCTAAACATCGTTGAAGAAGCTCGTCTTTACTAAGGTCCACGTATATAGGTTTTATTGCCGCACATCTGCCGCTCGGCCCGGTCGTGCGCTTCGAACGGTTTCACATAAAATGCTGTATCTCCGCCAATTTTACAAATTTCTTTAAAAAATTTGGTGAGAGCATTCTCAACAAATGTATCTTTCAGAAAATGACAAAAAAAGACAAAAAATAATTTTTTTACCGTGATGTGGGGCTTTAACGTAGCAAAATTCTATACGACACGGAGAGAATTAAATGTTAAAAATTACCGTGCAGTAACGGTAACCAGATGACAACCCTGAAACTTCGCTTATTATTACTGAGTAAAACACAGATTTTCACGAAAATAAAATAAAACTTCTTCTTCAGATAGAAAATTTTACCAGATTTTCTAGTAAATTTTGATGTGTAACGAAATACGCAAAACTTAAATTCAAAAAATATATAATATCAGCGAAATTTTACTGTGCATTTTATTATTTTATGCCTTTCAAAAATGTCTATAAAAAAGTATCGTCTTTATAACAGTTATTTTAAGATTTATTATAAAATTTAATGAGTGTTATAGGAAAATGTATTGTGCTCTCGGTAAAAATTATCGTGCGCGCTACCCTTCTTGTATAGTAAAATTTTAGCTACGTATTTGAAATTTTCTGCAACGTGAGTTAAAAAAAAACTTGTCGCATACGAATTATTATGCTTTTCTCACTTGTCACCACATTGAAATATATCACGGTAATTTTTACCGTGAAATTCACGAGAAAAATTACTTTTTTATTCTCTCCGTGCAACAAACAAAAATTCAGCCCGTTACCTCAAAATTTCAGCAAATCAAAGCATCAATTCAAATTTTTCGAATATTTTCCACGAACTTTGAACCTTTGAACCGATTCTCGTTGAATACAATTCCAAGCATGCTCCAGCGATACTCGACCATGTCCCGTTGAATTCCTTCTCGGACGCTCTACAGCCGCAATGATGTCGTATCTCCCAAAAAAAAAGCAACTCGTAAACCGTGCATTTTCTTTTTTTATTGCACGAAATATTTTGTAATAGAAACTCTGTCGATTCTCACTCCTCCTCCTCATCCTTCTACAATTATAAATGAAATCTTTGCCGTTATTCGATTCGTTTTTTTTCTTCTTTGTTTTCTTGTCCCCGTGATTGTGGCGTTGCGACTTAACAATTTGAAATAGTGTAGAGAATACAGGTGAATATTGAACTGAGCGGATATCGCACGACGATGAGCGGATGAGACGACGCAATATGCACAGGTTTATTGGCAACTATCGGGTTTCCATTGGCGAGCATACAGTGTAATTGCGAGCGAAACGCTTTTTGTTTTTGCCGTACGACAAAAATTGATCGAGATATTCGCGTTGAAAGTCCGACGCTGAGCAAAACAATGGCACGGTCGTTGCAAACGCGCGATTTTTTTTTTCCTTCAAGTATTAAATAATGAAAGCGATTGGAGTAAACGATTACCGTGCCATTTTTTTTACTACTTGGACTGTAAACGCGAATGTCTCGGCCAATTTTTTTTGTCGCACGACATTTATGGCGTTACATCCGAGTAGAAAAAAAAAATGTTCACCTTAATTTTATTGGCTTAAATGATGTCGAAACATCATAAGAATGATATACAAAAGGAATTACACGCATAACTTTTTTTGTTTGTAGAGTTCTTTTTCCGAATCACCTCCGAGTGCAATTTTTTAACAATCGAGTGTACTTCTGCAACCAAACTAATGTAAATGACGAAACTTTTAGTGTTCTAAGCGCCGATCCATAAAAGTTCTGCGTCCATACGCAGAACGTATGAAAAAACAAAACCCTCTTACAAGGAACATCATCCAAGTGTCCGCCTTCGATTTTGTTGAAACTCATATATGTGATAAAGCATTGAAAATTGTTATACACGTTTGTTTTTTTATCGGCGAAAAAGAAGGTCTTAAAGGGCAAAACCATCTCTCAAACGGCGACTGGAAAGACTTTCACAGGGGACTTAAGACAAACTTTAGACCCTTAAAGACAAACTTTAATAAATTCGACTATGCGAGTAACATTTAATTGTAGTTTATAGGAATATTTTGAATCACCGAATACATTTTTCAGCAAAGAAAACGCGACTGTTAAGAATAAATTCATTCAAAGAGTGGTTTACCCCCTTATGTTTGCTGTCCGGCAAAAACGCAATTAAAACTTGAATTTTGTCCCCGTTTCAAAATAATACCTGTTTCATTCATTTTCATGCAAACCTCCTAAGTGTGGGGTGTAAAAAAGACAAATGGAGGGGTGGTTTACGCCTTCACGTAGTTTCTTTTTCAATAATTTAGTAAATTTTTCATCGCTTTACATTAGACGATTTTAGGTTTTTCGTTAATTTCGATCGGTGGACTGCTTGTGGATGAAACTGGAAAAATCACCCTTCAACACGCCTGTCTTTAAGGGGTGATTTCCCCACTCAAAAGGGTTTACGCGATTGCTGAGCAACCACCTTAAAAAAAAAGTGTTTTGCTCACGTCACAACCTACATGCTCGCAAAGGGATCCCCGATAGTCGTGGATCATCCTGTCCATACACGAATCTGATATTTCCTCTTACTATGGAAAAGCTACGAGTTTTACATTATACGTACTTTTTAACATATATTGTACATGTATATGCATATATACATATATGCGCGAGTCGGTGTCTGTATATATATTCTTATATATGAGGCATTCCACGCCATTTCACCTAGCCCGTGACCCCGACCATTTTTGATTTTCCTAATTTTTTTTTTTTTTGTAAAATTGTACCGCATTAAAGGAATATCCAAACCAATTTTTAGATTTTTATCTCGTCTCTTTTAGGAGTCATAATTTTCCAAAAGATGTCGATTTCGGAAGTTTTGGAAACGTTTGGACGCTGATAACTCCTGAACTAATTGAGATATCGACAAATGTCAATATACATTTTTTTTTCATTTCGAAGCATACTTTCATAAAAAAAATATGAAAAAATTATCATTTATATTGGACCACGTGTTTTTTGCTTCCAACGTGGAAACTATTTTTTTTAAAGATGATTGCCATTTTTTATTTTATTTCAAAAAATTCTCTAAAATAGGGTGACCCAGTCTATGATTTTTAAGACTAGTCTCATCATGGGTCCATTTTTCCTTCTATTTTTTTGCGAATTAATTATATTTTTAAAGATTTTTATCATTTTAATCTCCAATAATGCTAAATATCTTCATTTTAATCTCCAATAATGCTAATAATAAAACGGTTTATCTTTTATTTGTGTTGAAATTAACGAAAAAGAAGATTTTTTGTGCAAAATTAATTTTTTTTTCACTAATAAGTCATAACTATTCTAGCTTCTATCCTTTTCGTAAATAAAACGCACTAAATTGAGAATTATATGGGAATACTTGAACATAAAAAAGACCGAAATTTTTCCTTTTATATATACATATCTAAGGAAAAATTTCACCGTTTTTTAAATTCACTTATTCCCATATAATTCTTAATTTAGTTCATTTTATTTACGAAAAGGACAAAAACCAGAATAGTTATGACTGTTAGATCCGATTGAAGATTGTACTTGTATTGATCAATATTATTATCAGTGCCAAAAAAATTACTTTTGCACAAAAAATCTTTTTTTTCGTTAATTTCAGCACAAATAAAAAATTAACGGTTTCATTGTTAGCATTATCGGAGATTAAAATGAAGATATATAGCATTATCAGAGATTAAAACGATAAAAATCTTCTCAAAAAAATATGGTCAATACAAAAATAAAAATAAAATAGAAGGAAAAATGGGCCCACGATGAGACTATTCTTAAAAATCATAGAATCGGCCACTCTATTTTAGATAATTTTGTGAAAAAAAAGGCAATAATCTTAAAAAAAATAGTTTCCACTTTCGAAGCAAAAAATACATCGTCCAGTATAATGGATAATTTTTTACATATTTTTTCATGAAAGTATGCTTCAAAATGAAAAAAAAATATTGATATTTGTCAATATCTCAGTTCAGGAGTTACAAGCGTTTAAACGTTTCCAAAACTTCCGAAATGGACATTTTTTTTGTTTGAAAATTATAGCTCCTAAAGGAGAAGAGAAAAAAATCTGAAAATTGGTGTGGATATTCCTTCCATGGGGTACAATTTTACAAAAAAAAAATCAGAACGTAAAAAATGGTCGGGGCCACAGGCTAGGTGAAATAGCATTGAATGCCTCAAATATATATGTATGTATAATTAAAAATATACTGGCATTGTATACAGTGTGTTCACAAATACGGTGACGATTAATTAGTAGGCTTATTCGGTACTCAAAATTGTATATCGATACAATATCTCTCACACACACACACACGTTCTCTCGAAAGTCAAAAAAAGTTAACTCTCGTCTCTGTACCGCGGTTATAATAATTACGAGATATATATAGATATATATCGCGCAGCATCAATTGACAGCGAGAAACTTGATGATTACAACAACGCGAAGAAGCCTACGGTTACCAAATTGCCTCCAATGTGCATTGTTCCACCTCGGATACACAAATGTGCCATTTTGCATACATTAATTTATATAGTTAACGATTTTTAACTGTCGACATTTCACAACCCGAGATATATCAACCATGGCGCATTCCACCGTAGCTGGCATGCAAAAACCCACCGTTGTAAAAACTTCATTACCACAATGTGGCTCAGGGGGACCAAAGGTTACGTGTCGAAGTTTTCTGGATAATTCGTTCTACGCGAAGCGCTATAGATCCGCAAAGCGCTTTCTGCGGGAGAATGAGCTTTTAATTTTTTTTTTTATTTACTTTAACTGGCGTCCCGGGATATTCTGATATGTGTGCCTATTTTCACATTTGTTACTTCTATTCGCTACGCGCTTTTTTTTTCCCCCCATAACTTTCCGCTTTCATTCGCGAGCGACAGGAGACTGACAATTTAAAATGCGTGCGCTGACAAAGCGACGTAATTCCATTTGTTGCACACACTTGTTTTCGCATAGGAAAAATACTTCTTTTCGGAACAATTCGATACGTGTCTAGCGATATTTCCAGAGTAATTGTGATATTACAGAAGACTCGATATTTTTTTTTTTTATCTTTTATTTCTCTTTGGTATTTTCAACTTATCGGATAATCCGCCACCAGCGCTTCTTCCTCACCCCCGCCCTTCACTCTCGTTTCCTCTTTACTTTGTACTTGAAGACGAAATGTGTATGTGTGACGACGCGTGTCAGAACTTTACGCACGGTCCTGCAAGGTCTGGAATTCAGCTGGAAACGTTTCTCCAGAGCTTGGTGATTTTGGTTCGGGGTGTTGCCACCGAGAGCTACAAGTGTCTTCGATCATTTTCATTGCGATGAAGACGCGCCCAAACAAACCCAAACAAGTTCAAATGAATCCAAACGAAATCAGACGAACCCAAAAAAAATTCAACCCAACCGAAACAAATCCAGATAATTCGATCCATTCGATTTTGGCATTTCCAAGAAGAGTCTGCCCGAAAAACGATCTGATTAAATTGCTCTCAAAAGTTCCCTCCGCTGGAATTTCCAGCCTGCAAGACCGCACGATCCAGCATCAATAATATCATAGCTTCCCTTTCGTCTCACGCTTTTACTCCGTATTTACGTATTCATATGTGAACGCTGCGAAACAATTTGACAATGACAACCCGCGATCTCGCTATACACTGTGCACGTGTGTGGGTGTATTTGTGTTTGTGTGTGGTCCTCTCGAACAGTCAGAGTTCAAACGAATAACGCAACGAGGAATGACGATAATAAATAAAGTCTGACGAATAGTTTCGTCTCCGTATCTTTTTTTTTCCCTTATTCTTTCCTCTCAATACTCGGTAAATAAAATATATATAGTATTGTATAATTTGTATTCTCGAAGGCGATTAATATTTTATATAATTCATACGTGGTTTCGTGTTTTCTTGTTTCTTTCAATGAACGTATAGCGAATACGTTTACACGGTAGTCGTAGAATTGTGGTTGATAGGCGTGCGCTTCAATTACGTTTAATTACGATTGCGTGAGTATCCGTATGAAAAATTTTCTTTCTTTTTCTGGAGATAAATTGGATCTTCAACGCCATCGAATCTATCACTCATCACAATAATAACATCGATAGTAATATTAGTAGCAATAATAATAATAATAATAATAACAGTACGATTAATAGCCTAAATAAAATGAAGCAACAATGAAAAATTTTACAATAATAAACCAAAGAACTCTCGTTTGTTTTTTATAACTAATGAGATGTTTCACTGGCTCGCACGAAAATGCTGCCAATACACGGCTCGCTATTATTTGTACGGATTGATCGACGAAATACTATCTCCGTAATATACGAATAATACTGGGCAATACAAAATTAAGGGGAAAATACATGTAGCGGTATTTAAAAAAATCCATTTTTTTTTCTACGTAAAATGTTGGTTAAACATTTAAAAAATACGGTAGTGAAATCGCTGATTCGCCGGTAAGTTACTTATCAAGTCTTCGTAGTTGTTGAAACTTTAAATACATTTTTTTTTCTCAAAACTACATTTTTTACGTTTGTGAGAAACTTTAAAACGAGTCATCAAATTTTACACACAACTCAAGAACAATATTACCTTGAACTTACTCTTTTATACCTACTCGTTTATGAAAATCACTTTTAAAAAGTACTTTTTCATTGCAAACAATACGAAAATTTTGTGTAAAATTGTCGATTTTTTTTTCAATTTCAACTTAAAAATGTTTTTTTTTTTTTGTATAAGTTCAGCATGTGGATATGAAAATACTAAATAATCTTGGCTCATATTTTCCAGATTAATATTGAAGTCGTTGAATTTCCCACAAACGGACCATTGCCGCTAAAGCCTTCCTTGAAGACCATGCCACAACGTCGCTAATTTGCAATATTTTTCAATGAAAAAAATTATTTTGAATATTTTAACTGTGCAATAAGTTGGACCTAAAGTTTCATGAATATAAAACGTTTTGTTTCTTTCCAAAAAAAAAATGATTGCCATTGCCTATTTTATTTGTCGTCTACATGTATTTTCCCCCTTAATAGAAAAGCGAAGCATACGGGGATAGTTAACGCGTTGTGAGATTTTCCGGTCCTTTTGTCCTTACAGTACGATTTGGGGCAATGAAAATACCGCAAGATCCGGCCAATTGAATCAGACGAATTGCAACAAATTATTGGAGGGAAAAATTAGGGAGAACTTATTTCCATATAAAAAAAAAAAAAAATGGTTAAGACAAAAACAAAGTTTATCGATAAAAAAAAAAGATCGATAAAAATTGAAGGGTTATAAATTGAAAATACTCAACAATTTGGACAACTATCCGCGTCATAAATTTATGTCTACAGCACGAGGATATTTCGATCTACGGAAGCAACTAAAATTATTGTATCTCGACTAGGTCAGTATCAACCTTCTTTATTACATGGTAACTTTTTTCTCGCTTGCTCTGTTTTCTATTTCTTCCTCTTTTTATCTGTTCGTATAATGTTACGAGTGACTCGAAGCTGTGCGGTGAACAACGAAATTTCTACGGGACTAGCGCAAAATGTGGAAGCTTTTTCGTATGGCAGGATTCGGCCGAGTCTTCTACACGTATCTACGAGCTTCCCAAAAAAAAGTGTCTCTTTACATCCGCTCCTTTAATATCTAAGTTCGATTGTTTTACAAGAATAATTTTATCTACGAGTATTCTGTGAGTGTGTATGTGTGTGTCTGTGTGTGTATACAAGCTCTTCCTTATATATTCTCCCGCGAAACTACACAGTACGTATGGGTCTAACTATATTCAATATGAAAAAACTTTCGTTACGTTCGGGAGTGTGCTCCGCGCCGGTTTTACCGTGCCACGGAGACGCAGAAGGGAAAAATCAACATTTCGAACAGCGGACGAGAAATTAATGCAGAGTCAAAGAAATGGTGAACGAAAAACGGATGACTCGACAGTACGGAGACTGGAGACAGAAATTTGCGTGTTAGTAAAATTGCGTCTGAATTTTCACTCCGTACTATTCGCGTTCGTTTTAAAAGTTTACGGCCAATCGATTTTTTTTTCTTCTTAGCCACACGATAATATTTTAATTTATAATATTTAATGAATTCAATTATATTAATTTAATTTGAAATATTTAAATCTCGAATAGAACAAAAATCTACGGCCTTTTCAATTAAGGAGGCGGAAAATGTAGATGAAATTTGAGAATTATTTTCTCAAAAGCTTTTTGTCCGATTTCATCCAAGTTCGTTTTATTCGAAAGCATAAATATTGAGGTATATTGACAATTTTTTGAATAAATATACATTAACTGGATGCGCTATTGTTGTGGCCGGCGTAAAAAAATGTCCCTCGCTGGCCGGTCTCCATAATTGCATGCAGTCGGTTGATTTTTTGCAAGCTCTTCGCATCGCAGGATTTTTTTACCATTTTTTTTTCAAGCCAGAAAGGTTGAAAAACGAATGTAAATTTCAACCCGGCGCCATTTTGTGATTTTTTCTTCGATCCTACGATGCGAAGGGCTTTTTACATTACATTTTAAGAATCTTTTCGACATTTTTTTTTCTTCAAACAACCGACTGACCGTAGACCGTGCCAACGAGGGACATTTTTCACGCCGGCCACAATAACAGCACTCCTTGTAAATATATATTTGTAAAAAAAAATTGTCAATATACCTTAATAATTATACTTTCGACTAAAACAAGCTTGGATAGAATCGGGCTAATAGTTCTTAAGATAATAATTCCCAAAATTCGCCTATTTTTTCCGACGTCTACTCGAATGTGCACCCAAAAATTGGCGTTCGATTTGACGGCTGACGGGTCTCCGGATCAGAGACAAATTCGACAAAAAATCAACGGCCCTCGGTTGAGAGTACAAAATCATTTGCAAAATTAAAATGTAAAACGAAGAGGACAAAATCGCGCAATCACTTCAAGAAACTTTAAGCCCGTATTCTAGTGTGTCTGGTCAAAAAAATTCTTTTTTTTTCTTCATATTCTTATAGTTTGGGGTTTAAAGAATGTGTCTTTAAAATGTTTGGGTTGTCGAGCCATTATCGTTCGGCCCTCCATCTTTTTCATTGCTTTATAATTAATTAATTTTTAATAGTAAAAATCAGCGTACTCTTTTTCAAACGCCGCCATTTCGTGAATTTTTTCTAAATTTTTTTACTACACGGCCGAGCGATAACCACATTCGTAAATAGAAATAAAAAAAATCGTTTGTTTCAGATGACAAGGACGGACGCAATCACAACGCCCGATGACAAAAAAAAAAAAATCGCGACATGACCTGCGCAACATCTAAAATCATGTACAATTTCGAAGAAAAAACATTGAAATTTTTTAAAATGTTACTTAAAACATGTATAAATGTAACGGTGAAAATACTAATAGTGTAGATTTAATTGTTTCTCGAAAATTCAATTCTCAAAAAATTACCTTGAGAATGGGTCTTCACCCTAGAATACGACCTTAAAATATCACAAGTTGACGCACACTTTTACTACTCGTCCCCAACACACTAGAATTTCTTTACTCCATTCTCCATACTCGCGACAGAGTGCGGCGATACAGGCTCTAAGCGATAATACCCAAACGAGTCCTAACCATCTCTCTGCACACTCTACCTCCTTCTTTTTTTTTTTTCTATCTCGATTTTCTCTCGTATCTCCCCCCCCCCCCAGAAGCTTAATTCTCACTATATGTAGGATGATCGCGATAAAAACGAGTGTGAATTACGATATTTTCTTTTTGTTTCTCGCCCTATCTTAGTTTACGATGATATACAATTAATTAGATAAATATCGCGACTCTTAAACGACGCGTGTGTTTCAGCATTTTTCAATCGTCGATTTATAATATTATAAAAAATTGTCTTTGCTTAAGATCTAATGTATTACACCTCGGCTATATATAAATATATGTACTTTTATGTTTATACGTTATTATCATGTTGCCGTTACTTCTTTTTTTTTTTTTTTTTACTCTCCTCCGATCCCTCTTCCGCCCCCGCTCGTTTCCGTCTCGCGCCATACAATCGTTAATCGCCGTACATCGTTACAATAATACCGTTCACAACACAGAGTGCATAGTACGAAGCTTTTGTCGAAATTTCTCGTCTCGGAGTCCGCGTCTGCTCTCGCCCCACCCGCCAATGACGGATAAAATGAACGCGGACTGCGAGACGAGGCGGCTCTCGAATTCTCAAGCTTCCACGTAACAACGCACAACCAATTTTTCTTTTTTTTTTTTTTATTTATACAACCTGCGTGCGTAAAACTGTCGATCGTAATTGTACTCGGGGAAATGATATTCTTTTTTCTTCATCTTTTGGACTATCGTCGACGAGGCTACGAAAAAGATCGACAGTTATCGCTGTATCTTTGTTTTTGCTTAAATTAAAAAGTGCCTTGATCTCGTAACGAGACTAAATATTAAATTTTCAATATTCAACGATAATACGGAATCGAAAAGTAAAGGCTGTTCAATCGCGAATGTGCGATACCCGAATAACGAAATTTCGGTACGTTAATGCGAAAAAGTCGTTCGAGATATTGTCGTGGGCTTCACATCCCGTCCATTCGCTCATTCGATTTTTCATCTCTCTATCTCTTTTCTTCGCCATACCTCGATCGTGTGACGCTTTAAAAAAGATAAAGGAATAAAACAAATAGAAAAAAAAAACCACTGATCCGAGCTCATTCTGATATGCAGTCGTTCGGAATTGCCATCGATTGCGAGAGTTCTTGATGCGAAAGGCATCCATCTCTCAATCCGTCACTTTTTCTCGTACTCTTGCTCCCGTAACTTCACATCACCTCAAACCACGAGAATATCGCGGCTCAAATATATTTTTTTGTCTCTTTTTTTTCGTACCAACACTCGTCTCCATCAATTTTCCTGTTTTTCTTTTCTTCCAAGATCCAAAATCAGCCTATCGATTTTACTTTTAGCATTTTATGCCTAACATCTTATGCCGTTGAGTGTGTAATCCTGATTTGTTTTTTGATTCTTTTTTTTTTCCATGATGTACGATGGAACGAGTGTTTTTTTTTTTTTCGTTTGTTCACCAGAGTGAGCGTAGATCGCGATACTCGACGCACGATATTGCAAAAGCGTTAACGTTGCCATTATTATTAATTATTTCGTTTTATCGTTTTTTCGTTTTATCGTAATAAAAAGCGTAGCCACGAGAACTTCAACCTCGCTCTCTTTCGTTTTTTTTTTTTTTTTTGACTGTTTTCGTTCGTTTAAAATTCACCTTTATCATCGACAAGACTACGTTCTTCGTATAAAAAAGTTACGAGGCGATCGGCGACAATAGTTGCAACGACTCGAGGCGAGCCCGCTGTGTTTCGTTTTCCAAGTAGAAAAGAGAGAAAAAAATTTAAAAAAAAGAATATATCGCCGTTTGCGCTCTTCGGAAAAGTTGATGAACGATCCTCGAGCGATGACGACATTGAAAAGACGCGCTCCTCGAATAAATAATACAAGAAACATTTACAACAGCTTCGAGAGTGCATCGGTACAAAATTGCAGTCTTGACAAGAGAAAAAAAAAATGGAAAAAAAAGTATCTTCGAGACTCGATAACGAGGGGAAAAAAAAAAAAAACGATTCACGAAGAGACTTTGCGTCGAGAAAAAAATGTTTCAACGAATTTTTTGTGCTATCTGCGCCCCCCGCTCGTTTCGTTATTTACGATTTTTCTCTTTCTACCCTTTGAACACTTTGTATCAGGGCGAGCAACCCCCTCGTCTGGGAACGTACGCATTTTTTTTTTCTCTCTTAAAAACTGCCCAACGCGAGAAATTCCCAGAAATCAGCGACACTCGAATACCGTCGTAAAAACGACGAAAAAAAAAGAGAACAAAAAAATCTCGAGTTTTTCACCCTCACGTATAAAAAAAAAAAAACCCAAGGCTACGAAAATGCTCCTCCTTCCACTCCCGGAATTGCTGCCCTCGCGCCTCGCCGCTCGGAAAGCGATACAATTTTTTCAAAATACGCCATAAATACGTGCAGCGCGGTGAGTCAGAGCTAGAGCCGTCGGGGTTGCACGACCGTGTTGTTGTTCAATCTCGTTGTCGTTTGATTGTTGAAGTTCTCGTCCTGTGGCACGCGCTCGTTTCTCTCGTCGAAGAAACCCGGATTGAGAATAATGTTGGGCACGAGCTCAATCACTTCCTGCTCCTCCAGCTGCGCTGCAAAATTTCGGAGCGGAGATTAATTTTCATTGGTCCGGGCCACGCTACCTTCAGCAGCCGCAGCGCTCTTTTCTATCCTCTCCCTTCGACCGAACTTCCGTTTCTACATCCTTCCGTTCTCTTTCGTGTCTCTTCATATGCTTTTTCTATGCTCTAATCTCTATACGCGATATCACTCGCACTTTCTTCTATTTTGTACGATCAATCTCTAGTCTCACGTTGCACTATCAATACATTCCGCAATTATAGTCATTTATTTATTCTTCAACCTTTTCGTTCTCCCGGAGGAGGCTCCTTACTCTAGGGGAAAAAAAAAAAACAAAATTAAACCAAATTCTCATCTCACTTTCCACACGTCATTCCTGAGCGTTCGTCTTTATTAGCTTTAAAAAAAAAAACGAATTAATTTACAGGAAAATAACTAAGTGCACAATTCAGAAGAGATAGTCGAGACACTACGATAAGTAATTCCGTATAGCGTGACACTAGTCGATAAGTGCAAGATAACAGACGTCGAGAATAGTTAGTGAATGATAAGAGGCAACGAATCAAGGCGATATCGTGAAACCCTTTGAGTAGGGGACCAATGAGTTGGTAGTTGTAGACTCGACTGACTTTAAAGTTGCAAGCGCTTGCAGCCCGGAAGAATATAGTTATAGACGCAGCGTGACGGATAGAACGGACAGTCCGATGTATGCATACGTTAGTTGTGAGCTTTATTGTACAGATACACGCTACGGAGATACAATGCTCGCTTTACATGTAGGCGAGGATATTGCGAGTATTGATTCAGTTGCGGCGAGTTGATATTAACGAATACGAAAGTGATTGATAGACAAACGTTGTCGTGTGCCTTCTCCATACACGTGTAAACACACGTATCACGAGAGGAAAAGTCATTTCGAAGATTCCGAGGATCGTTCTGAAATGGTATAGCCAACGCAGATGCGACCAGTTCGAAATAACCTTTACCCCTCGTACATACAAGGCGGCGATTATAAGACGCTCATGTATCTTTTAAAGGCCTGGCGCGGAGATTTCGGGACTGGAAAAAAATATATCTCATTGTTTTTCAAGTTCTATATGTAAAAAAAAAAATAGCGTATTTTTGTGACGTGTAGTATTTGCAAAAATTGGGCATTTCGGAAAAAAATCGAAATTCAATTTCGAGTTTTATTGAGAAAAAATTTTAAGTGGAGTTATTTTTTTTTCATCGATTTGTTTAAAAATTGGAATGGACATTTCTTTTGTTAATGGAGACGGCCTGATGCCAAGATTTTGCGATCGAGAAAAATATAATATTTCCTGATTTTTCAAGTCCTCGAAAAAAATAAATATGGCGTCCTTTTGCCATGAGCAATATTTACCAGGAAAAATTAGGCAACCTAGGAAAAACGTGAAAACGCCATTCTGATTTCAGCAAAACATAGATAATTAAATTCTGAATAAAAAAAACATCTAAAAAACTTTTTTTAATCGTCGATCATTTTATTCGCGATGACGGGATGCAGGAAAAAAGTTTTTTTTCGGGAGTGTTTTTAATTAAGGCCTTATATACGCGAAAAATTTCAACATTTTTAATTTTTTTAATTTTTTATTCCATTAGCCTGAACGGTTAGGAATATTTTAAGCTTTACAGAATTGAAAAATTGCAAAAATTGTTAAAGTTACAGTATTTAGAGCGTATAATAGATACCGCGCGGCGCGCCCGACCGCCAACTTCAAAGCCGTTTTTCCACGATTCACTTTATTGAACCTTGTAAAAGTTCTAACTCTTGAACGAAGGTTCAGATAGCTTTGAAATTTGTTTACAACATATTCTTAGTATCATCACCTATCGTGCGAACCACAGAAACAAAAATTTCAATGGCACAAAAAAATATAAAAAATAAAATACCGACAGAAAATTGAGTAAAAAAATTTTAAGTTTCGAATTTTTATTATAATAATTTTTTATAAATAATATTGTTGGTTCACACTGAAGATACATTCATTATGCAATTATAAATATGTTAATTTTTTTTTTCAGACACCCACATCGATGCCGAGAACTTTCACCATCAACGCGCGCGCAAAAAAAAATACATTGCTTTATTATGTTATATCTCCGCCATTTGTTAATATTTCTGATTTTTTTTTTTACATATACTTAACCATGTGCATAAATGATCTGTAAAAAAATGTCAATATATGCGTCATTTTTTTTTTAACCGCGTCTAGAAAAGTACCTTCGAAAATCGGCAAAATCGCGTATATAAGGCCTTAAGAATTTAATTATCTCCATTCAGCTGAACTCAAAATAAAATTTTGTATTTTTTCTCCAGAAGACTCAATTTTTTTTCCGGCGAATACTACTCGTCACAAAATCACGCTATATTTTTTTTAATTCGAAAAGGACTTAAAGAACCATTGACAATCATATATTTCTCAGAGATAAAATTTCCGCGCGCAAGACCTTTGAAACAACGCATGGCCAATGTATAACGGTCACCCTGTATACGTATGTACGTCCGTATACGTGGGCACACCGACGATTCAAAGAAAGCTAGAGATCAGGGCCATAGATAAGTTAAAAGTGGCTGGCGATGCCCCCGCTTCTCGGCTATTCTATATTTCGCAATTTTTTTTTCTTTCTTTTTCTTTCCCCGACCAATGAAACGTACACAATGCTACGATATAGATGTATCATATTACGCGATATCCCAAATAGTTGCTCTAGTTCGACGTGAAACTATGTACGTGCGTGACTAAACGGGGGCTAGTAAGAAAAAAAAAAAAAGAAAAAAATATCAGGGAATCTCGTGGCAAGGAATTTTGCCGTTGCTTCTTCACTTTCTTTTTTTTTTTTTTACGTACGAAAGTTCGTGGGCACACTTATCGTAGCTCGAAGCCTGTGTGTCCGTCAAGCAAGGGCATCGAAAAAAAGAGAGACAGAGAGTAGAAGCGATAAGCGTCGATGTACTCGGTGAAAAAGAGAGAGCGATAGAGAGAAATGTAGAAAAAGAGAGAGAGGTAAAAAGAATTATAATGTGAATGCTTACAGGGTGCCTTGCACTCACGATATAGAAGATAGCAAGTACCAAGACCGAGGATCATCAGTGTTCCCATCACAATGCCCACCGCCGCGACCCAAATACGACGATCGAAATTTTCATATCCGGCCAATAGATGCTTCGCTAATTCTGCAAAACAATTGCGATCCGTTTGATATTCATTGACTCGACGAAGAAAATTTTCGAAGAAGAGAACAATATAGGATGAATGAGAAACGAGTTCAGGCAATGGAAACTCACCCAATTCTTCGATCGTGTAATGTGTATGACCCTCGACCTCGACGATCTCACCTCGACCGAGTCTGTTGGTCGCCCACACCCGGAACACGTAGGTCGTGTTCGGATCCAAGTGATAGACATCGATCTGCCTCTGTAAATTAGAACGTTCAGTCTGGGGCCGCTTCACCGGCCGTCAGCGTTCTACAATTATTCCTTAGACGAGAAAATTCAAACGATATTCGAAATTTAATTATCTTCGTTATGCTGTAGTCAAAATTGGAATTTGGATTATTTTTTTTTTTCTGGCAAATACGATTTTTTTTTTCTTGCTCGCGTAAATCTCCACGAAAGATCCTTGAAAAACATATGGCCATCTTATAATACTCATTATATGTACGAAAGTTTTCTGTACGCAGGACGCAAGAAGTATCGAATTTCCAAAGACGACGAAACGTACAGAATTGGGGGGTATGTGTGTCGGAATGATGGGCTTCCATTTCTCGGGTTTTTGGCCAGGGATGGATTTCAAGCGATACTCGGCGGTGAAGTCTATTATCGGGTAGCCACCGGTTCCGTCGACTTCCCACAGTATATTGGCCAGTATCGTCGACGGTTTGACCCAGACATTGTGCAGTGCCGGGGGTGGGCCTGAAACGAAACGATCAATGATAAAAATAAAATGAATAAAAAAGTAAAAAATAAATTATTGGGAGTACAAATTAATTCGGTCTGTTTTCAAGAGATGGCTCTGGCTGTTATGGATGTTTCATAGTGACAGCTGATTTCGGTGGTTTCAGAGAGGTTAGACATCTGTCAATAACATTCAGTTTATATAGCTTTGAGTTCCATTAAAAACCTTGTTTTTTTACTGTGTTGAATATGTCAAATTTTGTGTTAACTAAGCAGCATTTGCGGCAAGTTTTACTTTTCTCCTTTAATTGGAAGAAAAGTGCAGCTGAAGCGCATCGAATGCTTGTTGAAGTTTATGGTGATGATGCTCCAACTGATAAATCATGTAGGGAATGGTTTCGACGCTTTAAGAACGGTGATTTCAGCGTTGAAGACAAGCCTCGCCCTGGACAGCCAAATGAGCCAATGAGCTGCTACAACCTGGCGATTCCATTACGGCCGATCGGTATAGACTACAATCGATTCGTTTGAGCCGTGCATTACGAGAAAAACGGCCGGAATACGAGCAAAGACATGACAAAATTATTCTTCTGCATGACAACGCTCGGCCTCGTGTCGCAAAAGTCGTAAAAAAATATTTGGAAACGCTCAAATGGGATATTTTACCGCACCCGCCGTATTCTCCGGACATTGCTCCTTCTGATTACTGATTGTTCCGACGGATGCAGCAGGATTTAGCAGGTCACCGGTTCACTTCTTTCGCAGAAATCGAAAATTGGCTCAAAACTTGGATCGCCTCAAAAGACGAGACTTTTTGTTCGAGATGGAATTCGAAAATGGCCTGAGAGGTGGAAAAAAGTAGTAGCCAGCGATGGACAATACTTTGATTAATCCATTCATACCTTTTATTTCGAAATAAATGGATTTTTTACCACAAAAAAAAGGGACCGAATTAATTTGTACTCCCAATAAATAAAAAATAAAAGAAAGCTAATGAAAACGGATATCGACAAGGGCGCGTGGCGCCACCGTGCAAACTGACTTTTGACTTCAATATTGATGCGGGTTTTGACAGTGTCGGCGTCGTCGTCGACGATGCAGAAATAATTGCCAGCATCGTCGAGACTAACGTTGAAGAGCTCGAGTGCACGATTCGAAAATACGTTCGATCGCTTCGCGTTCAATTGGCCGTCTCTCTTCCACATCACGTTCGACACGTTCCCATCGTCCGTCGAATCCTCGTCGGCGCATGCGACCGTCACGTTCTGTCCTATGTCAACCTCTACGGTGTGGATCGGTGGCACGAGACCCAGAGCTTTCCACGAGCAGCCTGCGAACACCGTAACATTTCCGGGTGTCAATACAGGGCCCGCGATCGAAAGAAAAAAAAAAATTACGGGTACTCGCCGGATTGGAAGTCCCGATACTCGGACCGGAAATTTTAAGAAACTCAAATACAACCAATTCTCGCAACGTAATTTCTTTTTCATTCGAATCCAAACAATAAGCAAATACAAACCCAAACAACCCCGGCTTTCGCAACGAAAATTGTTTCTTAATTCAAACTCCGATAAAAAAAACCCCCCAACTCTCGCAAACAAAAATGATTTTTTATTCAAACCCAAACAACCTCGGTTCTCGCAACAAGAATTCTTTTATCATGGAAACCCAAGTAAACCCCCAAAACTCGCAAAAAAAAATGAAAAGAAAACCCAAATAAACCCAACACTCGCGACGAAAATTCTTTTTCATTCAAACCTAAAAAGATACACCCAAACAAACCCAACCCTAGCAACACGGAGAGAATTAAATGTTAAAAATTACCGTGCAGTAACGGTAAGCAGATGACAACTCTGAAACTTCGCTTATTATTACTGAGTAAAACACAGATTTTCACGAAAATAAAATAAAATTTCTTCTTCAGATAGAAAATTTTACCAGATTTTCTAGTAAATTTTCATGTGTAACAAAATACGCAAAACTTAAATTTAAAAAATATATAATATCAGAGAAATTTTACTGTGCATTTTATTATTTTATGCCTTTCAAAAATGTCTATAAAAAAGTATCGTCTTTATAACAGTTATTTTAAGATTTATTATAAAATTTAATGAGTGTTATAGAAAAATGTATTGTGCTCTCGGTAAAAATTATCGTGCGCGCTACCCTTCTTGTATAGTAAAATTTTAGCTACGTATTTGAAATTTTCTGTAACGTGAGTTAAAAAAAACTTGTCGCATATGAATTATTATGCTTTTCTCACTTGTCACCACATTGAAATATATCACGGTAATTTTTACCGTGAAATTCACGACAAAAATTACTTTTTAATTCTCTCCGTGAACGAAAATTCTCTTTTATTCATACCCAAACAAACAAAAAACCCAAACAAGCCCAACTCTCGGAACAAAAATTCTTTTCTGTTCTTTTATTTATTTATTTTCATTACCATTCAAAATATTTGCTTGCCAATTTACGTTGCAGATTTATAATAAAAATCGCGAAACACTTTCGTTTAATGTTGGCAGTATACAACAACAAGAAAATTTCGTTGCGTTCCAACGATGCAATCTTCAAGTGCGTTAAGATCTTTTCGAATTGCGAGGAAATTAATCGATTCGTTTGGTTGAACGGAACTCAGTACCTGTCAAATTTTGAAGAAATATATAAATTAATCCAAAACATCGAACGTGGCGAGGAAAGTAAACATTTTCATTTTCGATATATACGAATATTTCATTAATTCATTTGACCAGACAAGTCGGAAAGAAACGTTTTAATTTAAGGCAGTCTTTTTTTTGCATAAATTGCATCCAAATATGGTGTAGAATATGTGGGTAAAGTGATTTCCCAATTTTCGGAGTCGTTCGGAAGTTACAGCGTTGAATAGGCCAGGTGTTTGGAGGCGCAAGGCTGAAGCTACAGGAGAATTCAATAATTTCCACCACGATAAGCCACCTCTGACTGCAGAAGTTCAAGAAGTCATCAAACCAGTCTATGAAGATTAATCACGAGATGAACTGTTGACCAGATGTTTACGAGCACAAACACAAAATAACAACGAATCATTAAATTAATTGATCTGGACTTTTGCTCCTGAACACGTGCATTCTGGCACAAAGATCGTTGAAATAGCAACTTTTCTTGCCGTGATTATCTTCAATGAAGGATTTAATGGAATTTTGAAAGTTTTAGTTACAATGGGATGTCAAATTGGCCACGTAACTCAAGCTTACACCCATCGCCGTAATGAAACGCGTATCTGCCGCTCCGAATGACACTCGAGCGACTTCGTTAAAAGAGCGAGAACTGATGCCAGGGAGCAACAATCGGCTTTGCAGGATTTTTTTTGAGGAAACTGAAGGTTCACTTTATGGACCAGGCATAGCAGAAGATTAATGGTGAGTCAAAATTTTATTGATGATAATCGTATTTGAACCTTTAAACGCGTTTTTCTCAAAACTGTATTTTTCAAACTGGTGACCACGATATCTCGAAATCTATCGAACGAATTCTTTTGAAATTTGAATGACTTATTCAGTACTCATGTAGACACTTTGCATACTAGGATAATTCTGATTCATCAAGCCGTTTTTTTTTTCAAGTAGAAGAAGTCGTGAAAAAACACCAAAATCACGAAAAAATGTTCAACAAGATGCCAAAAATGTACCTTTCAATATTTTTTTAATAATCCTAATTCAAAAAGTAGTTCATACTTCACAGATTGAAATGCGGTTTGATTTTTTTGTTTCAGATAAGCAGAACGCCCGCAATCGTGGTCACCGCAAAAAAACTTCTTTTGAAGATAAGTGGCTACGTTGCCGTGTACTTCAGCAATGAGCTATGATTTCGGGCTGAAAAAATGGTAAAGTGTGCTCAAAATATGAATAAATATGTGCTGAAAAGTTTACAGTTGCACGTTTATTTAATTCGCCGAAAAAAAATCCCAAAAAAGCGCCTTCACACGGGATGACTGCCTCAAGAGTGAAAAAAAAAACACAACGAAATTGCGTTTTAAAACGTCGAATTCAACAACAGTGGCGAGGGTATCGCGTCGATCGGTACGAATCAATTCCGCGGCATTGTTCCACTTCCGGTAATGGCTGCCGACGGAATAATGCCGATAGTTCTGTCTCGCCGACCATACGCTTCATCGTCCGAACCCAACCACATATGCGCATTTATTCATACGTACATACAGGATGAAGCAAAAAGTGACGTCGCAAAGGAAGTTCTAGATGCCTCGTGTCAAAACCTATCCGAATCACTCCCCCATGTACACGGAGAGAATTGAAAAGTAATTTTTGTCGTAAATTTCACGGTAAAAATTACCGTGATATATTTCAATGCGGTGACAAGTGAGAAAAGCATAATAATTCGTATGCGGCAAGTTTTGTTTTAACTCACGTTACAGAAAATTTCAAATACGTAGGTAAAATTTTACTATACAAGAAGGGTAGCGCGCACGATAATTTTTACCGAGAGCACAATACATTTTCCTATAACACTCATTAAATTTTATAATAAATCTTAAAATAACTGTTATAAAGACGATACTTTTTTATAGACATTTTTGAAAGGCATAAAATAATAAAATGCACAGTAAAATTTCGCTGATATTATATATTTTTTAAATTTAAGTTTTGCGTATTTTGTTACACATGAAAATTTACTAGAAAATCTGGTAAAATTTTCTATCTGAAGAAGAAATTTTATTTTATTTTCGTGAAAATCTGTGTTTTACTCAGTAATAATAAGCGAAGTTTCAGGGTTGTCATCTGGTTACCGTTACTGCACGGTAATTTTTAACATTTAATTCTCTCCGTGTATGTGCCACAATCTCTTTTACTTCTCGAGAAAAAAGCATTAATTTTTTTTCCCTAGTGCTCCTGCACCATAGGTTTTTGTTTATTTTCATTTTTATATATGTATTTTCCTCTTAGAAGTTTTTCAAAGCAATTGGGAGTAACTAGTACAAGTATTTTTTTTTTGTCATCATCTGAACTTTGGCGATTCATGCTCTCAAAATTATTTTCTTCAACTTCTGATCAAAATCTATGGCATCGACGTTATTTATTTCCTGCTTAACAGTGCACTTCATAACGAAAACTCAAGCAAAAAAATCCAAATACATTCACAAATGAGAAGAATAAAAAATGGTATTTTTCTCGAAAAGTAAAAATAAAATCATACACGGAGAGAATTAAAAAATAATTTTTGTCGTGAATTTCACGGTAAAAATTACCGTGATATATTACAATATGGTGACAAGTGAGAAAAGCATAATAATTCGTATGCGACAAGTTTTGTTTTAACTCACGTTACAGAAAATTTCAGATACGTAGCTAAAATTTTACTATACAAGAAGGGTAGCGCGCACGATAATTTTTACCGAGAGCACAATACATTTTCCTATAACACTCATTAAATTTTATAATAAATCTTAAAATAACTGTTATAAAGACGATACTTTTTTATAGACATTTTTGAAAGGCATAAAATAATAAAATGCACAGTAAAATTTCGCTGATATTATATATTTTTTTAATTTAAGTTTTGCGTATTTTGTTACACATGAAAATTTACTAGAAAATCTGGTAAAATGTTCTATCTGAAGAAGAAATTTTATTTTATTTTCGTGAAAATCTGTGTTTTACTCAGTAATAATAAGCGAAGTTTCAGGATTGTCATCTGGTTACCGTTGCTGCACGATAATTTTTAACATTTAATTCTCTCCGTGTAGGACCGCTCGATAAGGGTTGGTTCCGGCAAATGAAAGTCTTTCAAATTTTTTTCGGTGGCTCATTCAGGGGCAGTTTACTTATAAACGCCAATAAAAAATTTGACAATCTCTATACCGTGAGAGACACGATCTTTTTCAGCTCCCTCCCCCCCCCTCCCGGTAAGGGTGCGTTCCGGCAGATGAAAATTGTTCAATATTTTTCTCGGAGACTCATTTAGAGTCTTACCCATAACGCCAATAAAAAAAAAGTTGGCAATCTTCATTGCGTCATGGATACGATTCTTTTTCAACTTTTACACCCTATTAAGGGTAGGTTCTGTTTGTCAAAATCCCTTGACCCTTCGTGGTCACACTTCCAAATTCAATAGCGATGGTGACACTTTGCTCGACTCAAGCCAAGTGACACCAAGTTTCATTTTTTTTT
Organism: Ophion ventricosus; assembly: GCA_963932345.1. Classification (NCBI taxonomy): domain Eukaryota; kingdom Metazoa; phylum Arthropoda; class Insecta; order Hymenoptera; family Ichneumonidae; genus Ophion; species Ophion ventricosus. Next base: position 22,257,043 of record OZ010721.1, on the reverse strand, counting down.
TTTCAAACACGTTCCAAAATTCAATTCTCGATTTTTTTTTTCAAAATTTAGGTTCATGTTCTTAAAAAACATCTCAAGAATGTATAAAAATTTGTTGGACTATTTCAGATGCGAATTGCGAGCTGCACAATTTTCGCAAAGAGACAACGACGATGAGGACACGCCAAGGGACACAGCGGATTACACCTTAATTAATGCATAAAATAATTTTAAAAAATTACCAGAGATGTATGAAAATATGAATAAATTATTGTCAGAGTTGCGGAAATTTCCGTTTTTCTTTTTCACAATAAAAAGAATCCAAAAAATCATCTAATTTTCGGTCTCCCAAAGTGGTTGCCCGCCTTCAGGCGTGATAGTGGAACGAACGTCAGACATACAGATTAGAAAAATATTAGATATTTGAATTAGAACGAAAAGTATCCTATGTTTCATAAGCTATCGACATTTTAAATTTCATTGATTGTATAATAATTTGAATTTCATAATTAGTTTAGATTCGAGTATATAATATTATAATTAGAAAAATATTAGACATTAGAATGAAAAGTATCCTATGTCTTAACCCAGGCCATGAGCTAACTACATGTTAAATTTCATTGACATCGATCAAGCCGTTTTAGCGTGATTGAGCAACAAACAGACAGACAGACAGACAGACAGAAAGTCAGATTTATAATATTAATTAGGATATATATATATAGTACATTGATATTGTACAAAAATCGTAGAAATTCAGCCGAGTCGATGGAATGTCGGAAAAAAAAGTTATGGGCACGACGATGTACAACGCGACGTATCGCAACAAGTGCACACTTCCTGTTGAGTCGTTGCCAACAAAATTCGCCGGATTGAAGACTGGCCAGTTGAGGATGCGAAATTTGACGAATGGACTGCTGCTTCGTAAAAGACACCTACATACACACAGGTGTCACGGTCGATCGAAGAGCAACGAGATGAACCGTTGACCAGATGTTTAGGAGCACAAACACAAAGTAACAATGAATCATTAAGGCAGTAGTCTGCTTTACAGGCTTCAAAAAATCGATTTTTCGTTTTTGTCTTAAATCTATTCCAAAACTATCCAAGAATATGTGTTCAAAATTTTAGAGGCCAATTCGACATATTTTCGAAGCTAGATCAGTTTTAGTGGCCGAGCGTCGAGCAGGTGCGAATGCTCGGGCAGAACTTTACAGCCCGTTTTCTCGAGTTTTCATTTTCACAAGTTTTGGAAAACGGTGCCGGCGATAGTAAAAACAATATATGTCCGATCGAAAAAAACCAAAGTGATCTAGCTTCAGTATTGAATTATCTTCTATTTGAACTAAAAAAGTTGGACAAAAGTACTATTTAAATTACTTGTTTTGCAACTTAAAGTGAATTTTTTTTTTCAAAAAAGTGAATTTTTTTTTCAAACTTCGAAAAAATTTGGAATTTCGTCATTTCTTCGGTATTTTTTTAGTTCATATAGAAAAGGAACTTATAAAAACTAAAAAAAAATTTGGTTCCACTGTTTCAGATGCATCGCACGACCTCCATCACCGGCACCGATTTACGAGTGCACACTCCAGGCGCCCCAGAAAAATCGTTACAACTTTGGCAAATTTCAATAATTTGTAATAATAAAAATTGTTTTTTAAAGCTTGAATATAATATACTATCGTCTCAAAATTTCGTTTACCGCAATCATTTCCTTCCCTTTCAAAAAAATTGTTGAAAAAACGCTTTTTTTTCGGCTCCTAAAGCAGACTACTGCCTTAAATTCATTGATCTGGTCTTTCGCTCCTAAACACCTGCATTCTGGCACGAAGATCGTTGAAATGGAAACTTTTCTTGCCGTGATTATCTTCAATGAAGGATTTGATGGAATTTTGAAAGTTTTCGTTACAATGGGATGTCAAATTAGCCACGTAACTCAAGCTTACGCCCATCGCCGTAACGAAGCGCGTGTCTGCCGCTCCGAACGACGCTCAAGCGACTTCGTTAAAAGAGCGAGAACTGATGCCAGGGAGCAACAATCGGCTTTGCAGGATTTTTTCTGAGCAAACTGAAGCTTCACTTTATGGACCAGGCATAGCGGAAGATTAATGGTGAGTCAAAATTTTATTGATGATAATCGTATTTGAACCCTTAAAACGCGTTTTCCGAAAACTGTATTTTTCAAACTGGTGACCACGATATCTCGAAATCTATCGAACGAATTCCTTTGAAATTTGAAAGACTTATTCAATACTCGTGTAGACACTTTGCAAACTAGGATAATTCTGATTCATCAAGCCGTTTTTTTTTTTTTCATGTTGAAGAAGTCGTGAAAAAACACCAAAATTCACGAAAAAAATGTTCAACAATATGCCAAAAATTTACCTTTCAATATTTTTTTTAATAATCCTAGTTCAAAAACTAATTCATACTTCACAGATTAAAATACCATTTGATTTTTTTTTGTTTCAGATAAGCAAAACGCCCGCAATCTTGGTCACCGCAAAAAAAACTTTTTTTGAAGATCACATACACACAGGTGTCACGGGTCGATCGAAGAGCAACGACCCACGCGTGATCGATTTTGAGAATCCCGAGGCGTGGTTTCATTGAAGAAAACTAAGCTTGTTGAAGTGTCAATTTGGAAAAAAAAAAGCGTGTTTCTTTCAATGACACAGCCTTATATTGACGTAGCCAGAGTTTTTATCTCGGGAGGGGGGGGGGGGGGGAAGGGCCGGAGGGTCCGGCCTGACCCAAACTGATTTTGTTCACAAGCATCTTTTTTCTTTAAATAAAATTTATATAATAATCGATGATCACGTAACGCACATGTAAACACCAGTTATAGGGCTGTAGGGAGAAAAATAATACGAAGCTTTCAATCGAGCAGAGCAACAACAACAAAAAATTAGTGAATATCGAAAGCACAAGTTGAACGTTGGTGAAAAATGCACCAAAACAGGCATAAAAAGTATCGAAATTTTGTCGGAATTAAACAAAAAAAAAAAAACGGCACGAGTAAACTTTTCGATTGTTTTGCAGCGGTAGACGAGCAAGGGGTGGGAGAAAAAAGTTTGAAAAACATTAGGTGTTTATTTAACACCCAGGAGTGACGTATTCCACTACGGAAATCTGTAATCAACCATAGTGAGGAAATAATCGTTTGAGTTGTGCTGGAGCATCCCATATATATATATATATATATATCCCATAGTACGTCGAAACAATACGAGTCAAGGCGATTCTCCGACGAGCACACGCAATTCCACTTGTTATTCTTTCCTGTCTTTTTTCTTCAAAATCATAACCGTGAAATTGTGCAAAAAACAATATTTAATTTCAAACTCGGATTTTACAAACTTTGAAATGTCCATATTGTTTTGGCGTTGTTTTTATGTTATTTTCGGTGATTTTTTATAGATGGAAATTCGAGGACAATCGCATCGACACAAGCATCTGCACAAGTGGATGAATCAACCCTGTGTCATCCCAGTCCTTGTAGGGGCAGATTCGTATCGTCCTATGATCAGGATGACGCAAAAGTCTCGCGTGTGTCGCTCGAGGATGGAAATCCGCAATTTTAATCGGGTATGGATAAATGCGTGTACATATATATATATATATATATATATATATATATATATATATATATATATATATACCCAGTGAAACCTCGCTAATACGTTTTGCACATATACGTTTTTATCAATGGTGCTGAAGTTTGCATCGTTGGAACGCAACGAAAGTTCTTTTTTACATTTTAATTTCCTTATTTTTATTATTACACAAGATATTTTTTCGTAGATTTGTATAGTAGATAGCTAAATAAGTATCTTAAAAAAATGTTTGCGAGATTTTTGTAGGCGAAGTAGCCAAAATAAATTGAAGAAATTTCGAAACATTTATTTTCGTTGCGTCCCAACGATGCAAACTTCAACCTCATTTTTATCATTTATACGTCTAATTTCTCTGGCCCCGGCAAATTCCCCCAATAAAGAATGTAATAAATTTTCATTTCTACGTTTTCCACTTATACGTTTTTTTGCGCTTATACGTTATTAATTTTCTTCCCCCGCGTCCGTTTCGGAGTCTGTTTTTTCGCAGTTCTACGCAAATCAGTGTTCCGTGACGCAGAAAGAAAACAGACAAGAATTTTTAAAAAATTCACAACCCGTACCTTAATCTTTTCCAGTGTAAAATTCTGTGATCGTACTATGTATGCATGTAAAGGGTGTCTCAAAATGACCTGACATTTTGAATTGCGCGTCATTTTTTTTTTATGGCGAACATAAAGTACTAATCTTTGACAACTGGCATCGGGAAGTATTGAGGTTTAGCCGTGGAGAATCACCCGATCGAGTAACGCATAGAAATGGTGAAAATGCAATGTGAAACAATGCAGTTATTGCAAACGAAGTTTCACGGTCGTTTTATCTCGCGCCGCGGCGATGTGAATTGTCCACCAAGATCGTGCTATTTGACACCATTGGACTTATTTCTTCGGGATTTTCTAAAAGGAAACATTGTATGCCAATGATCCACAGACCATTCCGAAGCTCAAGGAAGCAATTGAGTTGTTAAAAAAAAAGAAAAAATGTTCGATTTTTCAATGTACAATTGATCTATTGTAATAATTAAACAGAATGTCTTAAGGGTTTTTCTTTGAAATAATTCTAAATTATTAATTGTTTTTACGCCACGATGATTGAAATTGTAGATGTTGGCGCGAAATGCCGCGCTATCGGCGCTGGCGCTTGTGACGTAATCGTTCGAACGCGACCGTATAGGTTAGGTATACGGCTTACACGCAAGTGTACACAAATGTGAAATTTCGTGTCATTTTACATCTGAAAACAACTCGAGTATTCTGAAAAAGTCGAAAACTATTTTAAGGGGTTGCGTGGGTTTGAAAATTTCAAAAAATCCATTTTTTTTTAGAAATTTTATTATCTAATAGTACAATATGTCTGGAATATTCTCCCAAAGTTTTAAGTCAATCGGAGTAAAAGTCTAGGAGAGAGAGAGAGAGAGCCTATGATGTTGATGTTTGAAAATCGATTCTTTTCAATTGTTTGATTTTTTTTTGGTTCTGACAATCACTCGAACGTTTTTACGTATTCTTATTAGAAATTGACTATCTCAATTTGCCAAAAAAGCAGGCTTTGGATATGCCTAAAAGTAAAGAAATGAAAAATGAATATCACAAACGTTGCATTCCAACGATGCAAACTTGAACGTCATGAGAGCATTTGGGAATTCCTCCCGTTGGGAAAAACCGGCCGGGAGCGACGCAGTTATACGCATTTTTTTTTAAACACTATTTTTCAAGTCGGTGGACACGATTTCTCAAAAACTAATGCACCGATCTTATTGAAATTTTGCACACTTCAAAATAGCATTGACTAGTCATTGAACGAAGGTTTTTTTTTTTCGATTACAATTAATTTTACAAGGCTATACGTCAATTGTACCAAAAATTGAACTATTATGCATACAACTCTGCGAAAAATTCAAATTTCAATTTTTTTTTTAAATCCTTCGTTCAATCGCTATACTGATCTACTAACAGAAAAAAAATTTGGTTTTTTAATTTCAGATAAAGCTATCACGAGTTATCCTGACCGCCACGAGGACACTTTTTTTTTAAGGGTCTCCGAAAGTCAGGTCCCACCGGCTGAATTTCCCAAATTTTTGGATGACATTTTTCTTTAATATTGTTGAAATGTTGCTCTTTTATGTGCTCTGACATTTTGAATGAAATAATTTGTATTTTTTTCCCTAAGGTACACGCTTTTCGCGTTTGTTACCTATTTTTTCCTCCACTCTTTTTCCCCACTCCTTTTTTCTTCGCCTTTTCCCCCCCCTCCTTGCGACCGCAGCCGACTTCCCCCTCCGTATCATATTCATCGTGACATTTCTGTCACGGGTATAGGGAAACTGCGGAAAACCTAATACCAATACAGCCGGTCATCAAAGTTCGCCCCCAAGTCGTGGAAGTAGTCTTATTTCGCCGCGAAATGCCGAAGAAAAATATTTTATATATTTAAAAACAAATAAAGAAAATATGCTTTTTCAAACCCCTTAAGATTTTCCGATACATACGGCATTTCACGTCTACGTTATACTCATTTGTACGTTATACACATGCTGTGTAACCTTTGAAAAACGTATAACTGAGGTTTCACTGTATATTGGATCGAGCGATACCTGCGAATAGCAGTGACAGCAGCAGAACAGCCCCGTTTTGCCCGACCATTCTCCCATATTAGTCCGTTCCGCTTGCTCGTGACGATCTTCCAAGCCAGTTTCGCGACACGATCGAAACCCGAAAAGCACTCGGACAGAATTTTACCGCGACGCGGGCTATAACACTTATCGATTATTGCGATTCGGTGTGTGAGAGAGAGAGAGAAAGAGAGTGAGAGAGAGAGAGAGAGAGAAAACCGGAAGAAGAAACACGCTGAAGGGCGGTCGCTCGGTGTTTACTCGGTACGCGCGTATTATCGCGATTACTTTCGTTCGATTATCGAACGAGGCGTGTGACGTTCTCACGACGCGATCTTGCACTCTTGGAAAATAACTATGTCGAAGCTGTCAAAACTCATGGCGCGTCACCGTCGCCGCGACCCACACGCGTTCACACTTTTTCTCGTGTGCGATTACGGCGCGCTGCTGCTGCTCGTGTGCTTGTCTCTTGTAGCCCGGAACCGTGGCGTGCTCGCGCGCGCGCGCGGGCGTCTCTCGAACCTCCGCCCGTGTACAGGCCGCGCTCCCGTTTTTCTTCCTGCCACGCTCTACCCCACTTTTGGTTATTGAACACGAGCACTGGCGCACTCTTACGGGCGTGCCGAGAATCTTCGGCCTCGCTTCACTTCGTCGCGCGCGTACATTGTATTATCGCCGTCGGCCGTACGTACGGCGCGCTGCGGAAAAATCCTAATTGAACGCCAAGAGAACGAGGCCAAATTCACTAACGCACTCACGACAGTGTTGCCGGGTTAGGAATTCTTTTTTTTTTGTTTACCTTACATTTAGGGTGGTTTTTAGCTAGCTTGGGGTGGAAAACGGCGAAAAACATTTGTCAGGGAAGTTTTTAGGGTTTTTATTTTCACGATTGCGAAAAGGTTTTTTCCCCTTTTAATATTAGGTGTATGACTTAATTTTTACAGATTTTTCAGCAAGTTTATTTAATATAAAAAAATAGAGAACGAACTTAATCTTGGGAAATATTGTCCATCGTTTTCTATGACCTTGCGCCATCTCTCAGGTAACATACGAATGTCGTCGCGAAAGAAACTTGCAGGCTTCGAGGCGATAAAGTCATCGACGAATTTACGCACATCGTCCAGCGTTTTGAACTGTTTATCCACTAAGGCGTGCTGCATTGACCGGAACAAATGGTAGTCGGATGGGGCCAAGTCTGGTGAGTATGCCGCGTGCGGGACAACTTCCCATCCCAAGTTCAAGAGGGTCTTCTGAGTCGCGCGAGCAACGTGAGGTCGAGCGTTGTCATGCATCAGTATGACTTGCCTGCTTCCTTGCCCAGTAAATAGCCTTTTCTGATCAAGTTCTTCGCTCAGTTTGTTCAATTGTCGGCTGTAGCGTTCCACAGTCACCGTCTGACCAGTTTCCAGGAGTTCGTAATAAAGCACACCCTTCGTATCCTGTCCAGGGCGCGGCTGGTCACTAAGATCGAAATCACCACTTCTAAAACGTTTGTACTAATAATTACACGTTTCATAAGACACAACGTCGGCACCAAGAACACTACAAATTGATTCCCGTGCTTTGGAGGCATTTTTTCCTTGTTGGAATTCGTATAAAATGCAGTGCCGAATGTGCTGTTTATCAGTTGCCATCGTAAACTCTGCTATTCCGAGAGGTTATGTAACTCACGTAGACTTGTCGTTCGGTGTTCTAAAACCTTGCGTCCGATCCTTTCAAAACCACAAAAGATCGCGAAAATATTTCTATTTTAAATATAATTTTAAGCTCTCAACATCTCTCTCACCATCTCTTATTTGGGCAGACAATTCATGGATTTTTCACCACGATAATGCGCCGTCACATTCCAGCCTGATCGTGACTGAATTTTTGGCCAAACACGAAACAAAAGTCATCGCTCAGCCACCGTACTCGCTAGATTTGGCTCCCTGTGACTTTTTCCTGTTTCCGAAACTCAAATATTCGCTGCGGGGAACGCGCCATGAGTCGATTGAGGCCATAAAAAGAAATTCGCTGAAGGAACTAAACGCCATCCCGGCCGAGGCCTATAAGAAGTGTATGGAAAATTGGATTAACCGTTGGCATGCTTGTATTGGCTCAAAAGGAGCTTATTTTGAAGGCGATAATAAAGATTTGTATTATTGGGAGTACAAATTAATTCGGTCCATTTTCAAGAGATGGCTCTGGCTGTTATGAATGTTTCATAGTGACAGCTGATTTCGGTGGTTTCAGAGAGGTTAGACATCTGTCAATAACATTCAGTTTATATCGCTTTGAGTTCCATTAAAAATCTTGTTTTTTACTGTGTTGAATATGTCAAATTTTGTGTTAACTAAGCAGCATTTGCGGGAAGTTTTACTTTTCTGCTTTAATTGGAAGAAAAGTGCAGCTGAAGCGCATCGAATGCTTGTTGAAGTTTATGGTGATGATGCTCCAACTGATAAATCATGTAGGGAATGGTTTCGACGCTTTAAGAACGGTGATTTCAGCGTTGAAGACAAGCCTCGCCCTGGACAGCCAAATGAGCCAATGAGCTGCTACAACCTGGCGATTCCATTACGGGCGATCGGTATAGACTACAATCGATCCGTTTGAGCCGTGCATTACGAGAAAAACGGCCGGAATACGAGCAAAGACATGACAAAATTATTCTTCTGCATGACAACGCTCGGCCTCGTGTCGCAAAAGTCGTAAAAAAATATTTGAAAACGCTCAAATGAGATATTTTACCGCACCCGCCGTATTCTCCGGACATTGCTCCTTCCGATTACTGGTTGTTCCGACGGATGCAGCAGGATTTAACAGCTCACCGGTTCACTTCTTTCGCAAAAATCGAAAATTGGCTCAAAACTTGGATCGCCTCAAAAGACGAGACTTTTTTTCGACATAGAATTCGAAAATTGCCTGAGAGGTGGGAAAAAGTAGTAGCAAGCGATGAACAACACTTTGATTAAGGCAGTAGTCTGCTTTAGGAGCCGAAAAAAAAGCGTTTTTTCAACAATTTTTTTGAAAGGGAAGGAAATGATTGCGGTAAACGAAATTTTGAGACGATAGTATATTATATTCAAGCTTTAAAAAACAATTTTTATGATTACAAATTATTGAAATTTGCCAAAGTTGTAACGATTTTTCTGGGGCGCCTGGAGTGTGCACTCGTAAATCGGTGCCGGTGATGGAGGTCGTGCGATGCATCTGAAACAGTGGAACCAAATTTTTTTTTAGTTTTTATAAGTTCCTTTTCTATATGAACTAAAAAAATACCGAAGAAATGACGAAATTCCAAATTTTTTCGAAGTTTGAAAAAAAAATTCACTTTTTTGAAAAAAAAAATTCACTTTAAGTTGCAAAACAAGTAATTTAAATAGTACTTTTGTCCAACTTTTTTAGTTCAAATAGAAGATAATTCAATACTGAAGCTAGATCACTTTGGTTTTTTTCGATCGGACATATATTGTTTTTACTATCGCCGGCACCGTTTTCCAAAACTTGTGAAAATGAAAACTCGAGAAAACGGGCTGTAAAGTTCTGCCCGAGCATTCGCACCTGCTCGACGCTCGGCCACTAAAACTGATCTAGCTTCGAAAATATGTCGAATTGGCCTCTAAAATTTTGAACACATATTCTTGGATAGTTTTGGAATAGATTTAAGACAAAAACGAAAAATCGATTTTTTGAAGCCTGTAAAGCAGACTACTGCCTTAATCTATTCATACCTTTTATTTTGAAACAAATGGATTTTTGACCACAAAAAAAACGGACCGAATTAATTTGTACTCCCAATAAAATACATAAAAACGTTGTTTTTTTCAACCAGTCCGTGTCAAATTTGATCACAGGATATATACATAGTTCTTGCGCGCGCATCAGCTTTGTAAGGATACAACTAGCGCTGCAAGTGGCAGAGTAGGGCACTAAAAAAAAGCGCTCACTTTGCATAGCAAAAATATCAATCCGTGCCAGCACCCTGGTACAAAGTCAAATTTACGAGTCGATCTCGAGGCGCCTCGTCGCAGCGGCGTTTCGCTCGGTTGGTAAGAAGACGAGAGAAAAAGTTGCCGGAGAACTCTCGCTTGCCGACACATTCGTGTGCGGGCACACCCGTGCGCTCGCAATGATATCATTCGGGCATACATGTACACATACACGGCGAACTATCCGGTAGGAAATAATAAGGACCGCGCGCGTAGTCGTAGCTTAGTAGTCGGCTGTGAAGATCGCGTGAACGCGGATGCCGGAAGAGCCAGTATCGCTCTTCTACGAAAATCACGCGCGTACGACATTTTTAACGTACATTTACGTGTCGAACTTTGTGAATTAAACATTTTACAGTGCTCTTTTATAACGAAGTACGCACAAAAACCTCTTCCTCGCATTCGCGCAAAGGTTAGTTCTTTTTTTTTTTTCTTCTTTTTTACAAATATCATTTTCGACCGATCGGTAATTGGTTTTTTTTTCTTTCAATTACTGTTTTCTCGCGCCTGTCATCGCCTAATCGCCCGCGCTCTCTACGTTTTGCTGCGTATACAGCTGAGCATTTGCCGCGCTCGCGATTTCACGTACCGGAAGTGAGACTCATGTAAACACACGCGTGTACCGCGATGAGAACGGAATGTTCGTTGCGTACATTTGTGTGGTCGTTGTGTCAATTGTTTAACCCTTCGTGGTCACACATCCAAATTGGCAGGACAACAATTCTATTCTTTATTTCTCTATTCTCAGACATCTCTCTTCTTAAATAGCTCTATTCTGAAGAAGTTTCAATCAGATACATCTCTCTGCCGAAACATCTCTATTCGTAAAGATCGCTATTGCACAATAACTCACTTCTGAAATATTACTGCTCTTAAATATCTCCATTCCACACTATTTCGTATCCGAAACTTCTCTATACTTAAATATCTGTATTCTTCAAAATCTCACGTGACATCCAAAACATCTTTATACCGACAATTTTCATGTCTTTGGAAACATCTCTCTTCTGAAACATCTCTATTCCGAAACATCTCTCTTCCGAGCGAAAAACCTCCGAGAAACCGCATGTGGCTCACAGTGCCCCGTGACACATTGTGCCCCACACTCCCCTATTTAAGGAAACTATTACGATATACATTTATTTTCTTTAATATTAGGTGTATGACTTAATTTTAACAGATATTTCAGCAAATTTATTTAATATAAAAAAATCGAGAACGAACTTAATCTTGGAAATATTGTTCATCGTTTTCTATGACCTTGCGCCATCTCTCAGGTAACATACGAATGCCGTCGCGAAAGAAACTTGCAGGCTTCGAGGCGATAAAGTCATCGACGAATTTACGCACATCGTCCAGCGTTTTGAACTGTTTATCCACTAAGGCGTGCTGCATTGACCGGAACAAATGGTAGTCGGATGGGGCCAAGTCTGGTGAATATGCCGCGTGCGGGAGAACTTCCCATCCGAAGTTCAAGAGGGTCGCCTGAGTCGCGCGAGCAACTTGAGGTCGAGCGTTGTCATGCAGCAGTATGACTTGCCTGCTTCCTTGCCCAGTAAATAGCCTTTTCTGATCAAGTTCTTCGCTCGGTTTGTTCAATTGTCGGCTGTAGCGTTTCGCAGTCACCGTCTGACCAGTTTCCAGGAGTTCGTAATAAAGCACACCCTTCGTATCCTGTCCAGGGCGCGGCTGGTCACTAAGATTCGAAATCACCACTTCTAAAACGTTTGTACCAATAATTGCACGTTTCTTAAGACACAACGTCGGCACCAACAACACTACAAATTGATTCGCGTGCTTTAGAAGCTTTTTTTCCTTGTTGGAATTCGTATAAAATGCATTGCCGAATGTGCTGTTTATCAGTTGCCATCGTAAACTCTGGTATTCCGAGAGGTTATGTAACTCACGTAGACTTGTCGTTCGGTGTTCTGAAACCTTGCGTCCGATCCTTTTAAAACCGCAAAAGACTGCGAAAATATTTCTATTTCAAATATAATTTTAAGCTTGAAGAAAAAATCTGTAAAAATTAAGTCATACACCAAATACAAAAGAATTGAAAATGAATTAATTTCAAATACTCATACATGTTCAAACGGGTCATCAATTGAACGTTCACGAATTATTTATTGGTCTGTCAAACTGCATTTTTAGGGTATTTTTTTATCCTCGTGTTTTTCACATAGAAGAAAAAAAAACATCGAAAATTCAGCTCACTTGACGATTCGATAATTCGTCAATGACTAGTTTGATAATTATCAATTGTTATTAGTATCGATCGAAAACCGATAATTATTTTGTGAAAATTATAAATCTTTCACCATGCGCACTTGGAGTTCTCCTGAATGAATTTGTACGTTTTGCCAAGTCCAAATAGAATCGTTTTGACAGATCGAACCTATAGATGTATATGCGAAGTGCAAAAAGGCGAACGGGAGGCAAAACACCCACACATATATATATATACGTGTATAATGGCCGGCGGCATCGGTACGTTAATTATTCACGCGATGTGTGGTTTTCCTCGATATGACCTTGACTCTCGCACTCCTTACGTATCTAGCAAAGTTTCGTGGAATAATTCTCGAAGCGGGGCCCCTTAAGAACATCGCGTGTCATCTTAACATAAATATGTCTATATACACGGTGGACCGAAAAGTGACGTCAAAAGGAAAATCTGGATGCCCCTTGTACCTATATCAATTATAGTCTCAGTACCTATCTATATCACTCCCACGTACCAGGTGTACAAGTATGGAATGCGGATTTTTTTTCTAAAAAAAAAAAACGTTAAATTCGAAAGAATGATAAAAAGTGCTTTATTCAAAGTATGCTCCATCGCTTGTTATACATTTTTCCCATCTTTCGGGCAATTTGTGAATACCACGCGAGTAAAAATCTTCTCCTTTTGCTGCGAACCATGGATCGAGCCATTTTTTCACATCTTCGTACGAACCAAAGCGCTGCTCAGCAAGTGCGTGACCCATCGATGCAAACAAGTGGTAATCGGAAGGAGCCAAGTCTGGTGAGTAAGCCTTGCATGGGGTAGAACTTCCCAGCTGAGTGCTTCCAACGTGTCGCGAACCGGTTTTGCCGTATGTGATGGAGCATTGTCATGAAGAAAAATGACTTTGTGTTGCCTCTTTCGGTATTCTGGCCTTTTTTCAAGCAGCGAACGGTTCGAATCGGTCAATTGTTGTTGGTAACGTTTAGTATTAACCGTTTCCCCAGGTTTTAACAGCTCATAATAGACCACGCCCCTCTGGTCCCACCAAACACAGGGCATCGTCTTTCTGCCAAAGCGATTCGGTCTTGCGGTTGATGTGGATGGTGCGCCTGGCTCTACCCATGATTTTTTGCGCTTGGGATTCTCAAAATAAATCCACTTTTCATACCCTGTAACTATACGATGCAAAAACGACTTCCTTTTGTACCGAGCGAGCAAAATGTCACATGTGTTTTTGCGCTTTTCCATTTGCCTGTCGTTCAACTCATGTGGTACCCATCTAACGGTCTTCTGAATCTTTTCCATCTCTCGTAGCCGATTGGAAACAGCTTGTTGACTAACGCCCAATTGCTCGGCGAGTTGTTTTTGTGTTTGCGAATCATCTTCGTCCAACAATGCTTGCAATTCCACATCTTCGTATTTTTTTGGTGGTTTTCCGTGTTCCTTGTCTGCAACATCGAAGTCACCACTCTTGAAACGCCAAAACCATCGTTCACACGTATCTTGCGATGGAGCATATTCACCATAAGCTTCTCGAAGTAATCGATATGATTCAGCAGCAGTTTTCTTCAAATGAAAACAAAAAATTAATGCTGCCCGCGAATGCTCTTTGTTCGGTATAAATTTCGACATATTGAACACAACGACACAACACTATGCACACACTTTTCCAATTTATCACTCGTGCGCGTCTGACATTTGTTGATGACACAACAAAATGGCGCAGTGTCAAATCTTTATAGCACAAACTGCATTGGTGCACCATCTGTTGTCTGAAATCCGCATTTCATACTTGTACACCTGGTAATAGTGTCCTGAATGTGTCGTCAAAATAAAAAAAAAATCTATAGAAAAACGCCTTGGCGAGACTACTACCTTAAAGTGGCTATTACCGTCCTCAATAAAGTTAATGAACCATCTATGGTATGTGTCAGAAGAGTTAATCTGTTTGTCTTTTTTCGATTACGACGTTCCAATTAAGACGAAGCGCGAAATGACTGAATCATTAGCACGCCCAGGGAGTACCAGTCGTCAAGTGAAAGCTGATATAACAGTCCAGAGCCTTCTCAACATCAGATTGGCAGACTTCGTAACTGCTAGTAGCTTGGGATTTTTTGAAATAATAAAAATAGAACGAACTTTTCTCGCTCGGGATCTACCGGAGTAGAAAAGTGGTGACAACTTCTTCAAGTGTTTCGCTATTTGCAAAGGATTCCGTGTGGTAAGCGACACAGCGGAGGAAGGAGTTGCCCTTACAGAAGAATTTAATCGGGCTATTACATATGATGAAGAACAGAAACATGATCTGCTGTTAGTCGTAAGCGAACATCGGAAAAAACATGCCAAATTTCAATATCAGTACGATTGCACATGCTTTAAAGAATTAATTGAGTCAGAGATGTGTGCGGCCGTGTGGATGATAAGATGGTCTTTGTGGATTCGGCTTCAATCCGGCCAGTCAAGGTTATTCCAAAGTCAGCAATGGAAATAGAGGATGTTTTCGTCGTTTCGGCCCTCTGGTTAGGGTCCTCTTCAGAATTTTTATTTTTCTGTATACAATATGATACACATTTTTTTAATATAAAATAATTAACCATAATGTTTGAGGAAGGTATAAATATGAGCGTTTTTGGTCATAGTTCATTTATATAAGTCTTAAGTCATGTAGGTTTCAAGTCATTTTGTATAATATTTCTGTTAGTTCTGTGTTTGGTTTTAATTAAGTTAATGTAATGTGAATAATTTCATCTATTTCGTTATTTATTATTTTTGGTGTGTTAGCATTTGAATTGTATGATGTGTGGTGTAAAGGGTTATTCAATTGTGGAATAATAGAGAAATGAGATGTAAGAGAGAACTAACCTCGATGTTGTTGATATCTCGAATTTTTGCTGATCTTAGGAAGGTTGTTTCGAAGATCATTATTTATGGGTGTAAATAATGTTAGGTGAGAAACTCCAATCAATAGAAATTTTATCGTTTATCGGCGATATTTCGTGTCTGTAATGGATAATTAATTATAAAAGGAGAACTTTTTTTTTCCTTTTCTTTTTGTTGTTTGAAGACTATGATAAGTACCTGTTGAGCTAGTTTTTAAAACTTTGTTTTCCTTTCCAAGATGAGCGAAAAAAACTCGAAATTTACAATTTTTTTCCCTACATGTTGAGTTGTGCGGTCAACGGATGTTCGAGAGAATTGAGATAAAGTTACATTGTTATAAAAAGTACAAACAAATTTGTATTCCGACAAAAAGTTTGGAAAAAAATATAAATCATTCAATGTCATTCATTTTCAGAATAATTTTGTTTAAACCCTGGTAGCGATCTCTAAATATTTTCCGATTACAGGGAGCCTTTACGATATTTTTTTTTTTCTCTATTTGTCACAATTTGATCGAATGGCCCGCAAAAAATAAAATAAAAAATGGACCACCCTAATATATATATATATATATAAAACTGCGCTATTCTTCGCTACTCGAGTGCACGATAAGACTCTCAACGTTTAGATAAGACAATTATACGTGTACACGTGCAAAAGCAAGAAAGACATTAAATGACTACATCGCGAATGAGTATCAATAGTATCGATTATTTAATATAAAAGTCCGATCTTGGCATCATCGCGTCAACAGATTCCAACTTTTATCGTTTAATGCTTCATCGCCAACTTTTCCATTGTTTTATTGTACTTTCGTGTGTTCGTCTTCCCATTTGGCCAGAATCCAGATAAAATTTCTGTACTTTCCGATAGTTTACACACATACTGGTGCAGGCACGTCAAAAAGCGTGCCGGTGTTGTTTCTTCGCCTCGGATCGTTCCTCCCGAGATTTACGGGAAGCGCTTGAGGAAAGGTCGAAGCTGTATCCTTGAACGAGTATGTGAGTTGAATGCTACGTATATGTGTGTGTGTGTGTGTGTGTGTGGGATTCAAAAGATAGGCACTTTGTTGTACACGTGTAACGATAATGAGACGCGAGAGGAAAAAAAAAAACGTTGAGAGAGAGATGCACGAAGAAGATTGCGAGGAACGAGGGAAACGAAGACAAAGTTGCATCGAGTGCGGACGCACTCTCGCGGTCGATATTCAAAGCTTGCATCAATAGTTTCACTTCCGTTTATCGGTGAAGGATAAACAAGATTTTCTTCGTATCTCCGCGAGTTTATTGAATTATTTTGTCACAAAGTATTTGTCCGATTTCATCGTAATTTGTTTTATTCGAAAGTATATACATCAAGGTACATTGACAACATTTTTTACAAATATATATTGGATGGGGAGCGCTGTTATTGTGATCGGCGAAAAAATTACGAAAATATTTTTTAAATGTCACGGATAAAGGCCTTTCCATCGTAGGATTTTTTCACTCAAATTTTTTTATTTTTTATATTAAGCCAAAAAGGTTGGAAATTTAGATTGAAAAATGGATGTAAATTTCAATCAGGCGCCATTTGTGGTTACAAGTTGTAAGTTTCAATTTTGGTGTGTTTGGGTTTGGTTGCGTTTGTTTAGGTTCGTTTGGGTTCGTTTGTTTAGGTTCGTTTGGGTTCGTTTTGGTTCGTTTGGGTCTGTTTGGGTTCGTTTTAAGTCTTTTTGGGTTCGTTTGGGTCTGTTCGGGTTCGTTTGGGTCTGTTCGGGTTCGTTTGGGTCTGTTCGGGTTCGTTTGGGTCTGCTCGGGTTCGTTTGGGTCTGTTTGGGTTTGTTTGGGTCTGTTTGTTTGGGTTTTGGTCGTTTGGGTCTGTTTGTTTGGGTTTTGGTCGTTTGGGTCTGTTTGTTTGGGTTTGTTTGGGCTTGTTGATGTTTGGGTTTGTTTGCGTTTGTTCGTTTTGGCGTGTTTGGGTTTGTTTTGGGTTTGTTTGGGTTTGTTTGGATTTGTTTGGGTTTGTTTGGGTTTGTCTGGGTCTGCTCGGGTTCGTTTGGGTCTGTTCGGGTTCGTTTGGGTCTGCTCGGGTTCGTTTGGGTCTGTTTGTTTGGGTTTTGTTCGTTTGGGCTTGTTGGGGTTTGTTGAGATTTGTTGAGGTTTGGTTTGGTGCTGTTTGGTTTGGTTCGAATGGATGGATGGATGGATAGTGAGAATGTGGAATGTGAGAATTTGAGAATGTGAGTAAGAGAGTGCGAGAGTGCGATAGTGAGAGAGTTAGAGAGTGAGAGAGAGAGCAATTCATATTATTTGCATGTACGTTTTTTTATCACCCGAAAAGTCTGATTACATTTTCAATGCCATGAAATAGTTGCACTTTGTATAATATCTGTAGATTTTTTCGTGGTTATAATATTTCGTGGTGATTATTAATATAAGAAACGTTTCTGCCGACAAACGTGTAAATCTATTTTCAAAATAATCTCACCCGTACGTCATTTTCGAAACTACGTGGAAGCGTAATTTCCCCGAAAAAGCTTCTCTCACAGCTTAAAAATCCCGGAAATTATTTTGATTTCAAAAGCGTGAAATAAAAAAAAAAAATCCAATATCGGCGCTTTGTGGTGCATGGCAGCTCGGAATGTGCCATATACATAAAAATAGAAGAATCTTTCTCGGCTTCGTTGAACCCCGCGAGTTACGACGAGGTTAGGTTTGACGTCATCGCGCCGCGGAGACCCGAACCTCTCGAATATTCTCTCGGTCTCTCTTTGTGTGACGTCACACACTGGCGAAGTGTGACGTCAACGAAGGGAGCGTTCTCACGTCCGAGATCGATCTCCTCGGAGCACAAAAACTTTATTCCGTGTGGTAGCGCGCGAGCGGCCTCTCTCGTGTAACGAATGGCGATAATAATTTTGCCATCAAGGCCCGAGAAATTGTTCAAAAACGTTAAAGAACAGTTTGAAACCCGTTTAATTCGGAACATAATAATTTTATCGTAAAATATGTCGAACAAAAGTTGTTCGGAACATAAAAATACGTAAAAAAGTATCGAACGTACATCTTCGTATCTTGAAAAATAAGGGAGAAAAAAACGAAAAACCATTTAATTTGAAGGCGAAAACCTCGAAGTTTCAAAAAAATAAAAAAAATATCAAATTCGTATATATCTTGGGTTTTTTTTTGTTACATATTGCTTTAGTAAGACTTAATCTAACTTTCTAGAGATTTTTTGTATTTTTATTTATTGTGTAAGTATTGAAAAATGACGACTGAACATTGACAAATTACTGGTTGAGGATCACTGTCAGAAAGAGACGCAGTACATGGCTATGCCGTTCACACTCATAGGCGAGGTTCTTTCTATCGTTCCGTGCATGCGTCGTAAGACATGCGTCCCTTACATTCCCAGTGGTGCTTCGGCTGCAAAGCGATTTTGTCTTGCAAATGAATTTTCATTCGTCTTTTTTTCCCTTATTTTTGAAGATACGAAGATGAACGTTCAATACTTTTTTACGTACTTTTATGTCCCAAACAACTTTTGTTTGGCATATTTTACGCTAAAATTGTTACGTTCCGAATTAAACGGGTTTTAAACATTTTTTAACGTTTTCAAACAATTTCTCGGGGGCTTATTGGAAAATTATTATCGCCATTCGATTCAGCGTTATCCAATTATTCTTATATTAATTTTGCGTATTTGCACCTAAAAAGTTCTTACTTTCGAAATTTTTCCTGGCCTATTGGCCAACGAGGCACCCACGAGGCCCCAGGTGACCGAGTCACGTCGTTGGACCATTATTTCCGTACCTTTATACACACACGCGGACGGTTAATGACCTACTCGCTGGCTCTACGCTTCAATTTCGTGCGATGATATCGCTGCCCGCGCGGAAGGACGTTGAGGGCCGGTACAACGCACACGACTGTGATGACGTCGGAATAGTCGGTTGGAACTTGAGATTTTATTTGCGAGGCAACTTTTGCCATATGCTTCGTTGATCGGTTTTTTTTTTGGATTTTATTGCTACACTATAGTTATTCGTGAAAATATTTGTGAAATTCCTGACTAGTTCGATTCAAAATGGCTGTTATTTTTTTTAAATCTTTCCAATGAAAAGTTAAGCGAATGATGCACGTAATTTTTATATACGATGTACATAATATATTAGGTGTATGAATTAATTTTTACAGATTTTTTCTTCGAGCTTAAAATTATATTTAAAATAGAAATATTTTCGCGGTCTTTTGTGGTTTTGAAAGGATCGGACGCAAGGTTTCAGAACACCGAACGACAAGTCTACGTGAGTTACATGACCTCTCGGAATAGCAGAGTTTACGATGGCAACTGATAAACAGCACATTCGGCACATGCATTTTATACGAATTCCAACAAGGAAAAAATGCTTCTAAAGCACGGGAATCAATTTGTAGTGTTCTAGGTGCCGACGTTGTGTCTTATGAAACGTGTAATTATTGGTACAAACGTTTTAGAAGTGGTGATTTCGATCTTAGTGACCAGCCGCGCCCTGGACAGGATACGAAGGGTGTGCTTTATTACGAACTCCTGGAAACTGGTCAGACGGTGACTGCGAAACGCTACAGCCGACAATTGAACAAACTGAGCGAAGAACTTGATCAGAAAAGGCTATTTACTGGGCAAGGAAGCAGGCAAGTCATACTGCTGCATGACAACGCTCGACCTCACGTTGCTCGAGCGACTCAGGCGACCCTCTTGAACTTGGGATGGGAAGTTCTCCCGCACGCGGCATATTCACCAGACTTGGCCCCATATCCGACTACCATTTGTTCCGGTCAATGCAGCACGCCTTAGTGGATAAACAGTTCAAAACGCTGGACGATGTGCGTAAATTCGTCGATGACTTTGTCGCCTCGAAGCCTGCAAGTTTCTTTCGCGACGGCATTCGTATGTTACCTGAGAGATGACGCAAAGTCATAGAAAACGATGGACAATATTTCCAAGATTAAGTTCTTTGTTCTCTATTTTTTTATATTAAATAAATTTGCTGAAAAATCTGTAAAAATTAAGTCATACACCTAATACAATATATTATTGACGCTTGCAATATTTATCGTAAAAGCAGGCAAAACACAGAAAACTTCGGCACCATGACCATTGTGCGAAAGCTATTTCGTTCTCTTCGCAATCGCATCTTATTTTTTCAAACTTCTTGGTGAAAAAGCCACTTGGTTAAGGTTGAGAAAAAATTCTTTTTCCGAGTATTTAAGCATGAACTCAATTTAACCCCCCCCCCCCCCCCCCCCCCTACACTTAAGTGGTGAAAAAAGCGTTACACTGATCGGGTTAAGACCCTAGTCTTCAATACTACTCAATAAAAAATCCTATTTTTTTTATGAGACTGAAGTTTGCATCGTTGGAACGCAACGAAAATGATGATTTTTCAATTGCTCGAATTTCTCGTGGCTAATATACGTTACGAAAATTCATAAATCATTTTTTAAAACGCTTATTCAGAGATCTATAATTTTTATCTGCGAGAAATTCAATTGTAAAATAATTTTAACGAGGAAATAAAAATATGAAAAAAGAATTTTCGTTGCATTCCAACGATGCAAACTTCAAGACCATTTTTTATTTCACTTCAAGCTCATACAGAAGTATCGCCAAAGTTCTTTGTCTTTCACTCAACATTGGTATCCATTTCCCACATTGCCAAGAGTTCGCGCTGCCCGCCTGCGCTCGCTTTTGGTAAAAGTAGAAAAAGAAACAGGCAATATCGCACCTACAAAGGTGTCGCGGTACCTTTTTTTTTTCTTTCTTTCTTCCTCCTTTTGCCGTCGAGACAATAGTCGGACGAACGTGACAAAGGGCCGCAGAGACACAAAAAGATGAAGAAAAAACAAGAATGCGGAGAAAGAAACTCTAATTGGCTCGCTCGGATCCAAACGAGGCGCATTCCCTCCAGTCTATTCTTTCTCTCGTGCACGCGCCCCCTCGAATTGTTTGGGTTCGTTTGGAACGGCGATTTTTCATCGTCGCTTTTGTTTTCGTTATTATTTATCGTCTCATAGAGTTTTTGTTTTTCTTCTTTTTTTTTTTCATGGCGGCTCTAACGAGACGTGCTGCTCGGTTAATTAAAGCGAGGCTAATTAGCGATGACGAGCGACGTAACCACGCGCGTTATTCGTCGATCGCTAACGAGACGCAGCGTCGAGAGAACGATGATGACCATCGTACGACCGATGTATTCGCGTGTCTTGCGAGGTACAAGACGAGCGTCCCAATTACACTTGGTTATAGCGAGAGGACCGAGATATATTTGCGAGCTACGTGTCGAACAAAGGTCACTCGGCCCTTTCCTCTCTCTCTCTCTCTCTCTCGTCGTCCTTCAACAACCCTTCCCACGGAATCGTAACAATAACAACGCGTCGTTAGGAATATGCGCCGAGTATGGTGCGTCCGTTACGTCAAAATTGCCCAACTTATTAGGCGTTGAAATTAATTCGTAGCGTTTTACAAGAGATGGCGTAGGTAGTACAGTATTTCGTTGTTACCGACCAGCCCCCTGGCACTGCTGGGTCTACCGTGTCCCCGTTATTGTCGCGCCACGTAAACTAACCCACCATGCGGCGCTAGTAGTCGCCCGCATGACCCCCCCCCCACCTCCAGTCTCGCAGGTCTGCATAATTTGCATTCGACGCGTTTGGATAATTCATTATTTAGATTAGAATTTAAAAGTATATGCGTATATGGGGAGGGATGCAATATTTACACTTGGTGAAATATGATGTATTATAAAAATATTTATTGAACGAAATAAACGGATAACATTTTTTTTTTTTTAAATAATGGACTAGTCACGTTGTACAATGTTTTGCAATTTTTTTTCTTATCGAGATTGCTTTTTTTTTTGTTCTGCGTTGAGACGTGCAGAATATTGCTGCATCCGCTTCTGGATCTTTTGGTACATTGAAAAAATGCGATTTTTCCTTGTTTGATTGATAACCTGACGCGCAGCCAAGGTCCACGCACGCAGGCATTCTTAAATATAAGCACAAAAACCACAAAAATTGTTTTTTATTTTATCGCTACACTAAAATTGTTTATTATTTTATCACTTTGTGAACACCACACTACGATTTTTTTTATTTGAGAACAACGACAGATCGAGAAAACGAAAAAAAAAAACTATCCACTTGGTCCACGCGATGAAAAAGATGACGAAATAATACGGAGCGGCGCTTTGCGGAGTGGGGGGGTCATGCGGGCGACTACTAGCGCCGCATGGTGGGTTAGTTTACGTGGCGACAATAACGGGGACACGTTATGTTAAGGCCATGTGTCACACGTCCAGTCGGTAAAAATCCTACTGCCAAGTTTTCTCCTAGACGGAACATATTTCGGGCAAAAGAAGAGAAAGCGGTTGTTCGTCGTTCAACAGAGCGGAACGTGTTTCTTTTCTTTTTTCCCAAAAATCAACCGTTTCAGAAATCATTGGAAATCTGCAAATCAGCTATCTCTCTCGCACTCATGGCCGCTCGGTCGGTGTGACACTTGACCTTAAGAGAATTTATCCCAGTGTCAGCCCTCTGTTACCGACAGTAATGTATTCATCGTGAAACAGCTATCATTGAATGTCATTTGCTGTACATAACCTCTCGTTGAATCGTAAATAACAACACTTTATAATTTATTGAATATGTCAACATTTGTGCCGAATAAAGTGTTCTTGCGGGGAGTTTTACTTCGTTACTTTAATATGAACAAAAGTGCTGCCGAAGCTCATCGTATTTTAGTGGAAGTGTATGGTGAACATGCTCTAGCTGAGCAAACGTGTCGGAAGTGGTTTGCACGTTTTAAAGCTGGTGAATTCGACTCGGATGACAAGGAGCGACCTGGCCAGCCGCAAAAAATTTGAAGATAATGACTTGGAGGCATTGCTCAATGAAGACTCATCTCAAACACTTCAAGAATTGTCTACATCATTGGGAGTTGACTTATCAACGGTAGAAAAACGTCTTAAAACTTTGGGCATAATCCAGAAGGAAGGACATTGGGTCCATACGAATTGAAACCAAGGGACATTGAGAGGCGTCTTTTGACATTGTGAACTGCTGCTTCAACGGGAGAAAAGAAAAGATTTTTTGCATCGAATTGTCACTGGTGATGAAAAATGGATCCATTAGGACAATACGAAGCGCAGAAAGTCATGGGTTAAGCTCGGCCAACCATCAATATCAGTGACAAAATATCCATGGGTCTGAGCTTCTGCTCTGTATTTGGTAGGATCAGAGGGGGGCGTGATTTATTATGAACTGCTGAAACCGAATTAAACCATAACTGGGGATCGCTAACGACTGCAATTGATGCGCTTGAGCCGTGCATTGAAAGAAAAACGCGGCCGGAATAGTCCGAAAGACACGACAAAGTCATTTTGCTGCACGAAAATGCTCGTCCGCACGTCGCAAAACCGGTACAAACATATCTGAAAACCGGATTAGAGCGCTCGAAGGCACGATCTGTATACCGGCCTATGCAAGACGCGGATTCGGACGCTCGAATGCACGACCTGTATACCATTTTTTGAACAATCTACTCGTTCCAACTTTAGGTTCATGTTTTAATAAATTATATTATGTAAACGTGTCGCAAATTTCAAGACGATCCATCAATTAGTTTTTGAGTTATGATTCCCGCAAATTGAAAAAATGTTCCGAGAAAAACACGTTTAAAGTTTCACAAACGAAAAACTCAAAGTCAAATGTGTTTGATCAAATGATAAAGTGTTTTACCGATTAATCAGCGATTCCAGCACCATAAAGCAGTCCTTCCTCTTCCTCGTGCAACTCATTTGAAGCTTGCACGGAGAGAATGAAAAAGTAATTTTTGTCGTGAATTTCACGGTAAAAATTACCGTGATATATTTCAATGTGGTGACAAGTGAGAAAAGAATAATAATTCGTTTGCGACAAGTTTTTTTTTTTTAACTCACAGAAAATTTCAAATACGTAGCTAAAATTTTACTATACATGAAGAGTAGCGCGCACGATAATTTTTACCGACAGCACAATACATTTTCCTATAACACTCATTAAATTTTATAATAAATCTTAAAATAACTGTTATAAAGACGATACTTTTTTATAGACATTTTTGAAAGGCGCATAAAATAATAAAATGCACAGTAAAATTTCGCTGATATTATATATTTTTTTTAATTCAAGTTTTGCGTATTTTGTTACACATGAAAAATTTACTAGAAAATCTGGTAAAATGTTCTATCTGAAGAAGAAATTTTATTTTATTTTCGTGAAAATCTGTGTTTTACTCAGTAATAATAAGCGAAGTTTCAGGATTATCATCCGGTTACCGTTACTGCACGGTAATTTTTAACATTTAATTCTCTCCGTGTGCATTACCCCTTTACGAGCTTTCCGAGCTTCGTTTGTCTCTAATAAACTCTTTTATTTTGCCGAGCCACGCGCATTTGATCCATTTACTCGGCATATCCTTAGCTCTGTCTGCCAACTACGATTTGTAGTTCATTCATAACTATAAGTAGAGCTGAACTTCACACCAGAAACTATTCGAAAGTCACGAGAATGCATAAAGTTCCTGCACTTGGACAGAGTTTCTGCCGTTCTCACCGTAAATCATAATTATTTCCACTTTCTCTGCTTGATTGTGCAATACCATTTGCGATACGGTTGTTACATGTTACTTTGGATGGATACACTTGTATACTGATTGTAATATTGGTAGATGGTAAACATTCTTCCTTCTCCTACAGTTTTACTACGTTACAATGCCAGTATTTACAAACATCAGAAACATCTCCGACTATTGGCATTATTTGTATCCGTTGGATAACCTGCGCCGCTATCACACCAGAAACTATTCGAAGGTCAAGAGAATCATTCATCCAACGTCTTCAAAAGTCTGTTGAGGTTAATGGCCGTCACTTCGAACATTTGTTACAATCAATTTTCTCCACAAAAAATTCAATTACATTATTCGGATATTCTTATTGTCAATACCATCACGATTTCCCGTTTTTACACGTGTATTTTGGTGAAAAATCATTTCAAGGTCATGATATCATAGGTCGTTGGATTCGTCTGAATATCAGCTACACCATCTTAATCCGTTCTGGGTATCGATTTTTTCGGCCCTAGTTGAGGTGATCGTGGATCGCTGAAGACCCGAGCCGTGTTAAAACAAGTAATTTGCAATGAAAAAAATCTGATAAAATTCCCGAACACTCTTCAATACTTCTACTTCAGGGGCAAGGCATGAAAATTGCAAAAAAATTTAAACAAATATTTTATTTTTTGTCATAAACATACCCACTTCGCATAGATGCAGGCATTGACTAAAAAATTCATAACTTTTGAACAAATTCAGATATTTGAAAAATCCAAATTGCATAATAAAGTTTGAGAAGTGTATTCTTAGGGAAAAAAATCACGGACTCGATTGAAACAAAAGAAATACTTAAGTTTGTGATGTCAAGTAGTGCATTTTTCGAAAGAGGAAATTTCAAGGTTCAAGAAATAAGTCAATATATTTTTATGTTTACATGTTTTATATTTATTACAAAATTATTTTAAAAAACGTTACAAAAGGTACAAAATATGTTTATGCCATAAATTATACCATCTTTTCACCACAAACAATCTTCACAGCGGGAAAATTTATCACCTTTCCTCCCGGGTAGATGAATTACCAGCCTTGACCTCCGTCCTCGAGGATCTGGGAGGGTCGTTGACCACTTGTGGCCATTGATGACCTTGTGAACGCAAAAACTATGACCTTGACGAAAATGAATTTTTCACCACTGTATCAGCCCTTCGAAATCAAGCAAATTACCACCTGACATTATTTTCGTTACTCTAAAGGCAACGGAGATATTTGGCCTGGTCACGTTAAATGGTCCACCCTGTATATCTGAACACGCGAAAGGAATCGATCGACCCGGTCCTTTGAAACCCATCAAGGACTCGACTGAGCGCGTATTCGAATTGGATTTTCCGACCTAGCAAAGTCATTCGATGGACCGGATGAACGAGGCCGTTTTTTTTTTGTCTTTTTTTTCCGTGGATTTAAACGATTGTGAATATTGGACGTAGAAAGGCAAACTTTTTAAATATGCAGGCAGCGAGAAGGCGGGTGGACGATTCTTGTGTGCAAACTTATTCTCCAAGACGTGTACTACGTGTCCGCGTATACTTAAGGGGTGAGGGCTAGTCAGCATTGTCGAAAAATCGTTTTTTTTTTTTGCATTTTCTCAAAGTACAGCGTTTCAAAAGTATTCTCTGAACAATTTTGGACGAATCGGAGCATTATTCATGAAGATATACAACTTTGATTAAACACGATTCGTTTCAAACACGATTACAATGCCTTGCCAACGAATGTATTAGCTGCAATAAAGCCTATTTACGAAGATCTTACAAAAGACGAATTACTACAAAGATGTATAGGAGGATTTACGCAAAATAGTAATGAAAGTTTTAACCAGAGCGTTTGGAAGGTCATCCCAAAAACGTTACCTGCCAGCTTCACCACTGTTAGCATAGCAGCCAACATTGCTACCTGCACCTTCAACGAAGGTTCCTACGGCTTGTTAGCAGTTCCTGATGCTATGGGGATTAAATGAGGACCAAACGCCCACAATTTTGCCACAAAGGAGGACACTCTGTTCGAGTTGAAGCGGCTAACCGACGTTCGGCGGAAAACACTCGAGAGGCCAGAGTAGTTCGACGACGGAAGAAAATCGCTTCTACTGCGACTGCTAAGGCGAAGGAAGGGTCACTTTACGGTGCCGGAATAGATGATTCAATGTAAGTCCAAAAATCATTTTTTTAGTTGCATGTAAATTGTACTTAAAACTTTAAACGCGTTTTTTCTCGAAAGCACGTTTTCAAATTCGGCGATCACTGTAACTCCAGAACGGCTTGACCGATCGTTTTCAAATTTGTATCACTTATTCTGTACATAATTGTCCCCTGGATGGACGAAGGATTTTTATCGGCGGTGAATAGTTTTTTTTTTATAACTGAAAATATGAGTGAAATTTTGGTCGAAAAAACAAGTTTTTACTTTGAACATCCGCCATTTTGTAAAAATTCGAAATTTTCATTAACCCTTCGTCCATCCTGGGCCCAATATGATTTACTAATGATCCCCGTGAATTTTTTTTTGGTTTCAGACGATCCAGTGATGAGCAGCAGTGATCACCGCGAAACACCTTTTTTTCTGGATCCCTCGCAGACTGACCGCATCTCGCTTATTTATCATTATTTTTTAATGAAAATTTTACTTCAGCTACTAGAAATATTGATTATTCATATGGGAAAATATTTTTCACTAAATAATAAAACCTGTAAAAAGAAAAAATCCCGCAAAAAGCGTTTTTTTTTTCGGCGTTACAAGTAGCCCTCGCCCCTTAAGAAATAACGGAAGGAACAACCGACGAGTATGGCGAGGCCTGTAAAAAACAGTTTCAACGTGAAAAAAAAAAAAAAAATACGAGTCGCCAGGTCAGACGACGCTTTTGAGACACGCGCGCTGCTGAAAACGGCGCGCCAAGGGTTGTTCCAACGTTAGGTGAAAGCGAGAAGGGACTTCGACCCGTTTTCCTTGCAAATGTCAAAGGTGACCGCGCACGCGAAATCGCCTTGTTCGTACGCTCTTTCATCGTTTTGCATTCTGTCACTCTCTCACTAACGCTGACTTTCTGCCTCGTATGGAATTGACGACTCGTCTCGATTTTCGTCCATTTGGAGCTATACACGCACAATTAAACTACAGTGAAACCTCGCTTATACGTTTTGCACTTATACGTTTTTATCATTTATACGTCAAATTTCTCTGGCACCGGCAAATTCCGCCTATAAAGAATGTAATAAAGTTTCATTTCTACGTTTTCCACTTATACGTTTTTTTGCGCTTATACGTTATTAATTTTCTTCCCCCGCGTCCGTTTCGGGGTCTGTTTTTTTTTCTCAGTTGTACGTAAATCAGTGTTCCGTGACACAGAAATAAAACAGACAAGAATTTTTTAAAAATTCACACCACGTATTAGCATAATAGAGGTACTGCTATTAAAGCCTCAGGCCACTCTAGAGGCAAAAAAGGGCATATTTTGTGATTTTTTTCAACGAAACCATAAAATAAATCGGAATTACAAAATAGGGGTTTTATTATACACGTAATTGACTATACAAAATAATTTTTTACAGCGATACATGTCAAAATGGCGACTGTGCAGCGTTTTTCCGATGACGCCTTTATTTCTGGAAGGTCAACGGCTGGACCAACAGCTCCTATAATTTTTCACTTATGATAAGACACTAAAGTTTTTTCGATTATATATAAGAATAGCTATAGAAGTACTTAGGATTTTTTCGATATATTGTTTTTTGTCAAAACGGCGCATTTCTAAAACAAAAAGTATAACATGCTATGAGAAAATCGTCAGAAAATTGTTTATAAAAAGGAACGATGCAATATAATTAAAAAATCCTACGTAGTGCCTCAGAAAATGTAATTCTAAATATACAGTTAAAATTTCAAGTGAATCGGTTGAAATTTGAGTCATGAGTCCAGCCGACTTGAAAAATGTACTTTTGAGATAAAGGCGTGTTTAAAGTTAGTAAAAAATCACGACATGAATCAAGAGGGATTGCGCTAGAATTCGAAAATCGAGTACTTAGAAATTTATCACACCCATAATCTTTTGGAATATAATTTTATAGGTACTAAGGTACATTTTTACAAAAAAAAAATCAATTTTTGGAAAATCCTGAAGTGGCCTAAGGCCTTAAAATTGATCGATCCGTTTTGGTGTAATTGAGTAACAAACGGACAGACAGACAGAGAGTCAGATTCATAATATTGGGTGAAGTAAAAAGTTCTGAGCGTTTTCCGCTAGATGTCTTTAGTGAGCCATATCTCACGATGTATACATCGCATCGGGTCATACTATACGGGCGATTTAAAGGTGACATTACGCTTCAAAAAAAGTTAGGATAATAAGAAGAAAGAAAATAAACGAGTGCCCTTGAAGGTTCGTGGATGAAAAAGCTTGACCCTCCTCAACTGTCGAAAACAAATAAAAATATCGATTGCGCGTGATGATTGTTCGCGAAAATGTTGCGCCCTTCGGTTTCCGCAGCGGCGGTGCATAAAATACCAACGCGGAGGAGGAAGCAAGATTCGAGAATGGTTTTCCGGGCAGTTTATCATGCTCGGGGTAATTCGGCCATCGGGACGCCGCCCTGTCTGGCCAGAGACGAAGAGAATGAGAGAGAGAGAGAGCGAGAGAGAGAGAGAGAGAGAGAGAGAGAGAGAGAGAGAAAGAAAGAAAGAAAGAGAGAGAGACAGACGAAATTTTATACGTCTCTTCGTCTCTCTTAAACCGTCCTCGCCCTCACTCTCTTTTTTCGTCGTCATATCCGCTTTGGTCCGGGGACGACTCGGACACGGCTTGAAATACGAGCGCAAGAACGTTATTGCGTCGTTATCTGGGATACTCACCCGCTCCCCCCCCCCACCCGCTCTCTCTTGCTCTCCCCTTCACTCCCTCGTCCCTCCTCTTAATTGTTGTTACATTAATATTTAACAATCCAGTGTCCGTGCTCTCTCTCTCTCTCTCTCTCTCTCTCTCTCTCTCTCTCTCTCTCTCCCCCCCCCCTCTCTCGCTCTCTCTCTCGCGGACACCTATCAGTTGTTCACGGAGAAAAAATTCTTGCACCCTATTTTTTAGCTCGTTATATGCACTCTATTTTTTTTTTCTCAAAATTATCAGACGAAATTATTCGAAAAATATCTTCCTATTTTTTTTTCAATTTGGTACCAACTTTTTGCAAAATTCTACAAAAAGATTTCTCTGAAAAAAAAAAAACAAATTTCAATGAAATTGTAATAAATTTGATCAATCTATTCATGAATATCAATTTGTTGCAATCAAATAAAAAATCTCGACGACGTGTCGGAAAATATGTGGCTTGCAATGGAACGTAACTCATCCGTCTCGGGCGTGAAAAAAAGCTTCCGATGGCCATTGTTCCAGCAGGCTTGTACTTCTGTAAAAAATAAAAACACGCCATTAAACAATCGCTCATCTCTCTCCTTGTTCGACAGCGATCTCGATTGCGGTGCTGGGACAGATGCATTTATAAATTGGAATATCCAAACCTATATATGACTCTCCGTCCGTTTAAGGGCTTACAATACACCTGAGACGGCTAAAAGTGAGGTTATGTTTGAGATTTTTTTTTGTGTATAAAACTAAATTTTATTGAACAACCATGATATACATTTTAAAGTATGACATTTTATCTACATTGTGTGGAAATTTGGTTAAAAAATTTCTAACGATAAAAAAGTTACAGTCGTTTTCCTGGGACGTGTTTTTGTTGACCGCATTTGCGGTAGCAGACGTGCCTCTGCCATTTTTTATCTGAAAAAAAATATTTGCTTCTTAAAGTAGATAGATAAAACTAGTACTTATCAAGCCGGAATTTAAAAATTTAATTTTTTTCGGCTCATGCCAGCCACTGGAATAAAACAGGCGATTTTTCGCCTCAAAATTGTTCAGTACTTATGATGAAAAAAAAAAACTATGCCAGGTATCGAAAAAACGGCTCGATAAGTACTAGATTATTGTGTGAAGCATAACTGTGCAAAACTTGATCCCGATCGGTCCAGTAGTTGCGGAGATATTTCTGGTACCGATTTTGAAAATACTGTTTCGAGTAAAACGCGTGTAAAGTTTTGAGTACACTTTACATGGAAATAACTGGTTTATTTTAAACTTACATGAAATCGTCGATTCCTGGGCCATATGACGGATCTTCCTTAGATGTTGACGCTTCCATTAGATCTTTTTTTTTTGCTGTGTCAACCTCATTCATCGTCAAACTCATAGTCAAACAGATAACAAAGGCCGCGTCTACCTGCGCCCCAATCGTTAGTCGTTGCTCATCCGGTCAGTTACAAAACGCTATAGCTTCGTCATTGCTGCGAATTTCCTTATGAAATTTTCATGGTAGACACTCAAAGGTTAGTACTTTCGAATGAGCACCTTTTTGAAAAATCGATCCTTTTGACCTACCCAGGTGTATGTAAGCCCTTAATGAGAAGACACGTTTGATTGATGTGCTTTTCGAGGGATGAAAGAATAATTTTTCCTCAACGTAACAGCGTCAACTCGGTCGTTTTAAAGTTTATTGAGAGACGTGACGCGAGCACACCTTGTTTCTCTAGGATACGTTTATTCCACGGGCACGGGTTTTCTTCTCGGCTGCTTCGGTCCCATTCGTATAACTATCGTACCTATCACAACTGCTGGCACTGCAACCAGGAGCGTTAGCCACTTCCAGAATCTCTCCTTTCTCTTGTACTCTACATTACCAAATGTTTTTTTTTTTTTCTTCGTATTCTTAGGCAGGACATTTTGCAAAACACGAAAATATAATAAACTTGAGATAATTATAATAGTCAATGTGTATATTAATGTAAATGTAAATGATAATATGATAATAATATAGGAGTCTTTTCGTGGGATATTGAATGGAAAGCCATCAAAGTGGCGACTGGAAATAAAGGGAGCTAAAGGAGGAAGTACGAGTGAAATCAATAAAGTGAAAAATAAGAGAGGGATATATCGACGAAATAGGGAAGATAATGAAAAGAGCGGCACAAATAAAAACTGATCAGCAAGAACAACACGACTGGAACAAAATTGCGAAATCGCTTCTATGAACTATTAATATTTATTAGATCCACGAACTTGTAATATCTACGAATTCTACGACCTAGTAATTCTTTACTAGTTCTATGAAGCAGTAATATTTTTCTGATTCTAAGAACTAGTCATTTTTTCTAGTTCCAAGAAGTCATAATATTTACTAGTTGCACGTACTAGTAACTTTGAGGAGTTCCACGCACTAGTAATATTTACTAGTTCCACTAGTTTCACGAACTTTTACTAGTTGCACGAACATTTACTAGTTTCACGAACTAGTAATTTTTGCTAGTTCCACTAACTAGTAATATTTACTAGTTCCACGAACTAGTAATTTCTACTAGTTCCACGAACTAGTCATTTTTACTAGTTCACGAACTAGTAATTTGTACTAGTTCCACGAACTAGTAATATTTACTAGTTGCACGAACTAGTAATATTTAGTAGTTCCACGAACTAGTAATATTTATTAGTTCCACAAATTAGTAATTTTTACTAGTTCCACAAATTAGTAATTTTTACTAGTTCCACGAACTAGTAATTTCTACTAGTTCCACGAACTAGTAACTTCTACTAGTTCCACGAACTAGTAATTTTTACTAGTTCCACAAACTAGTAATTTCTAGTAGTTCCACGAACTAGTAATATTTACCACTTCCACGAGCTAGTAATATTTACGACTTCCACGAACTACAAATATTTACTTCTTCGGAAATCATGAAATCAGTAATACTTACTACTTCCACGAACTAGTAATATTTAGTAGTTCTAATTACTAGTAATTTTTACTAGTTCCACGAGCTAGTACTTTTTACTAGTTCCACGATCTAGTGATATTTACTAGTTCCACGAGCTAGTACTTTTTACTAGTTCCATGAAATAGTAATTTTTACTAGTTCCAACGAACTAGTAACTTCTACTACTTCCACGAACTAGTAATTTTTACTAGGTCCGCGAACTATTGATATTTACTAATTCCACGCATTAGTAATATTTACTAGTTCCACGAACTAGTAATATTTACTACTTCCACGAACTATTAATATTTACTACTTCCACGAACTAGTAATATTTACTACTTCCACGAACTAGTATTATTTACTACTTCCACGAACTAGTAATATTTACTACTTCCAATTATTCATGATATTTACTAATTCCATGAACTAGTAATTTTTACTAGTTCCACGAACTAGTAATTTTTACTAGTTCCACGAACTAGTAATATATACTACTTCCACGAACTAGTAATATTTACTACTTCCACGAACTAGTAATATTCACTAGTTCCACGACCTAGTAATACTTACTACTTCCACGAACTAGTAATATTTAGTAGTTCTAATTACTCGTGATATTTTCTAGTTCCACGAACTAGTAATTTTTACTAGTTCCACGAGCTAGTACTTTTTACTAGTTCCACGAACTAGTAATTTTTACTAGTTCCAACGAACTAGTAACTTCTACTACTTTCACGAACTAGTCATTTCTACTAGTTCCGCGAGCTATTGATATTTACTAATTCCACGCATTAGTAATATTTACTAGTTCCACGAACTAGTAATATTTATCATTTCCACGAACTAGTAATATTTACTACTTCCACGAACTAGTAATATTTACTACTTCCACGAACTAGTAATATTTACTACTTCAAATTATTCATGATATTTAATAATTCCATGAACTAGTAATTTTTACTAGTTCCACAAGCTAGTAATATTTACTAGTTCTACGAAATGGTAATTTTTAGTAGTTCCACGAACTAGTAATTTTTACTAGTTCCACGAAATAGTAATTTTTACTAGTTCCACGAAATAGTAATTTTTACTAGTTCCACGAAATAGTAATTTTTACTAGTTTCACGAACTAGTAATTTCTACTAGTTCCACGAACCTAGTAATATTTACTACTTCCACGACCTAGTAATATTTACTAGTTCCACGAACTAGTAATATGCACTAGTACCACGAACTAGTAATATTTACTAATTCCACAAGCTAGTAATATTTACTAATTCTACAAGCTAGTAATATTTACTAGTTCCACGAACTATGAACCAATTCTACGAACTACTGATATTATCTATTTTCATGAACTAGTAATATTTATCAGTTCGATGAAGTAGTAATGTTTACCAGTTCGATGAACTAGTAATGTTTACCAGTTCTAGGAACTAGTGATATTTACCAGTTCCATAAATTAATAACCGTGACACACTTTAATTAAAAAAGAAAAACTGACAAAAAACGCAAGTTCCAATTGAGATCACAAAAAAAGATAAATTATTGTACCATCGGCCCGAGAACACGCCGGGATTGATGATGGAGATTTTTTCGCGAAAGCGCCATCGGACAAAGAGCTCGAACCCAACTGACAATCCCTCGTGCAGGGGTCATTCGAAGACCGTGCAATTTGAGAGCGATGTGCCATCGTGGTTCTTCGTTGCTCGGAATCGTACGAATTCGCTAGCTGAACGGATGAGATTTCCCCGGGAGATGATTTTCCCGTTTTCTTCACGCAATGAGGATCGCCGTTCCGTGAAAAGGCTGATCTTTCCGCACAGTCGTATCTGTTCGCGCCGGGTTTGCTCGAATCTTCGAACAATAGGGCGCTACTTTGCGCCACGAGACGCCTCGTCGTTCCATCGAAACGACTATTTCTCGTTCGCCGGACGTCGAGCTTCGAAGCGACAAGCGTACGATCGAAAATTAATCTCGCTAGTCTACTTGTTGTTCGTCCCGACGAAAGAATTGTCATTGTGCATTTTTTTTTTTTTTTTCGAAGGTGAAAACGACTCGAAGCTTCGATTTTACGGAGGATTAAAAAAATTGCTCGTTTATTATTATTATTATAAATGGCGATTTGACACTGACGTTGAGGAAACAATTGAAAGAAATAAAATTATATATGACTCGAGACTCGATCGATATCGATTTTCCAATGTTTTCCCACGCCTCTCTACGGCAGCAACGTTAAATTGCCGAAGACGCAAGGGAAGTTGCAAAACTTCAGCGACTACAATTTTTTATTCCTCAATTTGCCACATATCGCCGTGATAAGTTTGTCAAATTTTCATTATTCGTTTTTTTACCCGTCGTACGAATGTGTTACTGTAGCCGGATGTGGGAGAATCGAATACGCGAAAGACGCCCGAGAAGTGCGAAATGTGGCGAGACCAAGGCCTCTGCCTAAAGCCCCCGTCTACCGGTGCTGCTGAAACCGGAAAAATGCTGCGACCGCGTTCTCGCGGTGTAAAACTCCGGCTATCTCTCCCATTATTCGTGCTTGCACATATATATATATATATACAGGGTGGACCACGCAACGTGTGCACCTCTTTTACGACCCAAATATGCGTTGCACAAAAAAATGTTTTATACAAAAGTTACATGGTTTATAAGGCTACAACTATGTGGTGCATTAATTTTTTTTATAGGTGGAGGCACTTCGAAGATTTGAAGGTCAACTTTATTTTTTCAAATGGAATGCTATATTTTTTATAGCGTAATATGATGGAGTATCGAATTCTGAGTAAAAAACGTATAGACCTTTATTAGCCCTGGAGTTAATAGCTAACGAGCTAATTTCACTTTATTACTTTAAAATTTTCTTCACGTAATATCAAGTTGGAGATACAAATCTACTACAAATTTCTGAATGGCAGTGTTTACATCACAGTGTTCATCAATATGAACACATTTACCACATCACACACACTTGTCATGATTCACAAGCTTCTCACATTCTTCTGTCGCCCCGCGCTGTTTAGAGCCAGGAGTGATATGAGCAAGCGAAGGAGTGGGACGAGCCGCGGGATAGGGCGTATCGATCAGTGAAGGGAAAAGCGCGTCGATGGGCGCGACCAAGACAATTCGGCCGGGTCGTAATAGGATCGCGGACGCGAGACTCGATCGATTTACACGATCATTGCTCATCAATGTTTTTCTTCCACTCGCGTCGAAGCTTATCTCAGCGAGAAAATGCTACTCGGCCGACACCCTTGCTCTTCGTACAGGACTTAGAGGGGCAAAGAAGGGCGGCGGCGGGGGGGGGGGGGGGGGGTCGAGAGAAAAATGTTCCGATCTCGAGCGAGGTCAGCGTGTCTGCCTCGCTCGAGCGACAATAATTCTCGGACGTGAATTTCCGATATCGATATTTGAATTGGCAATCTGTAGTTTTTGAGTACGCGTGGGATCATTGTCACAATGAAAAGCTTCATTTTTTTTTTCGAATTATGTTGATTACAATATTGGCGGCCGGCAAAGCTGTCGAATGATAAATCGTTTTTTTTTTTTTTTTTCCTCGAGAGCATTAAATATAAGTATTTGATAAATATATTTATAAAAATGCCTTACGCACCTGCCGTATTTAACTGTAAAAAAATATTGTATTATACGTAATAATCTATTATTAATAATTTATTATAAAAATCTACGGATATTACACAAAGTGCAACTATTTCGTGGCATTGAAAATGTAATCAGACTTCTTGGGTGATAAAAAAAAGGCACATGCAAATAATATGAGTTGCTCTCTCTCTCACTCTCTTCTCATATTCTCACTCTCGCGGTCTCTCACACACATTCTCACTCTCTCACTATATCCATCCATCAAACAAATCCAAACAAACAAACAAACCCAAACAAGCAAAAACATACCCAAACTAGCAAAAACAAACC
This sequence comes from Ophion ventricosus, assembly GCA_963932345.1. Taxonomy (NCBI): domain Eukaryota; kingdom Metazoa; phylum Arthropoda; class Insecta; order Hymenoptera; family Ichneumonidae; genus Ophion; species Ophion ventricosus. The sequence goes on along the minus strand of OZ010721.1, from coordinate 22,220,362 downwards.
CAAATAACTTAAACCCAAACAAACTTGAACCCAAACAAACTTGAACCCAAACAAACTTCAACCCAAACAAACTTGAACCCAAACAAAATTGAACCCAAACAAACTTGAACCCAAACAAACTTGAACGCAAACAAACTTGAACCCAAACAAGCTTGAACCCAAACAAACTTGAACCCAAACAAACAAACCCAAACAAACTCAAAGAAACTTAAACCCAAACAAACTTAAATCCAAACGGACTTGAACCCAAACAAACTTAAACCCAAACAAACTTAAACCCAAACGAACTTGAACCCAAACAAACCCAAACAAACCCAAACAAACTTGAACGCAAACAAACTTGAACCCAAACAAACTTGAACGCAAACAAACTTGAACCCAAACAAACTTGAACCCAAACAAACTTAAACCCAAACAAACTCAAACCCAAACGAACTTGAACCCAAACAAACTTAAACCCAAACAAACTTGAACCGAAACAAACTTAAACTCAAACAAACTTAAATCAAAACAAACCCAAAGAAGCTCAAACCCAAACAAACTTAAACCCAAACAAACTTAAACCCAAGCGAACTTAAATCCAAACGAACTTAAACCCAAACAAACCCAAACTTAAACCCAACAAGCCTAAACTTACCCAAACAAACCCAAATCCAAAAACAAACCCCAACCCAAACCCTCCAATATTGTAATGTACACACCAAAATTAAAACTTACAACTTGTAACCACAAATGACTACATGTAATGCAGCATTTTTCAACAAATCCCAAGCATTTAGCATGTAGCTCCCCCCCCCCCCCCCACCCTGCTGGAACACAGCGGCAGTGGAGTGGGGGTAGCGTTAATTTCGTATGACATCTCCCTAAATAAGATCCCCTATATACATCTGTAAAAACATTTTCAATCCTAAAAATACTTATGTAACATTAATATGAAATGAGAAGAAATCTCCTTAGCGGTCTAAAGCCTGAAAACGAAAAGCCGCTGCCTGATCGACTTTATCTCATCGAGACCTCCGCGTCCATCGTCGCTATCGCGTATCACTCCAGAACAAACATTGAGCGTGTTCGAGCTCGCGGGATTGCATCGAGGGTACGAAATTACGAGCTCCTCCTCCCCTCCCCCGACCGCCGCCGCCGCCGCCGCCGCCATCAGATGAGTCGCGGCGCCAGAGGGGGGTGGCGCGCACATGTGCGTTTGTCTCTCGTAAGTCGGTCGGCGCATGCGTAGTCTCCCACGACGAAAATCAAGCGCGAAGGCTGCTGAAGATTCGTAAAGGGCGAAAAGGACGCGAGATTTTGGGTCGCTTGTGTCCAAGCGCATGCGCATACGGGATGCGACGTATGAAGAGCACAGGACCGGCATCGACCTTGCGAGAGGGATCGCACGCGCGCGCGCGCGCGCGCGCACGCGAGAAAGCATCCGAGGGCCGCGGTGCGATAACGTAACGGTAGGCTGGCTCGCGTAACACACGCACCGCCAGTAGGCACGAGTATCGCATCGCGTAACAATCTCACGCGGGTAACACACCTACGTGTGTCTGTCCCCCCCCAACCACCACCCCCCCGCCGTACAGCGGGTGCATATTTCTACGCGCGAAGATACGTGTGCCCGTGTGCATGTGTGTGCGCGCGCAGCTACGGCTGTGGCGCGACGGGCGACGAAAGAGAAGAAGAACAACATAGAGCCCGCGCGGAGGATACACACGTCGCGAGTGCTGGACGAGCCAGCGCGGGAGATGAATGTGCTTCGCGCCACTTTATCGACCAAAGTGCCCGCGAGGCGAGCATGAAAAGAAAGAAAAAAAAAAAAAAAAAGTAACCACCACTCACGTGTTACGTTCGATAATTTTCACATTAGGATACGCGTTTGTTGTTGTTGTTGTGACAATATAATTGTACAAAGAGAACGAAGCGCCCTGCTGTACAGTGATGAGCCTACAGTGCCCGTTGACGAAGAAAATCTCACGTTCTTACAAAAGTTTCGCCCCGAGTGTCGCGAGAACGTGAAAATCCTTCGGAAACTACCGCCTCGATCCTGCAACTTCCGGTTCACTACGATTCAACCTGGCAAAAGTGTTTTCTTTCTTCCATTTTCGTTTCTTTCGTTTTTTTTCTTCTTCTTTTGTTTACCTTACAACCCTCGTTCACAAAGTGTCGCGCGACACGATCCGAAGAGGACAACGATTTGTCAAATTTCCCAATGACTTTTCGCGAGTCCCGTTCGAGGATCGGAGGATGCGAGTCGAGCGCGTTGGAGGCACGCGAGTAAAATGACGCGCGCTAGAGGGCGTCGCGAGTGACACGGTTGAAAAAAAAATTAATTAACGGACCGCGGTTTTTTCAATTTAATCGACGCTTTTTTTGCGGCTCGCTGAATTCTCGACAGCGTGTTACATCTGCAACGGAAGTAGAAAAAAAAAAAGTAAGATTATCATCGTGAATGAAGAAACAAATTGCCAATCCCCTCTAGCATCGCGAGTAGCGCCGCGATGCTGGATTTTTTCGATTTTTTTTTTTCTAAATATGCGACTGTCCGACCGGTAGATAATAAAAATAAGAAAAAAAACAAAAGCAAATTTGAGCCCCTGAGCGAAGGATTCCACAGGAAAATCGAACGTCGATGGATTGAACGGGAGAACGAGCTCGATTGATTTTTCTCCCGTAGACTTTCGCGCGTCCCCCCTCTCCCCCCCCCCCCCCCTCCACCCTTCTCCTCCCGTTGAAATCGCACCATACGCGTTTCTCTTACTTCGCAATGTCACCGCTTCAATGTCATCAACCATTTTAATTCTAACAATCTCGTTGATAGCACAACGTTTGAAGTTTGCGCTATGTGACCTTCGTGTTGTACGGACGCGCGACCATGTACGTAAGAAATTTGATGACGCAATACGATCGCGTTCAATGATATATCGATCACAATTGTACCTTCGTGGTCATCCTGGATAGAAACGACTCGACGATCAATTTTTCGCGTAAATATATAGTTGCCGGCTTCGAATGGGGACTGTATTTTTTTTTTGAACGCGCACTGTGCTACTATTTTTTTTTCCCAAAAGTAGCACGTCTGAGGAGCATCACGTCCAAATTTTGGGTAAAAATGTTGAAAATTCACGGAACTATGATTTTTTTTTTTTTAGCGAAAATGTGTTTTTTGCGTTTTCACCTCTGTGAATTTTTTTTTCAACGTGTCACCATTTTATTTCTTATAAATAAATTTTTCGTACATCGTCTAGAAAGTTCAAAGTATGTTGCGTAATTTTTTTGAACCACTTCGGACGGATAGTTTGGTGACAATACTTTTTTGAAAACTGACTGGGTAGAATCGAGCCAAGTGTGACCACCGCGATTGAATTTGGATGTGTGGCCACGGAGTATTATAGACGGAGATTCGCGTTTCCGTTTCTTTTTATCGTTTTATCGATAATATGAATAATGTTCATAATGACAAGAAAAATCGTGCTGTTAACAATACGAATAATAATCGTCATTTTTATTATAAACAATATTCTTTCTGAAAATCAGATTGATTATGACAAAAATTAAATCATGAGTAAGCATGATAAAGTTTTTTTTTTTTTGTGTATTTTCGTACTATTTTTCTGCCTTTTCGTTGTTTCGTTATTACATTGGAGACTGGCCGGTTATGATACGACCTGTGTGTGTGTGTGTTTACATAATCGATAAAGATTTTTGGAAGAAAAAAATTCAATGTTACGTCATTTTCAGTAAATTTCGTTTAACTTTCCATTTTCAGTGAATCTAATGTAATTTATAATTTTCTGTAATTTTATTTCAATTTTCAATAAATTCAATACAATTTTTCATTTTCAGTCAATTAAATTTAACTTTTTATTTTTAGTCAATCTAATTTAACGTTTAATTTTCCGTAAATTTAATTTAATTTTTCATCTTCAGTAAATTCAATATTATTTTTCTTTCCAGTAAATTTAATTCAATTTTTTATTTTCAATAAATTTAATTTTTTTTCCCCGTATACTTCAATATTCGATTTTTTTCCCGCAAATCTTCATTGATATAGCTGAAAATCTTAAAAAAAAAAAAAAAATTATAACAATCGACGATAATCGTTGGCAGCTCTAAATGTTCCTCGTGTATCGTCCGACTCATTGATCAATCTTATTTTCCCCGTTTTTCCTCTCCCTTCATCTCGCGTTGCGAGGTAAAAGAAAAAAAAAAAAAAGAGAACGAAAAAAGAGGAGAAAAAAAAAAGGAACGTCGTGGGTTATCTAGGCCGAGGTTCTTTTTCCTGTCGGCATAGAAAACGAGGGTGTTTATCGAGTACACATAGTTTACGCGAGGCGAAGCTATCGCAGTAGAGCGAGCAAGGCGAAAGAGAAAGGGGGAGATGAGCCTTCTAGCTCGGACGTTGTGTACCCGCTCGGTATAGTGGTACGAATCCGCCTTTGGTCAGCCACTTGACGTGCTTCGGGCACACGTATATTATACGCTTACAACATAACTTTACATATACAGGGTGGACCACGCAACGTGCGCACCTCTTTTACGACCAAAATATGCGTTGCACAAAAAAATGTTTTATACAAAAGTTACACGGTTTATAAGGCTGCACTGTGTGGTGCATTTATTTTTTTTACAGGTGGAGGCGCTTCGAAGATTTGAAGGTCAACATTATTTTTCCAAATGGAATGCTATATTTTTTATAGCGTAATATGATAGAGTATCGAATTCTGAGTAAAAAACGTATAGACCTTTATTAGCCCTAGAGTTAATAGCTAACGAGTAATTTCACTTTATTACTTAAAAATTTTCTTCACGTAATATCAAGTTGGAGATTCATTCATTCATTTTCACTTTTATCTTTCTGATAATAATCACGCACAATCACCGAAGGATACTTTAATACTGGATTACAATCATTGAGAAGATTGTGAATCATGATAAGTGTGTGCGATGTGGTAAATGTGTTCATACTGATAAACACTGTGATGTAAACACTGCCATTCAGAAATTTGTAGTAGATTTGAATCTTCAACTGCCGGTCCGACATCTCCAACACGTGCCGGTCCGACATCTCCAACACATGCCGGTCCGACTCGCTAAAGACATCCAGCGGAAAACGTTCAGAACTTTTTACTTCACCCAATATATATATATATATATATAGATTAGTTGACAGCCAGAAACGTGTTAAAATTTAATTGTTACATCCGCGGATGAAGAATATCACGGTTATCCTGACTTTATTGCAAATGAAATATTTCAGAGATGACTCGAGAATAGCGGACACAAGGGCACACCGAGATCGTTAAAATTCGATATACAACATGCTGATAAAGGAATATCGAATACCACTGCCACTCACGGTGGAAGAGTACCGGATTGCCCAACTTTACATGATAGCGGTAATAACCAAAAAGCCTATTTTACCACGTTACCACGTTTTTATTAACTCGCTTTCTTGTCTGTTTGTTTGCTTTTCTACCATTTTTTTTGTCTATTTAAGCGTGAAACTTCAAACATAGCTCAGAACTGGATGACAAACAAACAAACTGACGGACAAGATAAATATAAATATTTTTAAAAACGTGTAAGAGAGAGGAGAGAGAGAGAGAGAGAGAGAGAGAGAGAGAGAGAGAGAGAGAGAGAGAGAGAGAGAGAGAGAGAGAGAGAAAAGAGGAAAAATATTGTGAGAAAATATAAAGAAATAAATATATTTTAGTGGAAGAGAAAGATAAAAAATAATAATAATTAATAGTGAATAGTGCATTACTGACAATTTCTACCATGGTCAAGGAGACAGCCACCCAACTTGAGCTATTTCTATTTTAAATATGGTCAGGTAAAGAAAAACTGAAGTAAACCTGAAATTTGCCACATGTCTCTGTCATAATCTCATCAAGATATGTTTAAAATTGATTGCAAAATTTCACAAACGCAAGACTAAAAAGCCGAAAATAATGAATTAAATAAAAAATTTATTAAAAAAACCACATTTTTAAAATGGACTAAAAAGTATTAAATAATTTCTTTTAGCCCCATACAGATTTACAACGCAATACAGATTGTCCGGAAAATTTGTGATTGTAAATTTTTAATAGCTATGAAAATAATTGTAAGATTTAAGGGGTTACGTGGGTTTCGAAACCAAAAAAAGCATATTTTTTCTATTTAAAAAAAATATACATAAATTATTTTATTCAAAATGTTAAGCACATAAAAGAGCAACATTTCAACAATATTTCAAAAAAATTTTATCCAATAACTTGGGAAATTCAGCCGGTGGGACTTGGTTTCCGGAGACCCCTCAAAAAACAATCCAGAGAAAAAAAAATATATATCTGAAAATTTGACGATAGTGTTGCCTCTTTGGGTTTATCGAGACCGAACTTAAAAAAATTTCTTCGGTCGCAAACGCACAAAAAAAGTAATAATTCCACGAAGATCGTTTCTCTCCGTCGTTCAATCAGAACTTCAAATTCGACATTTTCGATTGGATCCGAACGCCAAATTTGAGAAAGTTCTCAAAAGAAGTCTCCAAATTTTACAAAGATCGTTTTCCTGCTTCGTTCGAGTTCGAATTTTAAATTTGCCCGACAACCCCTTTGGATTTTCATTGAAAACTTGGGCCACTTTAGAAAAATTATATGTCAAAACTGACGAGGGATCGAGGAGTAACCGTATTGTTTTTTTTTAATAAAAAATAAAAAATCGACAATTATAACTCGACAGAAAAAATCTCGCGACGAGAGCAAAGGTGCGGGCAGCGGTGTCGAGATAATCGTGAACGAGCCTTACACGGAGGGTCCCGGTGGCGGTAGCGGCCAGTACACCAACAAGATCTACCACGTCGGCAGTCATTTGCCGGGTTGGTTCAAGTCTCTCCTGCCGAAGTCCGCGCTCACCGTCAACGAGGAGGCCTGGAACGCCTATCCTTACACCAAGACGCGTTACACGTGTCCCTTCGTTGAGAAATTTTCCGTCGAGATCGAGACGTATTATTTTCCCGACAATGGCCACCAAGAGAACGTCTTCAAGCTCTCGGGCAGCGATTTGCGCAACAGAATCGTCGACGTCATCGACGTCGTCAAGGATCAATTGTTCGGAGCTGATTACGTCAAGGAGGAGGATCCTAAGTTGTTCGTTTCGGAGAAAACTGGACGCGGTCCTCTCACCGAATCTTGGCTCGAGGAGTACTGGAACGAAGTTCGAGTTAGTATGCACGAGACTACGTCTTTTCATCGCCCATTCTTATCGCATTGCAGACCCTTTTTTGTCCCCCCCCCCTCGTTCTCGCATCTCCCTTGACGTACATCGTATCGCAAAGTGTCCACTGGCCTAGAAAGTATTTTTAGCACGATGTCGGCCCGTATTGTCTCGCTGTACAATTGAAGGAATCTTTGTACGTATCTATGGATACATATATACGTATATGCATTTATTTGCGTGTGCGGTATTTCTCGTGAGAGATTCATTCAGAAACTCCAAGATCTTTTGTTAGTATGCATTTTTGTGTTATGGTCATTTTATATGAATTTATATTTATTATTATAGGCAAAGAAATAGTTTATAACATTGGGAGTACAAATTAATTCGGTCCGTTTTTTTGTGGTAAAGAATCCATTTATTTCAAAATAAAAGGTATGAATAGATTAATCAAAGTATTGTCCATCGCTGGCTACTACTTTTTCCCACCTCTCAGGCAATTTTTGAATTCCATCTCGAAAAAAAGTCTCGTCTTTTGAGGCGATCCAAGTTTTGAGCCAATTTTCGATTTCTGCGAAAGAAGTGAACCGGTGACCTGCTAAATCCTGCTGCATCCCTCGGAACAACCAGTAATCAGAAGGAGCAATGTCCGGAGAATACGGCGGTTGCGGTAATATATCCCATTTGAGCGTTTCCAAATATTTTTTTACGACTTTTGCGACATGAGGCCGAGCGTTGTCATGCAGAAGAATAATTTTGTCATGTCTTTGCTCGTATTCCGGCCGTTTTTCTCGTAATGCACGGCTCAAACGAATCAATTGTAGTCTATACCGATCGCCCGTAATGGAATCGCCAGGTTGTAGCAGCTCATTGGCTCATTTGGCTGTCCAGGGCGAGGCTTGTCTTCAACGCTGAAATCACCGTTCTTAAAGCGTCGAAACCATTCCCTACATGATTTATCAGTTGGAGCATCATCACCATAAACTTCAACAAGCATTCGATGCGCTTCAGCTGCACTTTTCTTCCAATTAAAGCAGAAAAGTAAAACTTGCCGCAAATGCCGCTTAGTTAACACAAAATTTGACATATTCAACACAGTAAAAAACAAGGTTTTTAATGGAACTCAAAGCGATATAAACTGAATGTTATTGACAGATGTCTAACCTCTCTGAAACCACCGAAATCAGCTGTCACTATGAAACATTCATAACAGCCAGAGCCATCTCTTGAAAACGGACCGAATTAATTTGTACTCCCAATAATTAAAAAGTAAAATAAAGTAAAAAAATGGCAGATAAGTAGTTCAATATTTTAGCGCGCAAATTCAAATACTACTTACGAAATTTTCCGAACAAAACATTACTCTAAATAAAATAGACCGCTGCATTTTTGTTGGAAAAACATAGAATTTATTAATGGACATTATTGCATAATAGGAAACAGTTATATTTGGAAAAATTTAAGAATAAAAGTGTTTCGATTTAGAAAAAAAAAATAGAAAGAAAAATCTTACCACAATGGGTCTAGCGGCAGAAAACTGCTAAATTTCATATTTTTTTTTACAAAAAAAAAAATAAAAAATAAGAAATGGCGTTGTTCGAAAAAAAAACGCGTTTTTTTTTCTTTCAAAAAACGAAAAAATCATGTCGAAGATGACTTTGAATATTTTTCAAATATTTTTTTTCATAGAGAACATTTCAAAACGAAGAATTAAAAAAAAAGACTTTGATGGGTCCATTTTTCAGAAAGTTATGATCATTTGAAAAAAAAAACGGGCGATTTTTTCAAAAATTGACTACGTATTGGTTATGTAAAAAATTTTGAAAAAAATCACACAAGCTTTTTAAGATGAAAACAATAACATATTAAAGTTTCAGCGAAATCGAAAGGGGTCGGGCCGGAAAGTGGTCGATTTGGCGTGGAATGACCCATATATATTTATACAAGTGTATATATATAAGCGATATATGCATATAGCAATGTTCACGTCGACAAAGGACTCGCCGTTTATCCGTCCTGAATGCACATAAAAATGCGCACACGTATGTTGAAAACAGGGCAAGCAGCAGCCTACGCGCTCCGGAAAGTCTCTCATGTGTGCCTACAAGCTTTGTCGAGTGGAATTTCGCTACTGGGGCATGCAGACGAAGCTCGAAAAGTTCATACAAGACGTGGGTGAGTCGACGTTAATTAACGATGAATTTTGCCGGTGAGGATTGCAAAGGCTGGTGTCGATACACGAACGATACGCCAATTAAATTAGAAAACCTGAGAAAAGCAAATTATTTTTCCACTCGGTTGTACAAAAATACGCGTGACGTTTAAAATAATCTCGCCAGCATTGAGAAAAACGATGGTGCGAGCGCATCGTCAAGCCTGGGCATGGCAGGACGAGTGGAACGGTCTTACGATGGAGGACATACGTGAGATCGAGAGACAGACTCAATTGGCACTCCAACGTAAAATGGCCGCGGCCGAGCAGGGCAGCAGCAACGCCGAGGACGGTAGCTGCGGCGGAAACGACGAGGACGACGACGACGACGACGACGACGAGGAAAAATCGGAATCTAAGACGGTGACGACACCGATGCAAGGCTCCGTCGCAAAAACGATCGCCGCGACACTCGGTAGTATCGAGAAGAACGAGGATCTTCAGAGTCCAACGATTTCTAGAAGAATGTCCGATATACCGATCATAAATACGGCCGTAGATTCCGAGGGAGACGTCACGCCGGAAGACTCACCGATCGAACCGATCCCTCCGAGGTACGTGCACTCTCCCTCTCTCTCTCTCTCTCTCTCTCTCTCTCTCTCTCTCTCTCTCTCTCTCTCTCTCTCTCCCATCAATTCTCACATTTCCGACCCTCTTTTCATTTCCCCGTTTTTTTTCTTCTTCTTTCCATCATCACAAAACAGCGCGAAGACTATGAGAAACGAGACAAGCGACGGAGAGGCGACCAGAGCTAAAAATAACAAGGCCTGGACTCGCGGCAATCAGTCGTTACACTCGCCATCGTCGGCCAAGAGTTTCGAAATTCAAATTGCGAATCTACGCATGGAAAGTATCGTGAGGGAGTCCGAGTCGAGCAGCGAGGACGAGTTCTTCGATTGTCGAGGTAACGATGACGACCAGGACTGCACGCTACCACGGCGTCAATATTGATAGAACTAGCGGGGAAGGGGGCTTTCATACATCAAAAACGCGATATTTGCAGTTTATCAACGTTCTCTTACTCCTTGTATATGATTTTAGATTTACATACCTATACGTTTGTGTATATACGTATGTGCAATATTTGTTTTTTTTTTGCAATCATTACAATATACACAATGTATGATACGTATATACATTAGGGAGATTTAAAAAAATCGACTATTTTTTTCATCTTCAAATACATTTATTCAGTATAGCTTGCGGTAAGGTGAAAAAATCTTGAAATGTATTATAAATTCACCTTTGACCTTGAATAATTTTTGAAAGAGTAGATTTATCATAACACGATAGAAAACGTTTTTTTTTTTACAGAGCGTTCAAGTCCCTACAAAAATATGTTCTGAGCATTGTCGTACGTTTACTCGTTGGCGAGTCATAGAATTCGAAAGTGCGAGCAAAATTTTCTCCATGTTATTAGCATGAGAAATGAGACGATGAGAAAAAAAGAATCGCGATGGTCAACCTTTTAATATTAATATTAAGGCGGGCAACCACTTTAGGAGACCGAAAATTAGATGAGTTTTTGGATTTTTTTTTATTGGGGAGAAAAACGGAAATTTCCGCAAGTCTGACAATAATTTATTCAGATTTTCATACATCTCTGGTAATTTTTTTCAAGTTATTTCATGCATTAATTAAGATGTAATCCGCTGTGTCCCTTGGCGCGTCCTCATCGTCGTTGTCGATTTGCGGGAATTGTGCAGCTCGCAATTCGCATCCGAAATGGTCCAACAAATTTTTATACATTCTTGAGATGTTTTTCAAGAACATGAACCTAAATTTTGAAAAAAATATCGAGAATTGAATGTTGGAACGTGTTTGAAAAAAAAAATGATCGATTTTTAGCATTTTTTTCCCGGCATTTTGCAGTAATAAATATGTTTTAAACAATCTAATCGTTCCAACTTTAGGTTCATGTTTTAATAAATTATATCATGTAAATGTGTTTCAAATTTGAAGTTGATCCATCAATCAGTTTTTGAGTTATGATTCCCGCAAATTGAATAAATGTTCCGAGAAAAACACGTTTAAAGTTTCACAAACGAAAAACTCAAAGTCAAATGTGTTTAATCAAATGATAAAGTGTCTTACCGATTAATCAGCGATTTCAGCACCATACAGCAGTCCTTCCTCTTCCTCATACAACTCATTTGAAGCTTGCATTGCCTCTTTACGAGCTTTTCGAGTTTCTTTTGTCTCTAATAAACGTTTTCTATTTTGCCGAGCCACGCGCATCTGATCCATTTGCTCGGCATATCCGTAGCTCTGCCTGCCAACTACGATTTGTAGTTCATTCATAACCACGAGTAGGGCTGATTTTCCTTCATTGAATAAAATAGCAGCAAGAAATGCCGCTACCTCGATTATTTTGTACCCAGAATGGAGATGTTTTGGAACTAATCAGCAAACGGTCGAGTTTGGGTTTGTTTGGGTTATGAAAACCCAAACAAACTACCTAACTGAGCGCGCTTGGGAGTCGTGCGGAGAGTCTTTATTATTTATATACATACCGTTAGAAGGAATCCGAATATCTTTTTGAAATTTTCAGGGTGTATTCTGAAGATATTTTGCTAACGATGTATGAAATTAAAAAAAAAATGATTTTTTGATGCGTCTAAATTGGTTGCCCGCCTTAAGGACTCATATTTTAACAGGCGTTTTATTTCACTTTACTGCATCTACCGAATAGGGGCATTTGAAGAAAAAAAATATTCGTTTTTTGTTCTAATCACCCTAATATACATATCCAGGGTGATTTACATCTATTAGGGTTCCCTTGATGCGCATATTGGGTGCGTCATTACGAGCAAAACTCTTCTTTTTTTTCAATGTGGTGCGAAAAAAAGTTAGCCTCGACTCATGTTTAAAGTCCGACGCGGATTAAATGGCACGGCAGTTCCTCACGCGCGAATTGCTTTTTATTCATTGTCAGATATCAAATAGTATAGTTCTTTTTTTCCAAGTATATCCTTGCGGGTTTTTACACCAGTTCTTCCTTCTGTACATTGATAACCCTTTTACACGTTTTCTTCTTTTTTTTTCTTTTTGTCGCATGATAATCGTTTATTTCAGTACAATGTACAGCATTCGTGCCTTTTCTACAGAATCCGTTTTAGGTCGATACGCATACATTCAATAGTGTTTAATTATTCTTTGTCTTATTTACAGTTTCTTAAACGCTCGCATGTATTCGCATAACGCTCCTTCCACACTACCCTTCAAAGTTGTGGTGAACCACTCTCTTAATCTTTCCCCAGTTCTACCACCTCTCCATCGGGCCAACCCATCCACCCATTCCTTTTTAATGTTTTTCCTGATTTCCACGCAGCTCCATATATGTTCCACACTCTCTTCTTCTTTATTGCGGACTTCGCATAACGAGTTGCTTATACCCTTTCTTCCCTGTTTTCCTTGCGTTTCCGCATCTTAGTTTAGCCCATTCCTCTTTTATATCTTCCCTAGTCTCCTTTTCCTCTCAGTACTTTTCTCTTCCTAGATTTGTCTTCACGTCTTTGTATATATCGCAGTAAGTATATTTATCAATTTTTGTCCAATCCCCTCGGATTGGACAAAAATTGATCCCTTTTGGTCCCTCTTTTTCCCTCGCCCCTTCCAGTACAATTTTTTTGAGGTTCTCACATCTTCCTATTTTTCTATATCATATTTAGTACTCTCTCCCTTCGCCAACCTCTCGCATTGCCCTCTCTACTTCCTTCCCCCATTTCGTGGGGCATCCATTAAAAATATTCCTCACCTCTTCTCTCAAGCAGACTTTGGGCCATTTTCCTTCCATTTTTTAGTATCTCCAGAATATAGTTTCCTGCTTATGTCCTGGCTTCGATTTCTGCGCTTCGCCTATCCGCTTCAATCTTCCACGAGTAGTCCGACGTGTTCCGCGCTACCCCGAGAGCCATCTTGACCATTCGGCCTTGAAGTTTTTCTGTTACCTCCCTCCGTTTCCAGCCCCAAATTTCTATGCCATACATCGCTCCTGATTTTACCAGCGAATCCAATGTGGTCTTTGGTTCATCTTTTCTAACCTTGCCCTCCTCGTCAGTCCCCCAAACTGTGTTCGTCGCTTTTCTAGCCTTTGCCTCGGTCATTTCGCGGTGTTTACTGACTGTGTTCCTTGTGGTAAACCAGAATCCAAGATATTTGAACTGGTTGACTTCTTCGATTCTTTTCCCTTCATAAAGTCCATTCTTCACCTTTTTTTCTCTTCCGTTCTCCATTTCTGAAGACTATTATTTTCGTTTTCCCTGTGTTAACATCCATCTTTATTTTCCCAACAAATTTTTTCCAAACCTTTCAGCATCTTCGTAAAGTTCCTCTGCTCTCTCTGCCACTATTGCTGTCATCCGCACGTTTTCTTCTTTTTTTCTTAACATTTATCTTTCGTACACGGAGAGAATTAAATGTTAAAAATTACCGTGCAGTAACGGTAACCAGATGACAACCCTGAAACTTCGCTTATCATTACTGAGTAAACACACAGATTTTCACAAAAATAAAATAAAATTTCTTCTTCAGATAGAAAATTTTACCAGACTTTCTAGTAAATTTTGATCTGTAACAAAATACGCAAAACTTAAATTTAAAAAATATATAATATCAGCGAAATTTTACTGTGCATTTTATTATTTTATGCCTTTCAAAAATGTCTATAAAAAAGTATCGTCTTCATAACAGTTATTTTAAGACTTATTATAAAATTTAATGAGTGTTATAGGAAAATGTATTGTGCTCACGGTAAAAATTATCGTGCGCGCTGCCCTTCTTGTATAGTAAAATTTTAGCTACGTATTTGAAATTTTCTGTAACGTGAGTTAAAACAAAACTTGTCGCATACGAATTATTATGCTTTTCTCACTTGTCACCACATTGAAATATATCACGGTAATTTTTACCGTGAAATTCACGACAAAAATTACTTTTTAATTCTCTCCGTGTATCTTTTCTCTTTTATGGTTATCTTTTTGAGATGCATTCGGAGACTCTCATACTCGCGAAATTCTTTCATTTATTCCCCTCTCATTCTTTCATTCATTCTATTTTTAAGAAAGAAGAAAAAACATTGTCCGAACGTGGATTCGAAGCCACGCTCGATCCGGCATGCACGTACCGCGAGTGAGCAACTGCTGTGCAATTTTTTACTACTTGGACTTTGAAGGCGAATGACACATCCTACATGCTCACAAAGAAAAATTCTTGTGAATCATCCTGTGTTTACACATTCAAATTTATATACGATTAGCGCAATTTTCCGGGGTGCGAAAGAAAAAAATCGCATGACCCCAACAATATTTAATCGATCTAGAAGAATGTTTCTTTTTTTCTCAGCAACATTTCGAGCTCTTTAATTTTCCTCTTTCGCAATTTACTAATTTTATTTACCAAAAAAAAAACAGTCGCACGACACACTTAACCGAACGACACCTTGCCTTGATAATAATTAAGAGGTTACGTGGATTTCGAAGCCAAAAAAAGCATATTTTCTCTATTTTTTTTTCAATATAATATATAAATTATTTTATTCAAAATGTTAAGCACATAAAAGAGCAACGTTTCAACAATATTTTCAAAAAATTGCATCCAAAAATTTGGGAAATTCAGCCGGTGGAACGTGGTTTCCGGAGACCCCTAAAAAAAAAGTGTCCTCGTGGTGGTCAGGATAACTCATGATAGCTTTATCTGAAATTGAAAAAACCCAATTTTTTCTGTTCGTAGATAAGTATAGCTCGTGATTGAACGAAGGATTTAAAAACAAATTGAAACTCGCATTTTTCGCAGAGTTGTATGCAAAATAGTTCAATTTTTGGTACAATTTCCACTACGTATAGCCTTGTAAAATTAGTTGTAATCGAAAAAAAAAGAAACCTTCGTTCAATCACTAGTCAATGATATTTTGAAGAAGTGTGCAAAATTTCAATAAGATCGGTGCATTAGTTTTCCAGAAATCGTGTCCACCGACTTCAAAAATAGTGTTTTGAGAAAAATGCTTATACCTGCCTCGCTTCCGGCCGGTTTTTCCCAACGGGGTGGATTCCCAAAGGCTCTCTCTCTCTCTCTCCTAGACTTTTACTCCGATTGACTTAAAACTTTGGAAAAATATTCTAGACATATTGTACTATTAGATAATCAAATTTCAAAAAATGAATTTTTTTAAATTTTCAAACCCACGTAACCCCTTTAACTAAAATCATAAATAAATCAGATAAAAATATATAATCGTTCTCCGACTCGAATCGTTGTTACACACCATGCACGAAACATAAATCTCAACAACGCGGTCTCTTATTTTGCATCGCGTGTGCGATACATCCGCGACGTCATTTGGAATGCGTAATAATCGACGGCACTCTCGTCTGCTCGAGTGTTACGAATGCAAGCGAGTGCACTCAATACTGTTGAATAATACATTTTCCAATGTTACAAAGAAGAAACGGAAAAAAAAAAAAAGAAACAAATGGCACTCTCGATGAACGCGAAAAACGTAAGGAGCACGATGGCAAGCTTCGATGCATAGCTCAACTCGGCTGTTCTCTTCTCTATGTGTATTGTTTTTTCTCTCTCTCTGTTCTCTGTCGCACTCGCGCGCGTCGACAACGCAAACAATAACGCAGCCGGCCTCGCTATACCCACGATACGCAAAGGTAGGAGGAACACTTCTCGCGCGCGCGCACACACACACACGCACACACCACTGAAAATTCACGAAGCTAAAAAAACACACGTGTAAGGTAGAAAATATTTGTAGGAAAAATCGACACGTTTTGTTGGCGAGTGCGGTTGAGAAGTTCTTTTTTTTTTTTATCTGCGAGAGCGAATGCAGCGCACCCAGCGAAGAAATTGCATTGCCGAGAGTAAATGCATGCCCGCCGCTATCGAGTTGAAAAATGGGAAATTTGCGAATGATAGAGCACACTCGGCTAAGCAACGCTTGCGTTATTTGTGCACGCTGCCAATGTTTTTCCGCATATCGTAGAAAAATTCATAATTCGATGTTCATTAATTAATGGGGAGAAAAGAAAAAATAAGTTTTGTAGAGCGAGGAGAGCTTCGATCCCGCGATCTGCGATCAGTCGATGATTTTGTAAGTTTTTTCGCTCGAAAGATTATAAAAATGGTGCCTCTAACGAAATCTCGATAGCATTATTGTCGTTTTTTGAAGCACACCTGGTATTCATAGCGTCAGCGGAAGTACATATGTACCGGGTCATTCGCAATTATTAGGGTTCCCTTTGCCGGAGTATAGGCACTTTTTTTTGAATAAGTTGCCCCTAGTTCGGAACCAGAAAAAAAATCGTGATTTTTTAACTCTGGGCAAACGTATGCAGGTTTTCAGTTTTTTTTTCCAGGTAGATACGAACGGTTTGTCGGGAACGCTGTTTGAAAAACGTTCTTCGCGATGACCGCTGCTGCTCGGAAACAAGTCATTAAGGGGCCAGTCCACTTTGGAGCCACGAAAAAAGGCTGTTTTCGCGATTTTTTTTTGAGGATTTTATAAAAGATATGAATATAAAAGTTGTTGGGCTTGATAAATAAAGTCTTGAAATACATTTGAAAAACAATTTTAATTCATTTTTATTCATTTTTAAGTACAAAAACTATAGTTTAACGTAACGCCTCAAAAATAGGTGGGCTAGGTAGCTCCATCACAACTCGGCAACGGCTTGTCTGAAACAAAAAAATCAAAGTCCATTAGATTCAGTATGACACCAGCTACAAAATGACCCTTGGATATAAAGTTTTATCAAAAAATGAAAAAATGGCAGATGAAAAACGAAAAAAGTAAAGCAAAAAGGCGTTTTTTTCGCAGTTTTACGCAAAAAAAAAGAGTAAAAATCAAAATTTTAAAACCATCGAGGGTCATCTTGTTGCGAATCATGTTTACAATATGTGGTACAAATTTCAAGAGAATCGGTTTATTAGTTTTAGAGATACGATGGAGCTAGATTTTGAAAACGTTGTTTCGAGAAAAACGCGTTTGAAGTTTATACTATGAAAAACTCTTGCCTAAATTCAATCGGCAATATTGACACAATATTGACACAATATTTCTGAATGTATGTACTTTCGAAAGCAGTAAAAAAAAAATCGATTTTTTGAAATTTTCAAAGTGGACTGGCCCCTTAAGGGATCATCACAGTGTGACCGCCCGAAAAATAGCCGATTTTCGCGTTTTTATTTTTTTTAGGTGGATAGGATAAGCTAATCGGTCTAATTTTTTTTTTTTACAAATTGAAGCACCGATAAAGAATACAAAATGATTTTTTTTAAATTTCTTTATTTATCGTTTAACATTGGTTTTTATTTGCGGAAAATTGCGTGGAAAAAAAAATGGTGACCCATGGTGGCCAGGATTGCGGCCGCAAATTTTATCTGAAACAAAAATTTCAAAATGATTATTAATCTCTAGGAAAGCCGCTGTGTTCCTATGGAGGTTTTTTTTTAGTGAAATTTGAAAAAAATGGCGGCGGTTTGAACAAAAAGTATCAAATTTAGCCTTTTTTCGAATTTTTTGTAAAAAAAAATAGGAAGATTAAAAAAAAAAAAAGCTTCCATAGCAACATAAGGAATGACGCGAAGAATGTTCTGTTAAAATTTCAAACGGATTGCTTGAAAACTCTTCCTTTGAGAGTGGCCACCGTTTTGAAAAACACCATTCGGAGAAAAACGCGTTTAAAGTTCGGAGTGCGGGATCCGCGCCAGGTCTCACGCTCCAATCACTTTTTCTAAGAAAGGCTGTAGCGACCGAAATAATTCGAATTTCGATCTAAAAATTTGACGGAACGTTTATAACCGTGTATACTATCGGATAATGCAACAAAGAATCGATTTTTTGAAAATTTCACACTGTGATGACCCCTTAAAAATATAAAGAAATCAAACGCATTTAGTTGTTGCATGAAATTATCTGGTGCTTGGACGAAGCATTTAATTAAAAAAATATTAATTTTTAAAGAAATGACCGCAGTACAAAGTAAAAAAAATACATATTACGCTCTATTTTCACACCCTATACGTTCGCCAAGGGAACCCAAAAAGTGTTTGCAAATCACCCTGTGATATGCGTATGTAATTGTAATGCACTACGTATCGCTGCAGCGTATCTCGATTTTTCCATTGCACCGTAACGAATCATGGTGCTTATTTATCCAATTAACGCTGCTCGAATGACTAGAGGATTTCGGCGACAACGTTTCCCTCGCTAAATGGAGCTCGCTCGACCTGCTCACCGAGAAAGATGACCCTGTATCGCCCACCGTTCGTGCCACCAGCAATCAAGGTTACTTCCTCATCAGACACTTCACAATCAACACAATAATCGTAAACGAGTAGACGCAATTATTAATCGTTGTACGTTGTTTTTCACTTTTGTCGGATAGCGTTCGCAGAGGACAGTATATTTTCGCACTCGTATCTCCAGAGGGTGGCAAGCGAGAGAAGCGGCAAGAGGCTTCACATAAGATCTTCGGCGAGCCTCGACATATCTTGCCCGGCGTCGCCTCAACACTCACCGACTCATCAGCCATGCAGAACTACACTGCTCCTCATAGCCATGCACGCAGGAAGCGTTTTGGGTATTAATCTTTTGCAATGTCTTTTTGATCATGTACTTTTTTTTTCTTTAAATGTTAATCGTAAAAATTGTTTCACTCGACGAATGAAAAATCGCACGACAGACGCAAACGTTGATCTCGCGGCCAAAAAGTCCGACATAACGACCTTCCGCGGAGCTTTCGAGTCCGTGATGAGGCAACATTATCCGAGCATGGTGGGTCACATAGCGGTGAAATTCGTCTCGTGTCCGTCCATATGCACCGAGGGCCTTGGCATCTTGTCCAGGTACACGCCGCATCACAATTCTCAACTTGGCGAAGTTGAATCGTTGCATCGATCGTATTGTTTCTGTTAAGGAGCTTTTTGGGACAAGTGACGAAATGTTATTCGATTCAAATGTATATACTAGATTCTTTGTCATATGTTTTGTCACATTGGTGTGTAGAAGTTGACGTTCTGCTCGAGAACAATAGAACTGGGTCATTAACCCCTTCGTTGGTATTGACGCAATAGTGTGTCAAATAATTCCGTGCCCTGTGTTGCATTGACGCAATAGTGCGTCAACCTAGTACAAGTTTTCAGGATAAAAAAATTTTCCTGCCATTTTGGGCACTTTTTGTCGAATTCTGTCTGCCAACGAAGGGGTTAAATGATGTTTTTTTTTATTGTAAAGATCATGTGCGGTATTTAAGGGATTACGTGGGTTTCGTAGCCAAAAAAAAGCATATTTTCTCTATTTTTTTAAAAATATAACATAAATTATATTATTCAAAATGTTAAGCACATAAAAGAGCAACATTTCAACAATATTTGAAAAAAATTTCATCCAAAAATTTGGGAAATTCAGCCGGTGGGGCCAGGTTTTCAGAGACCCCTAAAAAAAAAAGTGTCCTCGTCGTGGTCAGGATAACTCAGGATAGCTTTATCTGAAATTAAAAAACAATTTTTTTTCTGTTAGTAGATAAGTATAGCTCGTGATTGAACGAAGGATTTTTTAAAAGATTGAAATTTGAATTTTTGGCAGAGTTGTATGCAAAATAGTTCAATTTTTGGTACAATTTACACTACGTTGTAAAATTAGTTGTAATCGAAAAAAAAGAAACCTTCGTTCAATCACTAGTCAATGCTATTTTGACGAAGTGTGCAAAATTTCAACAAGATCGGTGCATTCGTTTTTGAGAAATCGTGTCCACCGACTTCGAAAATAGTGTTTTGAGATAAATGCGTATACCTGCGTCGCTCCCGGCCGCCTTTCCCAACGGGAGGAATTTCCAAAGGCTCTCTCTCTCTTAGACTTTTACTCCGATTGACTTAAAACTTTGGGAGAATATTCGATACATATTGTACTATTAGATAAAATTAAAAAATGGATTTTTCGAAATTTTCAAACCCACGTAAACCCTTAAAGCAAAGTATTTTTCTTTTTTTTTTCAATAATTAACAACGATATAGCACTTTGACATTGTTGTTCTGTTCGGCTCGGGAAAAACGCTTCGAGAGCATCCGAAGTTACCCGAGCGCTCTGTGACGTCACCGTTCGAAATCCAGTATACGAAGTACTCGTGTAATACGAGTATTTTGTCAACGATGGCAACGACAAAATCGTATACGGCTTGTTTCGTTCCTCTTGATGTTTTCGAGGATGCTCGAGATGTTTTCAGATGTAAAATGACACGAAATTTAACATTTGTGTATACTTGAGTGTGAGCCGGATACATAGTCTATTCAGTCGCGTTCGAACGATGACGTCACAAGCGCCCACGCCGATAGCGTGGCATTTCGCGCCAACATCTACAATTTGAATTATCGTGAAAAACCCTATTACATTCTGATTAGTTGTAACAAAAGAACAAATCTAAATTTAAAAAATTAACATTTTTTTTAACAACTCAATTCCCCTAAAGATAAATTATGACAAAACTCCTTAAAACTTTTTTCTAATGTAAAAATCTGGCGCTTATCGCTTTATTTGGATTTTTTTAAATACCGAAATCGCTTTGATTTTTTTCTTTTTCACAGGAATAAGCAAAAAAAACTCATACCTTGATCGCGAGGCACTAAAAAATACCCAAACGATAATATCGCAATCTTCTCTTTCTGTTTCCTGCTCACAAAAAAAAGTCTGAGTCCCTACAGCTTCGACGTCTCGCCATCGTGTATCGACGCGCCCCAGGTGACCCACGACACTATACCGATAGGTGCGATACCTTTGCTCGCGAGCTCGACGCCCGACTATCAGGACGCCGTCTCGAGGGTCGTGAACGGAGCGAATCAGGTGTACCAGGAGTTCGTTAGGAGCGACGAGGGCCGAGGTTTCGCGGGTCAAGTTTCCTTCGTCGGAGATTCCGTTGGCTCGATATTGGCGTACGACGCGCTATGTCGTTCGGTCCAGTATCAGTCGAGACATGACAGCGAGAACAGCATTTTGGAGAACGACAATCATCAGCCGGGAACGGAGAACAACGGGGGGGTGTTTGACGACTCTAAACACCTGAGCGCACCCTCGCCAAGGAGAAGATCCTCGTCAACCAGGTGAGTTTTCTTATTATTTGATGAGACATCTTCAATGAGACGTCTTTATTGTGACATCTCCAACGAGACATCGCCAATGAGACATCTTCAATGAAACTTTTTCATTGAGACATCTTTATTGAGACATCTCCGAAGAGAAACCTTCTTTGAGACATTTCCAATGAGACACTTTCATTGAGACATCTTCTTCAATCTCATCTTCAATGAGACATCTTCATTGAGACATTCCCAATGAGACATCTGCATTGAAACATCTTCATTGAGACATCTCCAGTGAGACGTCTTCATTGAAACATCTCCAATCAGACAACTCCTCCAATCGGACGTCTGTAATCATACAACTTCAATTAAAGATCTCCAATGAGACATCTCCAATGAAAACTCTCTAATGAGACTTCTCCAATCAGATGTCTTCATTGAAAAATCTTCATTCATACATCTTCATTGAGACATCTCCAATCGGGCATCTCCAATAAGACATCTTCAATGAGAAATCTCCAAGGAGATACCTTCATTTAGAATTCTCCAATGAGACATCTTCATGGAGATAAGACTAATAACTATTTCGTGTCTTTCAGCGAGAATTCGCAGCAATGCAAACTCGACTTCGAGGTCAGCGAGTTCTTCATGTTCGGCACTCCTCTCGCCCTGGTGCTCGCTTACAGGAAGATATCCTCGACAGGCGAGAGGAGCAACAACGTGCCGAGGCCCGCGGTCAATCAGGTCTACAATCTCTTTCATCCGACCGATCCGGTTGCCGCCCGGCTCGAGCCTCTCATCTCCGCGAGATTTTCCCAATTGCCACCGGTCAACGTTGCGCGCTATCAGAAGTATCCGCTCGGCAACGGACAACCCTACCACTTGCGTCAGTATTTATCTTCTATTGGTAGACCATAGTTGGCAATCATGAGCAATCATTCAACATTTTCAATTGCAGTCGAGGCTGTACAAACCAATCCCCAATTGTTCACTGACGGTCTCAATATACCCAACACTCCGCTCTCGCATCTCCGAAGAATGTCTGACATATCGCTGCAGAGCACCGTTTCCGGTCTCATCGACAATGTTCCCCTTCAGGCAGTGTCCGCTCGTGAGTCTCCCCACAATCTCTTCCTATTTTTCTTCCCTCTCTCTCTCTCTCTCTTTCCATTGTCGCAACTGTATACCGTTGTTTTTTTTTGTTACTCCTAAAATGTTGACACCCCCGCGCGCAGTTACCCAAAAATGGTGGGGAAACAAGCGAATAGATTACGCGCTCTACTGCCCCGAGGGACTCGCCAACTTCCCAACGAACGCGCTGCCTCATCTCTTCCACGCGAGCTACTGGGAATCCTCGGACGTTATTGCCTTCATACTCCGACAGCTCGGGAGGTTCGATCTTACCATGCTCGGGGGAGAGGAGAAAGAACTCGCGTCCTTCCGGCCCGGACAGCCACGCGAAAAGTGGAACAAGAAACGGACATCGGTCAAGCTCAAGGTACAACGATCTCAAGATGTATTTCGATTTTTTTTTTAATTCAAGGAGTTTCGGGGCAGCTTATCTTCAGGGGGAATCAGCGGGGGCGGAGGGCGGATTCTATTGCTCTTGAGCTAGCACCTTCTACATATCAATATTTCTTTTAACGACACAATTACTGTAATAAATTTAAAGTCCTGCATTTAAAAGTATTACTATTTTTAGACAAGCGTTTTAATAACGAGTTTTAAATATATCAATGTGTATTTTATTTATTATTTTATTTTAAAAAAAAATTGATAAATTTAGCGACAGCGCATTGCTTGTATTGCGCGTTTGTTTGTTTTTTCACTATTTCGTGCGTAAAACTGCCGATCAGCGACGAGTGTAGGCATCTCCTTACGTTAAAAAGAGTTTTTTCAATTGTAAATTTTATGGGAACAGTGTAGACGATCGATTTAAAATTAGGACGGTGCATTCAATAAATGAAGAATCTACCGGATTAATTTGAATCGAATGGTAACATTTTGTCACTTACCCCGAAACTTGTTAAAAAATTATTGTACATTTCTGGTGAAATTTGGAAGAAAAAATATTTGAAAATGTTTTTTTATTCCGTTGTTTTTTGCCTAAATTTTTACGTTAAAAAATTGCGGCTATAATTCCAAGGCTGTTTGTTAATAACACGTACATTACAGAACGTTTCGGCCAATCACCGAGCGAACGACGTAATTGTCAAGGAAGGCGCGCCTCAAGTGCTCATCGCACGCTTCATGTACAGTCCCATAGACGTGATAGCTCTCACCGGTAAAGTCTATTTTAATGTGAATTAATTTTGTTTTATTTATATAATAATAATTTAATTAATAACTAACCGCCGTATCCGGCTCCGTTCCGGTGAAAGTCAATTTTTCATGGACTTGTCACTGGCAGAAAGTAGATTTGTAGTGAGCGGGCACGCTCCCGCATGTTTACGCGGTCAATCTTCTTACCGCGCGTCTCAAATTCTTCTTCATTGCTCAGCTTCCCCCCCGATAATCTAACGTGATGATACGTAGCTTAAAACCTGCAGCGGAAAATACACGATACGCTAGTGAAAATTGCATCTAAAACGGACCATTGGTTTTGAAGTTTTTCCCGCTACAGACAAACCGACAGACTCTTCTGTTTATAAGTGTAGAGATAATTGAATTAACAATTAATTCATAATTTAATTAAAAAATGTGCAGATATTACACAAAGCGCAACTACTTTATGGAATTAAAAATGTAATCAGACTTTTCGGGTGATAAAAAAAGTACATGCACATGAGTTGCGCTCTCTCTCTCTCTCTCTCTCTCTCTCTCTCTCTCTCTCTCTCTTTCACTCTCTAACTCACATTCTCAAATTCTCACCTTCTCACATTCTCACTATCCAACCATCCATCCATCCCTCCATTCAAAGCAAAGCAAACCACACCAAACCAAATCTCAACAAACCCTAAAAAACGTCAACAAACCTCAACAAACCCCAACAAACCTCAACAAATCCAAACAAACCCCAACAAACCTCAACAAACCTCAATAAACCCAAACAAACGCCAATGAACGCCAACAAACCCAAACAAACCCCAACAAATCCAAGCAAACCTTAACAAACCCACACAAACAAACCCCAAGAAACCCCAACAACCCTCAACAAACCTCAATAAACCCAAACAAACCCCAATAAACCCTAACTAACCCAAACAGACCCCAACAAACCTAAACAAACCCACACAAACAAACCCAAACAAACCCAAACTAACCCAAACTAACCCAAACTAACCCCACCATACCCCAACAAACCCAAACTCACAAAAATTAAAACTTACAACTTCTAACCACAAATTACTACACTACATGTAATGCAGCATTTATCAACAAATCACAGGCATTTAGCATGTCGCAGCTCCCCCCACCCTGCTAAAAGACAACGGCAGTGGAGTGGGGGTAGCGTTAGTTTCGTGTGACATCTCGCTAAATTAGACCCCCTATATACATATTTAAAAGCATTTTCAATACTAAAAAATTCTTATTAAATAACCTCTTCTATTTTTTTCCCTCAACATCTCTCTAATTATTGATCTCTCGTGGGAAAAGGTGAGAAGGTCGATATCCACGTGATGAAGGATGCCCCTATGGGCGAGTGGACTCTCCTGTCGACCGAAGTGACCGACAAGACTGGAAGAATAACCTACAGAATTCCCGACGAGAAGGCCCTCAGCTACGGACTCTACCCAATCAAAATGGTCGTTCGGTGAGTGATTAATTTCGACACTGTCGTCGAATAAAGAAACAATTAAATATTGATGACGCGTACAATGCTTCAATGACGTTTTTTTTTTCTTCTCACAGCGGTGATCACACCTCGGTGGATTTTTTCATCGCGGTGATACCGCCGAAAACCGAGTGCGTGGTGTTCAGCATAGACGGCTCGTTCACCGCGAGTATGTCCGTGACAGGTCGCGATCCCAAAGTTCGAGCAGGCGCGGTCGACGTTACGAGGTACGATTGGAAAAATCCACGGTAACTCGACGATTTTTTTTTTAATTGAATCTTTGTTTTTTTTTTTTTGTTACAGACACTGGCAAGAGTTGGGTTATCTGATAATTTACATAACGGCGCGACCGGATATGCAACAGCAGAAAGTCGTCTCGTGGCTTTCGCAACACAACTTTCCTCACGGTCTCGTCTCGTTCGCGGACGGTCTGTCGACCGATCCGCTCGGCCACAAGGCCGCCTATCTCAACAATCTCGTGCAGGAACACGGGGTCATTATACACCAGGCTTACGGGAGCAGCAAGGACATTAGCGTCTATACCGCCATCAACCTTAAGCCCCATCAGATTGTAATCGTCGGTAAAGTCTCGAAGAAGCATCAGGCATTGGCGAACATACTCAGCGAGGGTTACGCCGCTCATCTGAGCCAGCTGCAATCCCACGGGGGCTCGAGGCCCGCCAAGGGTAACGCTAGAATGGTCATACCACGTGGACAATTTGGTCTTCCCGGTCTCAACGCGTCGCTGCGACGAAGAAGGTAAAACTCATTTATGATACAATACTTCTGTTCCTTAAAGGGGGTATTCTAGAGGTCTTGATTTCGAGCGTTTTTTCGACCTTGATAAACAAAAAAGACAAATATTTTTACTACCCATTTCTTTTACAGACTTTCTATTGATGTTTCAAGAAGCTACAGAAAAAAAAATTGTGAAAAAAAAAATGAAAATTGATAAAGTTTTGGCCCTCGAACTATGGCCGTGGAAAAAAAGGCTTGAGACGGTTGGCATCATTCCAAAGCTCTCCCATTCATGTGAAACAGAAATTACACCGATTTTCTTTATTGATAAGAATGCCACTATGGCGGATACCAAAGAGGTTTTTTTTTTCATGGCGACTGAAAAGAAAATTTTTCGCGCTATTTTTTTCAAAGTAATTTTCTTTTTTCTTTAAGGCAGTCATCCCGTGTGAAGGCTCTTTGTTCGCTTTTTTTTGGGAATTTACATAAAGTGAACCTTCAGTTTTCTCAAACAAAACCTGCAAAGCCGATTGTTGCTCCCTGACATAAGTTCTCGCTCTTTTAACGAAAGTGTGCTTTCCTCGACTTCAAAATGATGCTTTTCTGAAGCTCGTTTTTCCCTGCGAGCAGTTCCAACTTCCCCGGTGCGGTCTTTCAATCCGGCCGTATAAAAATCGCTATAGCTTTGTACATATTGTAAATTTCGAATATATTTAAGGATATACTTTAAGAAAATGCAAAAAAAAAAATAGATTAGTTCACATTTCTTGACTAGAATACCCCCTTAAACGAGAGGGCCTCGAGGGAAAACTACTGCCGAGATGGCTCTTTCTTTCGCGTACCATTACGCGAAAAAAAGTTGCTTAGTTTTCTCCTTCGAGAATAAAGAGTAATATTGACCAGATCGCTTTTTGAGTCCTCGATATTGCTCTAACCCTCAATTATCAGCGAATTGCGCTCTCTATAATCATTGATCGCAACATATACCGGCAATTAATTCGTACATGTGTACCGTATATATTTTGTATCCAGCTGCGGAAATTCAAGGCTTAACGACAGCCCGACGAAACTAACTTAAGAACTGCGGATTCGAGCTGGACCACGCGGACTGGCTAATTGCGAATCAACGTGAGACAAGAGAATATGAATTTCCGTAGAGACTGAGACAGAAAGAGAGAGTGAGAGAATGAGAGCGAGAGAGAGAGAGAGAGAGAGAGAGAGGTCGAAAGGGGGGGACTGATAGGTTGTCGTTTCACCCCGAAAAATTTACTCGCCTATCCGACGTCAATAGATTTTTCTTTCCCGCTGGTACATCTACGAACGGAATGCATTGCAACGAGGCAGCAAAATATATTTCGCATTAAATTCCATAAAAGTAATAATTTATCCCGACGAATCGCTTTACGAATATGCCAGTCCTCGTCGTCTCGATGGAATCGCCTGGCATCCTCGTCGTCGTCGTCGTCGCCAGCGCTTATTCAAATTTTCATACGCACACGAAAATGTTATTGTTTTTGTATGGATAAACTTTCGAATACCCGTTGCCTCTGATTCAAGTTGAATTTTGCACAGAAGTTCTTTTTGACAGTGCGAGTCTTTGTCCAAAAGTGTTTTTGGCGTTTGAGCTTAGTTGTGTAAACCCCAAGAAAAAAAAAAACCCCGAGCAGATCGAAACAAAGCCAAACGACACGAGCATTGACTTATTATCAAAAAAGAATATCCGTGCTGAATTTTCGCTGAATCATAAGTAACAGATTTTCGGAAGTACAGTAGTTTTTTTTTTTCCTCCTCGGCGTACGTGATTCTTGTGCTGCATCGTCAGAGTGAATCTTTTTCAGTAAACGTGAATCGAATACGAGAGAGCATCGGCTCTGTTCCAGTAACGAGACAATGGTCAGCTGTTGCTCACCGTCACGAAGCAGCGCGTACTTAAAGCGGAAAGTCTACCTAACCCACATCTAACACATGCCTACCACCCGAAACTACTACTACTACCATTATCTATCTACAATTAAATCACTCACACTGGTAATTATCTATAAGCTCGCATAACTGCCTGAACTCCATAAGTGTATGTCGTAACATCCACTCGATATTTATACTCACGCCGTAAATCCGAATGAAACCTTTTTTTTTGTGGAACGAAAGGTTTCGGGCGGAAATTCACAACTGTTCAAGTTCCATCGGAGTTTCATTGCACATAAATCGTCATTGTTGATGTCTAGTGTTCTTTTGTTCATAGATGGAACGATTGCTTGTCGCAGATAGAATGCTCTATCTTGGTATTTTGTTCTCTTCAGGTACTTAAGAGGGGAGATCCCTTTAGGTAGCTGAAAATGAGTGAATTTTCAAGATTTTTTTGTGTCCAAATCATTTATTCTACGTAATCAATATTTTATGCATATATTACATCTTTTAAGGAGTTTCGGGACAAGTGGTGAAGTGTTACCATTTGATTGAAATTTATACAGTAAATTCTTTCTCATATACTGAATGCACCTTCCAAATTTTAAATCGGTCGTCTACACCGTTCTTATAAAATTTACAATAAAACAAAACCCTTTCTAACATAAGGAGATATTTAAACTGCCTACGCTGATGGCTGAATGGCAGTTTTACGCACGAAATAGTGTGAACTTTTTTTTTAAATGTTATGAAAAATTGTCAAATCACTCAGTACATTATGACAAATTCATCATCAGTGTCATAATGTTAGATGCTCTATGTTAAAAAGTGTTTCTTCCATTGTCAATTTTATAGAAACGTAGTAGACGATCGATTTAAAATTTGAAGGGTACATTCAGTATATGACAAAGAATTTACTGTATAAATTTGAATCAAATGGTAACATTTCGTTAAGTGTCCCGAAATTCCTTAGGGAGTTTCGGGACAATTGGTGAAGTGTTACCATTTGATTAAAATTTATACAGTAAATTCTTTCTCATATACCGAATGCACCTTCCAAATTTTGAATCGATCGTCTACACCGTCCCTATAAAATTTACAATTAAAAAAAAACCCTTTTTAACATAAGGAGATATTTGAACTGCCTACGCTCATCACTGAATGGCAATTTTACGCACGGAATAGTGCGAACATTTTTTTTTAATGTTTTGAAAAACTGTCAAATCACTCAGTACATTATGACAAAATCGTCATCAGTGTCATAATGTTAAATGCTCTATGTTAAAAAGTGTTTCTTCCATTGTCAATTTTCTAGAAACGGTGAAGACGATCGATTTAACATTTGAAGGGTACATTCAGTATATGACAAAGAATTTATTGTATAAATTTGAATCAAATGGTAACATTTCGTTAAGTGTCCCGAAACTCCTTAATTGTTCATTTTGTGATTTAATGACCTACCGATTAAATTGTTGTGCCGGGGCCATGAATTAGTCCCTCAGCTCCCTCGTGGAATTCATTTTCGGCCATAAGCTCTTCTTTACACTATAAAAATATCTCCCCCCCCCCCTCCCCCCTTAAGGTATTTCTTTCACGAACCTGAATATTTAATAATTTCCCGACTTTTGTCTACAATTAAGTAAAAATACATTCCAGCATGCCGGAAAAATGTCAAGCCAAGTAACCGAACTATGAACAAAAAATTACGACTTGGAAAAATCGATAAATTTATACGGCTCTTTACGAAAATGACACGTTGGCCATATTTTTATATAATAATTTTTATTTTACAAAAATCTAGATGTCTCATACAAACTGTTCTACGCATGTACAAAATCCTGAAGTTTCCGGAACGACATTAAAAGCAAGGGGTCACCGAATGTTTGAAGAAAACATTAATGATAGAATTTGGAAAAATATGATAAAACAAAAGAATTTTCGTAACTGTGACATTTTCATTAAAACAATGTAAAAAAAAACGCGCAATTTTTTATTCCCGTTTAAGGAGATACGTGGGTTTCGAAGTCAAAAAAAGCATATTTTCTCTATTTTTTAAAAATATAATATATAAATTATTTTATTCAAAATGTTAAGCACATAAAAGAGCAACATTTCAACAATATTTTTAAAAAATTTCATCCAAAAATTTGGGAAATTCAACCGGTGGGATCTGATTTCCGGAGACCCTTCGAAAAAAGTGTCCTCGTGGTGGTCAGGATAACTCATGATAGCTTTATCTGAAATTAAAAAGCCAATTTTTTTCTGTTGGTAGATAAGTATAGCTCGTGATTGAACGAAGGATTTTTTTTTTAATTGAAATTTGAATTTTTGCCAGAGTTGTATGCAAAATAGTTCAATTTCTGGTACAATTTACACTACGTATAGCCTTGTAAAATTAGTTGTAATAAAAAAAACCTTCGTTCAATCACTAGTCAATGCTATTTTGAGAAAGTGTGCAAAATTTCAGTAAGACCGGTGCATTAGTTTTTGCAGAAATCGTGTCCATCGACTTCAAAAATAGTGTTTTGAGAAAAATGCGTATACCTGCGTCGCTCCCGGCCGGTCTTTCCCAACGAGGGGAATTCCCAAAGGCTCTCTCTCTCCTAGACTTTTACTCCGATTGACTTAAAACTTTGGGAGATTGTTCTAGACATATTGTACTATTAGATAATAAAATTTAAAAAATGGATTTTTTGAAATTTTCAAACCCACGTAACCCCTTAACGTTGGATAATTGTTTGCAACTTATTTTTTTATTAAGCGTGACTCCTATTTATTAATGATTCAAAAGGGCTAATGCGCCCGCAAAATACACGGCCCTCCGCGAAAGTATTATCTTCATAATTACGGTCGACGTTTTAGGGAGACACGAGGACTCTTTACGATTCCAAAATTTTGTACGCAGTTCACGCTGGACCCAACGCTGCAGTCACGATAAAAAAAAACCGTGTCTCCGTAATTCGTGTTTGAATGGTGATCTCGCTGAACGCCCCAACCTGCTCGTCACCTGCCTGCCTTCATCCTTTTAGAAGAAAAAAAAACCTATAGCGATTTTCTGGTTACGAAAGAAAAAAAAGCCAGAATGGCTTGGTCACTCTAAATGGCTCACGAAATTATTCGTTCCAGGTACCTGCTGTGAGGATGCGTCACTCGGTCGACGCCTCCTGATAAAAGTCGAGCAACGACGTTCTCCCAATCCGCCACTACTCATCCACATTCCCAAATTTTTACGTTCAAAAGAAACAGAATTGCGCACAAAGCGGCGGCGACGACGACGACAACGACGACGACGATGACGACGACGATCAGGACGTTGACGACGATGATGATTCCAGCGGGCCTTGAGAACTCTGTTGATTTCGATAAACGCGGCCAGATATTCTCGTTCAGTCAAGACAGAGAAAACGAACGAGAATTTCAACTCACTCTCTCAGTCTGTATTTTCGCTTCGGCAAAACTCGAAAATCCAGAATCTCTCTTCTTCTCGAATTCACGATTTGACCGATCGAAGGTAAAATTCTCGTGGAGTCGTCCACGAGAGAAATCGTGAGAAAAAAAAAGTCAAAACAGCACACCAAAGTCACATTTGAAACGAGTGCATACATGTGTATAGACGTACACGTACGTGTACGCGTGCGTGTACGTGTGCATGGAAAATAACAGCTCCCCGTTTCCCCGGAGCCCAAAGAAATTCATTCGAAAGACGATCTCGTGACTCGATATATGCGTCGAACTCGTGACGATTCCTGACACGATTTTCGCTGTACGTTGTAAAACTTGGGTATTCGTTTTCGAATGAAATTCCAGCTCTGGCTAAACATACTCGAGACGTGTAGATGGAATGCTCGATGTTGAGGTATTCCTTTCGCTAAGCCGAATATTTAAGGGTGCACATCCGAGTAGACGATAGCAGAAAGAGATGAATTTTGGGTGTTGTTATCACAAAAACTACTTTTTTTTTCGTGATAATAATTCCCAAAAAATCGGACAAATAGTTCTTGATAATAATTCACTTATTTTTTTCAGCCACCCACACGCGTATCTCTCCTTAACAAATAACTGGTTTTCTTTAACAATTGACTAAAAATACATCCCAGTATGATGGGAAAATTTCAAGCCAAGTTACTGAACTTTTAACAAAAAAATTACGACTTTATGGCGAAGTAGAAGATGGGCAACGTGAGATATGAGTGCGAGAGAGATAGTTGAAATTTTCGAACAGAGATTTCGCAGAGATGAATAATATTTGGTGCAAAAGATAATCGTCAAGCTCTGCTGTCAGACAATTGTCCATAGGCTGATGATTTGTTTTTACTTTTCAAACTTATAGATCTTTGAGAAAACTCGGTTTGAAAATTCGTGATGTCACGCTGACCACATTATTATCCAATAATTAAAATACTAAATAACTCTCGGCGTCTGAAATAAACTGTTCCGAGCGTGTTAAAAAATCGAAAAATTCCGTAACGACAATAAAAAAAAAGTCACCGACCATTTAAAGAGAATATTAATGATAAAACTTCGAAAAATGGGAATGGCGGACGAATTTTCGTAACCGCGATTTTTCCGAAAAAAACGTAAAAATTTCAAAATCTACTTATACTCTGCTTATACTCGTTGGGTATAATAATTTATTGTAACTAATGTTTTATTGATCGCCACTGTAATTTACAAATAATTAAGAAGGGCCCTGCTGCGCCCAGAAAATACGGTCCTCCGCGAAAGGAATACCTCAAGGAGACACCTAGGGACACGCGACGTAGTCGGTGAAGACGAGCAGACTCGATTGATCGAGCTTAGCTATTGTTTTTCTTTTCTTCCCGTTCGCAATTTCTTCTCTCTCGCTCTTCCACCTCTCTCTCTCTCTCTCTCTCTCTCACACACCCGTTGTTTGCTCCGAACGACCGAGAACGTTAATTTTCGTGGCGATAACATACACAACATTCGCATTGATGCACGTTTATAGATGTGAATGCCGAAATACCGGAGCCTGACGAATATACTACAGCCAGGATAACAAGACGCACGTTACTCCAATAATTATCGTTCCACTTCCTCTTTTTTTTTTTAAATTCATTCTCCGAACTCTCACGAAATGTTTTTTTTTCTCTCTCGACATAGCGCAAGATATTTTTCTTTACTTCAGAACGAAAACTAGCGATTTTTTTCCTCGCAGTCTCTTTATCCTCATTCGATCGTCACAGCACCAAAAATCGTCTTACACGGCTTTGCCTGTTAATGGAGCTTCACCACAATAGTGTGTATGTGGGGTGGGCGGAGCGAGGCACGGACACCGCTTCTCGTTCCACACGCTGTTAAATATCTTCACCGTACTTGCATACACTGACTGTTGACTGCTGACTCGTGTTACAAGATTCTAGATCCGCTCTCATCATTTCCTCTCTGTACACGTCTCTCGAAATCTCCATACGGCGAGATGATCCGTGGAAAATACTTCAAATAAGTGAAATACGACGATTTCGTTCTCTTCATTCGATCTCATTAGTGTGGCAATGCGTGTGTGTGCTTCCGTTATTTTTGTGTAATACTTTGATGTGTGGGAATATATCGGACGTGTCAAAATTGGATGTACTTGAAACAAAAAAAAAACGGGCAATTCTCAGCGCAACAGTGGCAGCCCAACAATCGATTGGGCATTAAACGTGAGAGAGCTACTTCTGTGATTTAATTTATATTTGACAAATTTCACAATTTTTCTGTGATATTTTTCTCATATGATTTTTGCCGCTCTGACAATTTTCTCACAATTCCAAAAAAACTTGGAGTCTCACTGTAGCGCACCCCTTTGATTTGCTTTCGAAATATTCTTTTTTTTTCACATTCCAACAGAAATTCCCTCGTGATAAAATCTTAAAAGTCACATCAGATTGGTCACTTGAAATAATTAACTTTTTAGAATTGCGAACTTTTTGTAAATTCGATATTGATAGCATTTATAAAAAAAAAAAGGGGGGAATAAATATCGTCCGGATCTGAAGGAGAAAAAATCGTATCACGATGCCCGATTAATAACAATAACTAAATCGAACGATAATACAAGATTTTTCAAAGGAAGAACGCACCGCTGCTTTTTTGCACGTGTCACATGTAAAAAAAAAATGTTAACTTAAGGAGACCCGATAATGACAAAACACTAAAAAAAAATACCATATAACATCCAACAATGTCACCTTGATTTTGGGACATTTTTTGTTTTCTCGTTTCCTCGGGTAAAATTTGAAAAACTTTCCTTCGTTTTCTTTTCTACAGTTCATTCAGAGCCGCAAAGAGAACGATGTCGCATAAGAGTTTTCTCGCGAGGAGCGAGCCCCTGGCGAGGAGCACGAGCGTCGGGCCCTCCACGACTTCGAGATCGGATTCCCCGACGCGAACGGACACAAGGCGAATCATAGCCTCCGAGAAGCTCTGACGTTTGGCACGTTGCCGTTCCTTCTTCGAATCGCGGCAGTGAAAAAGTGCGCCCGTGCTCTTTCGTTGTCCCGCTGAAACTAGAAGAGAACAAAATTTGACAGTCCACCGCGAGTACGGACGAGAGAAACGACAAAAACGGAAATACCCGTTGTGAATTAAATTTCTTGCGGAATGTTCGCTCATTCGGATACACGTTTGTTTTTTTTTTTCTATTGAGGCGCAAACGCTTGTAACAGCGGGCGCTTAATTTTTTTTATACGCGAGACAGAAAAAGACGTTTTTATAAACTTTCTTTTTTTTTATGGACATAATTTCTATCGAAAGGCTCTTTGACCGTGGAAAATGTTCCGGCGAATAATAACTCTGGTTACTATTTTTTCTTTTCGGATCCCAAATTGAACAATCCGATCGTCTTTCTTCCTTCGTAAGCATTTTTTTTTTTTTTGATTCCTTACTCGCCGTCGACTCTGCCGCTTCGTGGAGTCACATTTCACGCCGTTTCCATTTTACGTTTCGTCCCTTCGACTGTAAATCGTTCGATTTTCCCCAAAAGTAAATGGAACGATGTAAAAAATTGAACAAAAATGGTGTAAGGCTGAAAAGTAGCTGAACTTCGTGGATATTCTCAGTACGTTGACTGAACGACACATGCAATCTTATTTATTGTAAGTAACAACTGAGGAGTGCGTGAGGACATGAAAGAATGGAAGAATGAGAGGAAGAGCGAGGGAGAAAATGTTATTGGCATTGTTGAAAACTGGTTACCTGAAAAAATATATATATATATTATATGAATAATATATTATTATAATATTGTATTATTATATTACCATTGTAATAATTATATATATATATACAGGGTGAAGCACATAAAGTGTTACAGAGCAATAGCACTCAAACTATTGATCATATCCAAAAATGTTTCAGACAAAAGTTTCAGTGTTCGAGAAGGCCGTCATACTGGACCACCCTATTTTTTTATCGGTGGAGGCGGTGAAGCTACGTCAAGGTCAACTCCACTTTTTCAAATGGAACCATGTATTTTTTTTTCGATGACATTATTACCGATTTTAAGACGAATTCAGCGACCTACAACACAAGGTCATTCTAGTCACGCAAAGTATGAAAATAGTCGAAAAATCGAAAAATATCGGAATAATCGCTTTCAAAGGATCCACTAACCTTGGTTTGGGTCTACCTACAGAAGATGCTCGAAGTGATGACCCTCGACTTGTAAACACTTGTTTGATCGCTGTTTTCATTTCTTACGATACCAATGTTTCTTATCGGCAGCAAGTACGCATTTTCTGTTGACATATCAGTTAGTCACGCATTACCTTCTAATGTGAGTACATCGGATCGCGAAAATGAACTTTTTATGGGGTTTTGTCAAAGAACGCGTAATGGCGGTAGCACCTACCATGCCTGACGACATGAAAGAAAGAATACGCCGAGCATGTACCGAAATTACACCACAAATGTTGGCTGAAGTTAGACAGTCTTTTCATCAGCGAATTAACAAGTGCTTACAAGTCGAGGGTCATCACTTCGAGCATCTTCTGTAGGTAGACCCAAACCAAGGTTAGTGGATCCTTTGAGAGTGATTATTCCGATATTTTTCGATTCTTCGACTATTTTCATACTTTGCGTGACTAGAATGACCTTGTGTTGTAGGTCGCTGAATTCGTCTTAAAATCGGTAATAATGTCATCGAAAAAAAATACATGGTTCCATTTAAAAAAGTGGAGTTGACCTCGACGTAGCTTCAGCGCCTCCACCGATAAAAAAATAGGTTGGTCCAGTATGACGGCCTTCTCGAACACTGAAACTTTTGTCTGAAACATTTTTGGATATGATCAATAGTTTGAGTCCTATTGCTCTGTAACGCTTTATTTGCCTCACCCTGTATATACACATATACATGAGAAAATGAATTCTCCGCTGCTGGAGATTCGAAGCGATGTGGAAGGCACTCCTTTTTCTTCGTACTATATTCCAAAGGGGGCCGTTACTCCTCAATAAATACTATACTAGTATTAAAAACAATAATGTTACTTCTCGCGGACTTGGGTGCAATCCTTCATAAATTGCAAAAAAATTTGTCCGCACTGCTCTGATATTTCTTACATACAAAGATGAAGTGTCCATCGTTGGATCGCAACAAAATGTAATTTTTTTTTTAATTGCCGAATTTTTCCCCCCATATATATATAATTCCCAAAAAAAAAAACGGCGAAACAATAGCAATCTGAATCGGCAAATTTTTGGACACCGTTGAAGATCGTGAAATTGGCAAATTACAACAAAAACAGAAATGATCCTCGTGTTTCAACGATGCAAAATTCAAGGGTATTTCTCCGTAGATTGCAAGTAGCCAATGTTTTTTCTCAATTATTACGTCTTCGATATACGTTCGTCTTCTTCGCTCGGACATGTTGTTTTTTTTTTGACATTCATCGAATTACTCCAGCTACTCGCATCCGTTTCCTACACTGTAAAATATTTTTTGATACACCCCCAATAACTATTACATACTTATAGAATCCAAACAAATGTGCAAAAAAAAATCGGCTTTCCGCATCGTCTCGAGAGCCCGCAGACAAATATTTGTTGTACACCGATATACGTCTAACATAAAAAAAAAACTAAAAAAAGAAAACATGATCGTAAAACCGTGTAGAAATTACGATAAGAAGCGTAGCATAGTGAAACGAGAAAAGGATGTACATACATATATACATAAATACGTCGTGTATATATGTGTACACACGGGAAGATTAATAAAAGCAAAGCTTCGTTTGAAATGGGCCAATTGGCGGGCCCGCGGCATGACACTAAACTCATCCTCTCATTGTACAGACAAAGAACACGAACAATATAAAAGAAAACAAAAACAGAAGAAAGGATAGCTAGACCGAGAGGAAGCAAGAAAAATAATAAAATTCATAAAAAAACGAGAGTTAAATATTCGTATTGACTGTTTGTATATCGTTGTAATAAAAATGTGGCACGAGTATTGTTCCCAAAAATTGTGTGGACTCGATACACGATGTGGAATTTTTTTTTTTATTAGCTAACCATACGTT
This sequence comes from Ophion ventricosus, assembly GCA_963932345.1. Taxonomy (NCBI): domain Eukaryota; kingdom Metazoa; phylum Arthropoda; class Insecta; order Hymenoptera; family Ichneumonidae; genus Ophion; species Ophion ventricosus. Next base: position 22,182,945 of record OZ010721.1, on the reverse strand, counting down.
TTGAAAAACCCAGACACACAAGTTCGCCCCTCTCTCCCCCGTCCATTTTTTGTTCGCGAGACCTGCAAGAAATTCAGGTTTTTTTTGCAAATTTATTAAAATTCGATGAGTGTATCGAGTTCCAAAGTTTATACTTATAAATTTTTCTATAAGTGACTGCAAAGTATTTTATTTATTGTACCTAGAGATTGTTAATGGTAATATAAAATTGGCGAGTCGATAATAATTAGTCGGAGGAGCAGGGGGGCTGTGGAGGAAGGGCAGTAAATAAATGTCACAGATAAATAAGAATTATATTTTTGTTAGTCTATCTTGTGTAATGAAAATATTATAAAAAAAACGGAACGGACGATTAAAAATGAATATGTAACGAGGAAATTGCGATTGGACGACAAAAAAAAAGAAGAGTACACGAGATTGTTTTTTTTTAATAAACGTATATATATGAACACACGTTGTATGTAAACATATATATATATATTTGTAATATGCTGTTGACTCTTTTTAATTTGAACGGTTGTTGGTCGTGGGTCGAGAGCACAACGATCCTCAATAAAGGCAATTTGGAAATGATCGCGCGATATGTACATATACACGTGTGGTCTTTCTAAATATACAGGGTGGCCCGAAAAGTCACGTTGAACAGGAATATCTAGATGCCTCGTATCAATACCTATCTTAATTGCCTTCACGCGTGTTCTACAATCTTTTTTTTACTTTTCGTGAGAAAAGCATTGAACATTTTTATTCCCGGTTTTCCTGTAGCACAGTTAAAAAAAATGTTCTCAGAAGTTTTTCAAAGTCATTGGGAGTCATTGAGATAAATACAAGTATTTTTTTTCATGTTCTGAACTTTGTCGATCGATCCTCTCAAACCTATCTTTTTTTCACTTCCGATCGAAACTTGGATCAAAATTTAATTCATTTACGTTAGTGTTCGGTTGGTCATTTATTTATTGCACAAAAAAAAAAAATTGCGAGGAAAGTGCATGTACAAAACGGAAAAATATAAAAATGCTTTTTTTCCGTAAAGATAAAGAGATCGTCGAACATACGTGGGTATGATTCGATTAGGCATTATTGATACGAGACATCCATATTTTCCTTTTGCACGTCACTTTTCGGTCCACCCTATACACACTACCGGGCGAAAAGTTGCCGGACAAAAATTCACAAAAGTTCCGGAACGATTTTTTATGCCATTTCGCCGATAGTTGACATAAATGAATTTAATAAACGGCATTTTGAAGGGGAGGAATTCACCTTCATTCCGTTTTTTTTGAAAATTTTTTACTTTTTTTTTTACGACTAGTATCCTGTTTCGAAAACGACCATTTTTCACCTTTTTTTGTTCCTTTTTTGGTGGATCCCGTTTACAGACAAACATTTTTTAATGCATTTCTTTGACGGGAATCATAAAGGGAGAAGCTCAAGCTTCCATTTTTGTTTTTTTAAAGCTTCGTACGATTTTTTTTTCTAAAGATATTTTGATTTTCTTTTTTGAAAAAAATAAAAACAATTTGAAAAATAACGTGTAATGCGAAAACGACAAGGATTCAAGGAAAACCTCAAGATAGTAAAAAGTTGAATCGGTTTTCGTTGAGTTCGCGAGAATTTTTTCACATTTTTTTTTTTCGAAATTTCTTTTTTCACCTATTTTCGGTAAAAAAAACACGATAAAATTTCAAGAGAGGAAAAAATGTTATCTTTCTATTTTCAACGCAATAGAATTATTTCAGATTTTTTCTCGACTTACGTTAATTAAATCATCTGATTTTTGACCGAAAATAGATGAAAAAAAAAATTTCGAAAAAAAATGTGAAAAAATTCTCGCGAACTCAACGAAAACCGATTCAACTTTTTACTATCTTGAGGTTTTCCTTGAATCCTTGTCGTTTTCGCGTTAAACGCAATTTTTCAAATTGTCTGTTAAAAAAAAATTAAAATATTTTTAGAAAAAAAAATCGTACGCAACTTAAAAAAAAAACAAAATTGAAGCTCGAGCTTCCCCCTTTACGATACCGGTCAAAAAAATGCATAAACAAAATTTGGTCTGTAAACGGGATCCACCAGAAAAGAAAAAAGAAAAGGCAAAAAATGGTCGTTTTCGCAAAAGGGTACTTCGTAAAAAAAATAATAAAAGATTTGCATAAAAAAACGGACTGAAGGTGATTTCCTTCCCTTCAAAATGCCATTTATTAAATTCATTTATGTCAAATATCGGCGAAATGGCATGAAAAATCGTTCAGGAACTTTTTTGAATTTTTGTCCGGAAACTTTTCGCCGGTAGCACATATATATATATATATCTCGAACTCTCGTCGCACGATCAACGAACGGATTCGAACGATTTATTTTCAAATTGTGCGTACAGTGTCGAGGCGCAATTGCTGCATTGCAAATTATTTCGTCGGAAAAATAAAACCTTCACGACGCACAGACGCGCAGATTTGTGTTGAAAAAGAAAAGAAAAATATGCGACAATATCGCGATTGTGTATAACGCTCTTTGGACAAATTAAAGAATGTGGATGAAAATGTGACGTTGGAATGGTGCATTTTTATTGGCGGTAGGCTCCGTAAACGGATGCGAGATCTTCAGGAGTCCTCAGCAGTGAAGACGGCAACGCGGCGCCCGATTTTTTTTTTCTCTTTGCAAACCCTCGCTCGAGCTTCCGGAGACTGTACGAGCGCGGATGATTCACAACTCCATCTCCCTTGCTGATAACTAACATTTTCAAACAAGTTTTTAAGCATCAACAATTAGAGCAAAAGATACGTTTTTATTTATTTCTAACTCAATTATATCTATGAGAAAAGTGTGTTGAAAAATGTTCAAAGTTTCGTTGATCTTGTACAGCCCCCCCTTTTATCGACACTATCGTTATTGCTCGAGTTTTCCGAGTTGTCGACATTACCGGCTGTGCGAGCAGCGGCTACGAACTTCCCGATTCCACCGCTCGCTCGCGGGCGGCGCTGTAGCCGCTGCGCTCCTCAGTGGCGACGTGCACTCGTGCAGTGACCACCATCACACGCACACGTTCGTCACGATCTCTCGCATCCCGTACACATTCGTACACACACGTTGCTTACCCAATTCTCTTCTCTCCTCGCAATCATAAAGCATCGATCTATCATATTTCACAATCGTTCGCGTAAATTCTCGGCTCAACGGTAAACAAATAAAGCGGTGAGGTTATGTGTGTAGTCGCGAGCACAGTCTCGCGACTTCCAGTTTTCATCTCTCGCGTATCCTCATCGTGTTTCGCGCGCCTACGAATAAAATCCCTCTCCCACCCCCATCGATAATGAAAACTTTCGTGGCAACCGAGTGATTCAGTGCTCGAGTATTTTAAATCCGTCGGGGAATGTATTTTTTTTTCTTCTCCGTACACGACTGAATCACGCGGCAGCGAGATGTTTGTGCGCCGCGTGGAATACACAGGAACGAGGAAGGAGTATGCATCGTGAAATAAAAAGAAAAGAAAACTTGTGCTATGTGAGTACACTCTTCGACTCTCTTTGCAACCTATAATAAATTACGATATATATATATATATATATATATATATATAGAGACGCGAAATGTGCTTTTATACGTGGGAAATATTCCCGGGGCCGTGTATACTTGAAATAATTCCACCGCTTTCCTTGCATTTTCACAGTGGTGTTTTCGAGCCTTATAAAAACACAACATGCAAGGGGATATGCTCTCTACGGAGATTATAAAGCCGATTCTCGTGACCGCAAACCAGTTTACGCGATTATTTCTCATCTGCTATCCTCGCACACACGTATCACATACCATTCTGACATCGAGCGCTCATATGTACAAGAACTACGAGCTTCTTTTTTTTTTTTCTTCATCCTTCGAATCGAAACGGTGCGTGTATATACATACGCGCGCTTATACGTACAGTGACACAATAATAATAATGGCGCGTAATGCGTGATATATATATATGTATATAGAATGCAGGTTCATGAACGTGTACAGCTAGATTATAATATGCGAAGTGTATACTTACCAACTTGTGAATCTAGCTATTCTAGCTGCACAGGTATCTCAACCCTTTTTTTCTTCTTCTCTCTCTCTCTCTCTCTCTCTCTCTCTCTCTCTCTCTCTCTCTCTCCCCCCCCTCTCTCCCCTCTCTCTCTCTCTCTCTCTCTCTCTCTCTCTCTCTCTCTCTCTCTCTCTCTCTCTCTCTCTCTCTCTCTCTCTCTCTCTCTCTCTCTCTCTCTCCCCTCTCTCTCTCTCTCTCGCTCTCTCTCTCGCTCTAAACACGCCCATTCCGTATATTCACATCCGATAGAAAGTTAAATTCATCTCTTGCCGCGATATACGCGTGGGATAAAAAGGCTCCGCGAAAAGAAGAAGGGGGAGGGGGGGGCATTGCATTCGGATCGCGATCTATTCGTTAGCGAGTTTATCGTTTATTTTTCTTTCCATACACGCGGCTGGTGGCCAAAATGAGCAAGGGCGTTTTTTTATTTTGAGATTGTGCTTGGTGAAAAAAAAAAAAATTCGAATTTAGTGTTTTGAAATTCAAGCGCTCGGGTATGAGCAGTGAGGCAAGTTTTTCTTATCGAAAATTTGTCACCCCACGAACACAACACCTGCCCCCTCCCCCCTCCCCTCCTCCCTTGTCAGACGCAACCCTCCGGCCGGAAGCGACGAACCGGAAATTAAAAAATGAAAATTTCGACCGTGCGTGTTTTTTTCCGGCCACCTGTCATTTTTGTCTCTTCGCACCTGTCAACCTCAAAATCGTAAGCCCAAACAAACGCTGTTTCGTTTGGCTTTTGTAATTTTTTTTTTTTTCATTTTCTGTGTAGCGAGCTGTGATTCTGTAAAATGGCAGCAAAGACCGAGGACTCGGTTTCCATGGACAATACCAACGACGGTAACGAACGCTATTTTCATATTCCCTTTCTCGATGGCAAAGTTTTTTTCCTTGGCCTTTCAGCCCCGCCGATTTGCGTAACTCGTAAAGCAAAAAGTCCGCAATTTTTCAGGTGGCAGCGTAGACAAAGAGATCCTGGCTATGAGCGCGGCGGAAGTTTCTAGCCACCGAGTACCGCCCAACTACACGTACAACACGGGATCGGAGCAGGTAGGACGAATTTCCGAGCACGACATAAGCGCACGTTGTCGGGTGCAGGCGTCCGAGGATCAGCTCGGTCCGTTGCCCCAGAACTGGGAAAAAGCTTACACCGACACGGGAGAAGTTTACTTCATCGAGTGAGTGTCGCTACGTTCTGTGCGATAAAAAAGACAAAAATCAAAAAAGGATGTATAGTAAAATCGGTGTGTGTGTGTGTGTGTGTGTCTATTCGACAGCCACAACACGGGAACGTCTCATTGGCTCGATCCTCGCTTGTCGAAATTCCAAAAGCGCTCTCTCGAGGAATGCCTGGACGACGAGTTGCCCTACGGCTGGGAGAAGATAGACGATCAACTCTACGGAACGTACTTCATCGATCACGTTAATCGTCGCACGCAGTACGAGAATCCGGTATTACAAGCGAAACGCGCGCAGCAAACAATGAACGATCGTAAGAGCCCAAATTTCACGAGGAATCCGAAGAAGCTCAAGGGACAACGAGTTCGCACGACGTTGCTCAAGAGCTCGCGGGGTTTGGGCTTCACGATTGTCGGTGGTGACGACGCGGTCGAGGAATTTTTACAAATAAAGAGCGTCGCGCCGAATGGTCCTGCTTGGCTCGATGGAAAACTACAGACGGGTAAGTGGGTTCGCGCGGAAACATAACGAGTACGTTTGGATACGTTTTTGACACTTGTCCTAGGATTATCCGAATATTTCGCGTCGCTCACTGTAATTTCGCGTATGAATTACAGGCGACGTGCTCGTATACGTGAACGAGACTTGCGTGTTGGGTTTCACCCACAACGAGATGGTGAACGTGTTCAAATCGATCGGTAGCGGGGAAACGGTGGCGCTCGAAGTTTGTCGGGGCTATCCGTTGCCCTTCGATCCGAACGATCCGAACACGGAGGTCGTGACGACGATAGCGGTGAGCGCACCGGGTGATCAGGTCATTCGGGATCCCGTTCTCATGCGTCAACCGCTTCATCTTCATCATCAACAGCAACAGCAGCAGCAGCAACAACAACAGCAACAACAGCAGCAACACCAGTCGCAACAACAACAGCAGCATCACCAGCAGCTTCTGCAACAACAGCAGCGACAAATGTTGCCAATTTCGACGGATCAGTTGAGGGAGGAGCCAAGTCTCTATATGGACCTAGACACGGGTATGCCGCGAAACGACGGACGCTTCGATTTCCTCGACACCGCCTTTTTGCCCGTGCACAATCACGAGAACGGCGATAATCTTGCAAACACATCGGTAAACTCGATGCCCGATTTGTGTATCTCGGACAAAATGAGCTCGGCGACGGTAGCTTCGATCAAAAGGCCAAACAGCACGGATATACTGTTGACCGATACGTGCGACGATTCGAGCAAGGACGAGAACGAATCGACGATCACGAGTAAGCCTGAATTTCTCAGTATCTCGATAGTGAAGGGAGCGATGGGCTTCGGTTTCACGATCGCTGACTCGTCCCACGGACAAAAAGTCAAAAAAATACTCGATCGTCAGCGTTGCAAGAATCTCATGGAGGGCGACATACTCGTCAATATAAACGTGATCAATGTGAGAAACATGTGCCACTCGGAGGTCGTACAAGTGCTCAAGGATTGTCCGCGCAATCAGGAAGCGATGATACACGTGCAACGTACCGTTTGCACCCCGAATCCTATCAAAATCAAGGACAACGGAAAGAGGGACAAACAGTCGCAGGACTTTTTTCGAAGCAAAACTCCCACTGCCGATGTATATAGCACGCAGTCGAAAACCGTCGTGCCGAGCCGACCAAAGACACCGCTCATCGACACCCGGGCACTCGCCAAATCACCGAGCAACGACGCCAATTGGACGGAACAAACGTGCGAGAACGATCTCAATCATCTCGGCAATAGGTACAAATATTCCGATTACAATCGCGGCATTTACTATACCGATCCGTACAAAGCAAACATCGCGAACATGACGGAAAACTTTGGCCCGATGACGAATCTCGATGATCCCGAGGACGACGAGCCCGAGGACGACGAGGACGACGATGACGATCCGGAGCGACGCCGAAACGCCACCAGACACCATAACGCAATCGCTAAACGCGACTGGTCCGTCGACGACAAGATCAGCCTGAACAATGACGTTTATTCCATTAACGTTGCACATCACGAAAATATGATAAAGCACAATGGCGGTGGCGTACATTCCAATTATTACAAGGATCTTTACGCCGTCCAGACACATCCCCGATACAACGATCAGGACTACAGCGCGTACACGATAGGACAGGAGCAGAACGTTGATACTGGGGAAATCTGGGACAAACGGAAGGAAACCACGAGCTTCGAACACGAGCAGCCGCTCTCGAGCTCCGTACCACGGTACGTATGAAATTATGATTTTTTTCCAAATATCTGATCAAGTAGAGGACAAATTTTTGAGGTCTTGAGGTCATTTCGCGAATTCGAATGCTTAACAATGAACTGATTTTCGTTTACAATCGAGTAAAAATACATCCACCAGTATACTCGTGAAATTTCAAGCCAAGTTGCCGAACTTTTAACAAAAAATTACGACTTCCAAAAAGAATTTATGCAGCACTTCATGGAGCTCGTGATTGAACGAAGGATTTTCAAAAAAATTGAAATTTTCATTTTTGGCAGAGTTGTATGCAAAATAGTTCAATTTTTGGTACAATTTACACTACGTTATAGCCTTGTAAAATTAGTTGTAATCGAAAAAACAAACCTTCGTTCAATCACTAGTCAATGCTATTTTGAAGAAGTGTGCAAAATTTCAATAAGATCGGTGCATTCGTTTTTGAGAAATCGTGTCCACCGACTTCAAAAATAGTGTTTTGAGAAAAATGCGTATACCTGCGTCGCTTCCAGTCTTTCCCAACGGGGGGAATTCCCAAAGGCTCTCTCTCCTAGACTTTTACTCCGATTGACTTAAAACTTTGGAAGAATATTCTAGACATATTGTACTATTAGATAATCAAATTTAAAAAATGGATTTTCTGAAATTTTCAAACCCACGTAACCCTTTAAGGTACGGTTTGTGATTTTTTTTAAATTGTTGTCTGTTTTCTTTTTGCGTCGCGGAACACTGATCTACGCACAACTGAGAAAAAACGGATGCGGGGGAAGAAAATTAATAACGTACAAGTGCAAAAAACGTATAAGTTGAAAACGTGGAAATGAAACTTTATTACATTCTTGATTTCCACGTTTATTACCTCTCTGGCCCAGGCGGAATTTGCCTGGGCCAGAGAAATTTGACGTGCTAAATGATACAAACGTGCAAGTGCAAAACGTATAAGCGAGGTTTCACTGTACAATGAAAGCGGTAAAATATTACATTGGAAAACTTTATTATACATAGTTTTGAGTGTACAAAAAGAAATTTCTGTCATTTTTCAATTGACGATCGGCGGCATCAGGGTCCAAAACCGCAGAAGTACCTCTCGTGCAAAGTGTTCCGCGGCCGGAAAGATTTCTCCTGTAGTTTCAAACTTCGAACGAAAAAAAAAGACACGAAAATCTTTAAAATATATACGAAAAGCTATGAAACTGCGTACGGAAATTAGAAAATACCCTTTTGAAAAAAAAGAAGTGCAAATTTGAATGAAAACTTGCATTTTTGAGTAAAAAAAAAATCACACAAGTAATTGTTTGTAAACAAAAAATTGTATAACTAATTGCAAATTTTATGCGCATTTCCGTAGAGAATGCATCTGAGAAGATACGTTAAAAAGTTCAATTGAATCGGTGCATACGTGGCTGAGTTACGTTTTCGACAAGTATTCAAAAAAAATATGTTTTCGAGGAAAACGCGTTCAAAGTTTGACCCAAGATTTAATGATAGAAATTTTCAATTTACTGTTCATCTCCAATGCCAACCACCATAAATTTGACTTTCCAAATGAACATTGTCCTCTTCGTTTCTTTTTTAATTCTGAAAATATGAAATCCCCCTCGCGTGGCTTTACCCGTTAAGCGGCGATTCTGTTCCCAGATATCCCCAATACAGCGGAGAAATGGTTTGTCCGACGATACCCGATGTCGAGTGGATCGAGACACTGGTGACGCTGGTCAGGCAGGACACCGGCTTCGGCTTCAGGATAGTCGGTGGCACCGAGGAAGGATCTCAGGTTGGTGGTTCTCATCGCTCGCGGCCATTTCTGTCGACGAGCTCTCCAAAAAAAAAGTGTACGTTTCTCCTTTCTCTTTTGCAATTGAAACATAAACGATATTATGGTCAGCAGGTTTCGGTTGGTCATATCGTGCCGGGCGGCGCGGCCGATCGTGACAATCGCTTGATCACGGGAGATCTCATAATGTCGGTGGACGGCGAGAGCGTGATGAATTCGTCGCATCACAATGTCGTACAGCTGATGATCGCAGCGGCGCAAAACGGTCGGGTAACCCTCGGCATAAGGAGACGGATCAACGCTCAGGATCATTTGCGCGACAATCTACAAAGTTCCTACGGGAGACAAATAAATATGCAGTATCCTTACGACGTGACAGTCACGAGAATGGAGAACGAGGGCTTCGGCTTCGTCATAATATCGTCGGTTAATAAAGCGGGCTCGACGATTGGACGGATCATCGAAGCTTCTCCAGCTGAGAGATGCGGCCGACTGAACGTCGGTGATCATATTCTCGCTGTCAATCATGTCGACATTACCAACGTTTGCCACAAAGATATCGTTAATCTCATCAAGGATTCCGGTTACTCGGTCACACTGACCATCGGCTATCCGCTCGACGATTGCTGCAGCAATGCCTCGCTTTCCCAGAAGGTATACCGTTATTTTTTCTCATTCAATTTGTTTTTTTTTTTTTTTTATCCTTACGGGGAAATTTCGCGATCACTGACGCGTTGTGTTATCGCGGACAAAATGTGTCAATGCGTAAGCTTTCACGAAGCGATACGCGCCAAACGAGAGTTATTTCACGTTTCGTCGTATCTATTTTTCGCTTATCTTCCGCGAAGGACGAACCGACGGCCGACGGGGACGGCGGACAGTATCACGCGGTCGAACTCACCCGGGGCACACGTGGCTTCGGTTTCAGCATTCGCGGAGGCCGCGAATTTCAAAACATGCCCCTCTTCGTTCTACAAATTGCCGATAACGGACCAGCCGCTGTCGACAATCGACTTAGAGTGAGTGCCGCGCGTGCATTATTCGTTGGCTTTTTTTCTTCTTCTTTAACCCTTTAACGGCTGAGTTTTTTTTTGGAGCGTTTGGCAAAGTTGGTATACGGTGAATCTGAATTCATGAGTAGCCAATGTGAGAAAAAAAATTATTCGAGAATTTTTTTACCCTCAGAAACTACCCCCAAATGAAAAAACTACCCCAATCGCTGGAAAACATCTTAATTTCATTTCCCATCGTTCATTTCTGCCAGAAATTGTGGAAAAGTCATTCCAGAACACGTAGTGGGATTCTGAAGAACTTACGGATCAATCAACCCTTATGAACTACCCCTCAATTGAGAGAAATTCACCCCCCAATGGATAAAATGTTATCTCATTTTCTTTTATTTTATCCTGATCTGAATCGAAATATGAGTGTTCCAGAACACATAAGGATATTCTGAAGGACTTACGGATAATTCGATGTTTTGTTACTGTTGGGGGTAGTTTTCGAGTCAGATTTTCTTGCTACAAATTTTTCGTGTGCTTTCAAAAATTTATATGAACGGAACATCGATAAAAGTGCATTTTCAGGCGCATCACCACTGCTAGGGGCGGTTTTCGATGTTTTGTTACTGTTCGGGGTAGTTTTTGAATCGGATGTTCTTGATACACATTTTCCATGCGTTTTCGAAAATATGTATGAACTGAGCATCAATGAAAGTGCATTATTGGGCGTATCACAATTGCTAGGGGTGGTTATCGATATTGTATTACGGTTATGGGTGGTTTTTGGTCCGGACCTTTTTGCTACAAAATTTTCGATGTTATTTCAAAGCACACACTTGAGATCGCGACTCTGAAAAAAAATGTTGCTTGAAAGTTATGCTCATTTCTCATTTTTTCGCAATTTTCGCACTTTTCGACAGGGTGCGAAACTGAAGGGGTGCAACCCATGCGTTTGCCGAATTTTTCGTGATTAGATGCATCCTTCATCTTGCGACCTTAACGATGTCGATATGTTGATTTTTCTGGAAGTTACGATGTTTCAAAATAGGTGAGACGTATGTGTCCCACCAGCCGTTAAAGGGTTAAAATCTTCATCATTCGCGACTTGCACAATCGATCATCGTACAAATCTTTGCTTTACCATCGCAGGTTGGCGATCAGATAATCGAGATTAACGGGATAAACACGAAAAACATGACGCATACGGAGGCGATTGAGATAATAAGGAACGGCGGTCCCTCGGTGAGGCTGCTGATAAGACGGGGCTGCCAGATGCCAACCGCGGTAGGTCATCCACCTCATCTCTACGACATGAACATATAAAAACAGATACGAGATGGTAAAACAAATTAACATAACCGATTAACAATGTGATTGGCATCATTAGTTAACATTTAATATGCAAAGATCGTTCTCTGCTCGCACGGCGCTTTTTTTTATTTTTTCTCTTCTATTCTGGCGACTTTTTGCGGAGAAAGAAGTAGGCCGGATGGGAAAAAAAGTTCGCCAGGCTCCGCAGACCAATCGACCGGTTCTTAACAGCTGAAAGCTGCGAAGCTTCGCGAACTTTCTCTTTTTTTTTTCTTTTACTTCATTCACTCTGAATTATCAAGACTTCTTTTTATCAATGTATATACATATTTGTATATATAATTCGGAAAATGGATTTCTCACGGGTACCGGAAGGTACCGTGTTGTTCATGGTATGCATTTAAAAAAAAAACCGCCTCTACAGCTTTTCGCCAAAGGAGTCGGGAACTGTACAGTGAACATAGACTTAAAAGAAAAGGACTAAACGTAGCTTAGGAAGATCCCGTAGTTGATCACTTTTATTAAAAATTTGAGTTTCTCATGGTGTCGTTTCATTTGCGAGCAGCTCGATTACGGGGGATTGTGATAGTTCTTTTTTTTTTTTCTCAATCGAAATTTACGATTTTTCGAACACGACCGTGTGTGGTCAAGTACGTATAGTAATGAGGAGAAAAAAAAACGTATATTCCTCGTACTGTAATATCTCAATTGGTATACCGATGATAATTAATATTATACACGATTCATAGTCACTTGTATCGAGTTTTTTTTTTTAACGTTTCGCTTTATCGTGTCAAGTTCAATACATAAATATATTCCTTGAAATCGCAGCTTAAAAAAAACTGTACAAAAGTGAAGAAATTTCCAAAAAATAAGGACGTTCTCGTATTTTCCGCAAGCGCACAAAAAGTTGGCCCAAAGACCAGAGTGTGCCGAGATATTTGCATTTTTCCCCGTAATTTGAAATATATACAAACAAAAAACGAGCTTACTTTTTTTTTATTTTTTAAAAGAAATCGCGTTTCTTAATTCGCCATTAGAAGTGTTTTAGTTGACACAATGCCTGCCGCACTATTTTGCCGATCAGTAGATCCTTGTTACATGCAAAATCGCCTTCCACTTTTACCGCGCATCTTCCCATTCTCATAAAATTTGCTCAAACACTCGTAACGTGCCTGATAATAGGAAATCGCAGAGTTTTACGAATTCCATCTTTAATCAATACAATATTCGTCACGGCGTGGCCGCCATCACTTTTCGCGGTCCACGGCCCTTTTTTTAACAAAAGAAAAAACAGACTGGTGCTAACTCCGTAATTATTAACGATGTGTTGTTTTTTTTCCTACTTTCGAACGCTATAAAAAAAATAAAAATTCATTCTAACCTGTGTGATAGTTCTTTTTTGAAAGAAACAAAAGAAAAATGTGCCTTGCACGTGTTCGAAAAAAAAAAAGATAATGTCTAAACACACGGAATTTGTGAGAAAAAAAAACTATACGTCTGTGTGTTTATCTATATATACATATATATATATATATTCGTTCGTTTCGGCTGCGCTTCGTCCTTTCAAAATTGTTGTTTCACCCCCTCATAATTCATTGTAGAGTAATCTTACAATCGACCAAATAAGTATACGACCGTTCGGCGATGGCAACTTACACGAGATAATGAAAAATTCACACGGGAACTGCGCGATCACTGAGATTCGTAGGAAAAAACGTTTTTCCATTCCATTGAGCTGCTGCTGCTGCTCGTCGAGAAGCAGACGATGACGATTATTTTTTTTTTCTCCCATCCCCCACCTCTCAACGATCATACTTTGTAACGATGTGCGAAAAGCAACGTAAAAATTGTTTCGCTTCGATCGCGCCCCTGAAAGCGACTTCCTGCCAGTATAAATTTGTTACAGAATTTATTAGACTGCCAACAGCCTCGAAAGGTCTTCGATTACCCTCTATGATTGACATGTACATTAGAGTAGCCCAAAAAAAAAACTCTCTCGGGCTCTCACTCCTCGAAATGTTGCTCGATACTGAAACAAAGAAGCTTGTGAAAGGAGCAGCCTGTGGGTTAATTCTAACAGATGACTCGTGAGGTTTTCTTATTCACCATTTGATTTACACGTAGGAAATTCAAGTCTGCTCTTCAGATACGGCGAATTCTGAAAGAAATACGAGGAATGAGGGTTAAAATTCAGTCGACGAGGTTCTTTTATAGCCAATGAAGTTGCACATATGTTTTTACCAAATGTATTGTGGATAATAATTACAGATACAGTTGTGGAAAGTATCAAGATTTTTACACGTTAAAATGGCTTCATTATTTTATAATATCTCAACTTTATATCCATATACTTTTTATCTGGCTGCAAGCATCAATCTACAAAATTCTTGTGACAATTTGAATATTGCTTCCGGTGATTCTTCACCACCTTCAGAAGATACTGCTTCTGTTCTTCATTTTTTTTTTGTTAACAATCCATTGTATTCTTCGACGAGGGCGACACCTCGTTCAGCGGACATCATTAACAACTTTCAACTCCTTAAAAACTGTCAAACATTTATCGAAGCTCGGGCTACGTTCCCATTCGTCGGGGCTTTCGCGAAGAAAATCGTATGGCAATTCGTAGAGTTCAAACAAGCGTGGTGATTTGTTGGTGATAAAATAACTGATATCAACGTCAACTATGCGCTTGAATTCGAGACGTCACTCAATACTACACGTTTAACATTTTCATTCGGACTCTCGCGTTGTATTGCCTGAACCATTTTTTCTTTCACGTTGAGCGGAATAGCCGGATCGAAGAAGGATAAAGCTGCGAGCTCTTCACATAAATACCATATATGTTCTCTCGGTTTGTCAGCAGCTGGCTTAGACACGTCGGGATTGATAGCTTGAAACTTAATCCAATTTTGCATCAACGACAAATCACAGGGATTTTGATTGCACATGGTGCAATCAAAGAAAGGATGCATGATTACGAAGGCTTTAAGGCCAGTAGTCTGGTCTAGAGCGAGATTTTTGACGTCATTTTTGGGTTGGATTAACTTTTAAACCGTTGAAGTTGTCTTGATGAAATTTTACATATGTATTTATTGTTCCTTTGAGAATGTATCTACATAAAAAAAAATTATTTTAAATATTTTCATGTAGTTTTTTTATTTTTTTACAACATGGTCCGCCGAAAACCGCCTCAATCGGCGCCCACTCTGGCTGATGTTGTATGCATCTGAAAAAAAAAAAGTCTCAATCTGTATGAGTATTCTGAGCACTGGTAGCAGAATTAGTACTTAAAAAAATTTTGTTACAAAATGGCGGCCTGTTAAACTTTGATTAACGATATTTCATACATTTTCGGGTATTCGACGAGTCATAAAATGTGGGCAAAATTATTGTTCGACTCAATTCTGCTACCAGTCCTCGGAAAGAGGCTACCGAAGGTATGTGCAAAATTTGAGCTCGATCGGTCAATTAGTTATCGAGATATCGTGGTCGCCGATTTGAAAAACATAATTCTGAGATATACGCGTTCAAAGCCCCTTCTCGGAACGAGCGCGCAGCTGCTTCCCGACCGCGCTACCTGTGCGCGCGGCTTGCTTATAATTTCTATTACTCGGCTAATTTTTGAAATATCAATAAACGCTTTTCACGAGCGTATTAAGAAAGATCTAAGGAATAATAAAATGAAGAAAAAAAATCGATTTTGTCAAATTTCTAGACTAGACTACTGCCTTAATTTGGGCTTGTAAATCCGTTTACTATATATAATAATCCCACTGATTGGTCCAGACCACTCATTGATTGTATCTAACGAAAATGGTTTGCATTGATAAAGAAAACGTTAATTTATCACGTGTAAATCAAATGGAGAATCAAAAAACCTCATGAGTCACCTGTTAGAATTAACCGACAGGCTACTCCTTTCACGAGCTTCCTTGTTTCAGTATGGAGCAATATTTCAAGCGGTGAGAGCCCGAATCGGAGAGATTTTCTTTTTTTTTTGGGCCACTCTAATGTATACGCGTATAGATTGTAATTACCGCAATTATTCACGATAATTGAATAATTTATGTTTAGTGCGAAAACAAAGGGTTTATTATTATTATTATTATTATTAAATTTTATTTGAGCTTACGTATGACTATAGCAATAATGGCGACACGACGAAGGAAAAGTGAAACTTAAAAATTACGCATTAATCGTAGTAATATCGAAGTGACTCTTAATTTTAAGAAAATTCTAGAAAAGAAGAAAAAAAAAACGAAAAACATCTTGACGGAAAAACAACGAGGATATTTTAAACGTAGCGAGAACTTACGGTCTCGATTATAATACTATGGTTTTAAATATAAATATGCATGCATCACCAAAGAATTCAGTTTACTCTCGTCGCGGGCACGTCGTTGTTTTTCCCGCTTCGGCTTTGGCAAGGCCTTTTTATTACGTACATTATTGCGAGCGCCAATATTTGACGTTTCTTTTTGCCTCTGGCTCTCCGTGCTTGCGATCAATTTTCCAAACTCCGGGAATTCCTTGTATTTTTTGTTTTGTTTCTGTTTTGCTGACAAATTGCCGTTTTCTTTTTTAATGTGATAAGTATGCGAATACGAGGAGTATTTCGAAAGTGGACATTTTTTCACCCTAGGTAAATTTATCGTGCTCGTTTGCAATCGAACGAAAGCGAACAACAAAAATTCAATGAGCAAGAGTACACATATATTTTTTTAATACGATTCGTGGGCGAATAAGTGTGTCGTTATTTTTTTTCGAATCTCGACACTGTGACCGAATCTTGGCCCACCTGTGGGCCGGTCATCGATAGTCTAAAATTCGTAGTAATAAACTATTATTGTCGAGAACTATACGAGATCTCCGGTCATTACGATTCGTGATAGCGCAGTGGTCGCGTTTATTTTTGTACAGGCATTTATATGATAATCGACGAACCACACGCGCGAATAAGTCTCGTTTTCTACCGAATGCAATTGAAATATTACGAAATATTGTATTACTTTAAGACTTTGTACACCTACGTGTTAATATATATATATATATATACATATATATATATAGAGAGAGAGAGAGAGAGGCTCACGCGAGAGCTCATTGAAATTCTTAACGCAGAGTTTTAAAACCGTAGGGACGCATATATTGTCCCATCCATTACCGTCATATCGATTTTCGTGTCATTTTTGTTTTTTTTTTCTTTTCGTCTTTCCACACGTTCGCGTCTTCCACTCGAATCTGATTTATCGCTCTTATGGAGGAATTTTACGTCTCCTTGCTCGTCTTCGTTATTTTTTGTTTTTTTTTTTTTTACATAATGAGAAAGAAAACCGTCGATATTAGAGCGTTTATGAAAGTACATTATTGAAAAAAGCTGTGACAAACGTGAGGACCATCGCATTGTATGCCTTTCGCCACTCCGAACAAAAAAAAACGTGGCTTCCCTGTATATCGAAAAGGAGAAGAAGAAAAAAAAAATAGAAACGTGCAAGATAAAGTGAAAGTAGCACTTTATATTTATTGTAACGCGTTGTGTATTTAGGATAAATGTACAGTTTGACGAGGGAACATTTTTATTGCGTCAACGATACAGGAATGAGACTAAGGATCAACTGTTAAATACGAATCAATTGTACTGGCATTTTATTATTGTTGAAAATATATATATTGAAACAATAAACGTTGCATTTGATACTGCAATTGGTATCGTGTATTATTGAGTTTCGTTTGGGTTTGTAAAAAAAAAAATATATATATATATATATATTTTTGGTGGAAAAGTGGAATTGCGCCGCGAACGAGCATTTGCTCGTTCGCGGCGCAATTCCACTTTTCATCGTTCCACCAATTGGACAAACTCTCTTTTCGTCGTATCGAGAAAACGTCACGGTATCGTAATAAATTTTCCTCCCCCACGTTAAGATAAGTATCGAACGAAGTACCCGGGTAGCATAAATGTCCAATTGACGCCGATAAGTTATCGTTTTTAGGTTATCTTTAAGACATTACCGGAAGACAACTATTTGACGTCGTTCAAACGACATCCCGTTTGACGTTGTCGTGAAGTTATCTTTTTTATATCTTTTGGCGGTGAAAACGAATGTCTGCAAGGTATCACAACCTGTTATCCAATTGATGACTATTTTCAGGTATCAAAAAGTTGTCTGCTGTTATCTATTGTATCTAATTAAACGTTGTCCGAAGGATATCCTAAAGACTAATCACATAAGATTTTTTTTTTCATGAATTCTTTCGGACATCGGTAATATGTTGTCTTTTGACGTATTTGGAATTGGCGGGAGATAGTGAAAAGGCATCAAAATGTTGTCCGTAAGATGACACTTAACGGATGACTGTTATACTTTCACCGGCTCGCTTACCTAATGCACCATCATTCCGGTCACCGACGAGCAAAGTTTGAACAAATTGACAAAGAAAGAAAAGGTGTTTAAACATATACACGTGAGTATGCCTCTAATATATTTTTCTATATGCCTCTGTAAGTAGATATATGTATATTTAATGTTCGTTTTTTGTATTCTGAAAGCGTACATTTGCTGTAAAGACGTCATCGCACGTTAACAAAATCCTATTCACAACAGTTGTTCATTTTCTTTTTCAGAGGTCGTTTCGCGACCCAAAAGTCAAAGACGTTGAACATGACATCGCGGACTGGCTTCGCCGTGGGGTGATCAGCTAGAGGCTTGGAACTCGCGGACGGCAGAAGGTGTAACGATAGAAATGACGACCATCGGTATCGATGCAACATTGGATTCTTTTTTCGATTGATTGACTTGCAAGTTTTACAGCGTCAGAACTTATTGATGCACAGGCTGTAATAATTCTTTGTTGCATCTCGTCAAGTGTAGTTGGTACTTCTTTGTATCCTTTATCTTTCAATGTTCCCCATAGAAAGAAGTCTAAATGTGTTAGGTCTGGGAAACGAGCTGGCCACGATATTGGACCGCCGCGTCCAATCCAACGACTTCGAAATTTGGTTGATGTTCGAAATTTCGTTGATGGTCGTCATTTTGAACACTTACTATAAACGTAGTAATTTTATTTATTACCGAAACTGTATCGCCTTTCTGTACTTTCTATGACCTTCAATGACCTTATGTTATAGGTCGTTGAACTCGTTTTAAGCTCCTCTTTCATGATACAGATAAAAAAAACATACCGATCCATTTAAAAAAATGAAGTTGACCTTCATATGTTCGAAGTACCTCCACCTGCAAAAAAACTATTATCGCTATCGGATGGCCCCCTTTCGTACTGTGCAATTTCATTTCAGCAAATATTTCTGTGAACCTTATAGTTACGAAGATATCCAGCATCTAAAAGTTGTCCAGCCTTCTGGACAACTTTTAGATGCCTATGGCATCTTGGCATTCTCATGCCTTTAAGAAGATATCATTCGGATATATCGATTTGATAACTTTACGCTAACGCATCGATGACCGATAAAAGTTAACCTCTTGTTGTCAATTTGTCAACCATTAAAAGTTGCCGTATAGTTAACTAATTGCATATAAAAAAGTTATCCGCGATACGGTCATTAGTGATACTATTCGTAATACAAAAAGGCATCTTTTTCGACAACCATAAAATTTATCCATATCCGTTTCGTGATATCTTTCGTATACCATATGGATAACATTTTGCTGCCTGGGACAACAGCGCACAATTTCATAATTTGCCGCGGGACGCCAGCGCCATGCGAAGTCAGCGGTTGTTCGACGCGGCTCGTTTCTCGCGCGCGGCGTTTCCGAGAATGCTGTTCGCGGCGCGAGCATCGGCGCGACGGCAGCGGGGGGGGGGGGGGGGGCTACTCGCGAGTGTGTTGCGCGCAGTGACGTCAATGCGTGCGCCTTCCTCCCGAGCAACGTAGCGGCGCTATATGGTGGAGCCGCGACTTTTGCTCTCGCGAAAATGTAATATCGGGATCGAGCGCGCGTCAAGAAAAGACAAAAAAAAAAAAACAATTTACCCGCAATCGCGATATTTCACAATAATCGAAGAAGAATTGTCATCGAGGGTAATCACGGCTGGGAGGGTATACATTTTTTTTTTTCTTTTTTTTGTTGTTTTGCTCCGCTCTACGTGATTTTTTTCTCGTCTCGCGAGAATCGAAAGTCCGCGTAGACACGCCGCCGCGCGATAGTTCCGAGAAAAGGCGGTTGCACAAGGTTGGCGACACTGTCGATTGATGGCGCTAGGGCGCGCGCGTATATTTTACCCGGAATAACGTACAGTATCGTCGTTAAACACGAATACACGCGTTAATTCTCTCAAGCCCGTGTCTATGTGTGTGTGTGTGTGTTCGACGGTCGTGCATGTGTATGTGTGTGCGCGCGCGCACGCTACTACTACCTTCTCCTCTCCGACATACGCGCGAAGTGTCGCGCCCGCACGCGCGCGCGCAAATGTAAACATAAGTTTTTTTTTTCTTTTCTCACAAAATAATGAAGTGACACGAATTTACGCGCGTCGGCTACGGTACTTGACGATCGCGCGTCATAACTCACGCGGGGCGGCGCGACGATACTCCCGTGCATTTTTTTCGAGCCCAACGTAGCAGTCTCCTCGCTGGCGGTGTGGCGGGGTGGGCGGGGGGCGGGGGAGGGAGCTCCAAAAATTCCAATCGCTCTTTGTACATTCGTATAACCGCGTGTCTCTGTTAAACTCGAGCTGTGAGTCAAAAAAAGAAAAAAAAAAAAAGGATTTCTCGTGAGCTTCACTCACTCGGGACTTTATCCTCGTACACGCGTGTGTTTACGTGTCGAATAACTGCCGCGCGCGCAGTGTTTTTTTTTTTTTTTCTCGCGTGTGGTGAGTGCATCTACGAGCTATGCGCGCCAACTACACTTTTCCCTAGCATGTTCCGCGAGAGGGTAAGTTTTTCGTGATTTGTTTTTTTTTTTGTTTGCTCCCGAAGCTGCCGTCGCGATCGAGCGCCTCGTCGCGTCTCTTACTCTCTTTCAACCCCCCCCCCCCCGTTCCACGCGCACCGGGCGGCGCTTCTCGGAACCGATATACATGGCTTACGCGCGCGCACGCGCACACACATACACGCATCAATCTCTGAAGAAAGAGAAACAGATTTTTCCGAGTAAAAAGGTTCGCTGACGGGGAGGGAGGCAGGTCGAGCGTTTTTTTCCCGTTTGACCATGAAATTCGATTTATCGAATGCGTACGAGAAAGCCTTCTCCATCCTCGTACTCTCTTTTTTCGAGTCTTAAATATATATATGTATAGTTATAGCTTCTCCGAGATGTCCCCTCTCCTCCTCCTCCTCCTCCGCCGTCACACACACACACACGCATCGCGATTCAGAGATGTTTATCCGGGACTCTCGTGTCCCTACGCCTGCGCGCGTGCGCTCTTAACGCCAACGTGTGCGTGTGTGTGTGCGTTTTACGCGTTATATATGTGTGAACGAGTATTTATACGCGGGGTTAGGGCACTACGCGCGGAATACATTCGCTCCCTTCCCTTCAGCGCCTTCCTCACCGCATCCCCCCCTTCCCCCCACTCCACTCTCTACGAAAGGCCAAATCGTCAATCGTATATTTTACACGCGCTCTCATCTTATCCTCGTCCCAACGAACACGAGAGAAAAACAAAACGCAAAAAGCTCCGAGAGTTTGGAATATCCCGAGGAGTATAAAATATTCTTTATGTCGTTCACGTCGCTCGTTACTAGCTCCTTTTGTGTCGCGAATTGAGAATCGCGACGGACGAGACGAATAATTCGCCAGTGGAATGCAACTGTTTGCCTCCTAGTCGCGGTTTGTACGGTCAATGAAATTCTCTCTCTCTCTCTCTCTGTCTTTCTCTCTCTGCGGATGGTCCTCGTGCGCGCTTTAAATTTACGGCAAAAACAGTCTGAAAAGACAATATCAACGGACAATATAAAGTTTTGACTGAGTGCGCGCTAGACCGGTCATCCCTACGTCCGAGAGGATCGGCGTTGCCTCGCCGTTTCTCGGTCAGCCTTTGTTGCTTCGTCGTTGAGAGGAAAACTTGTCTCTTCGACGGGCCGCCACGGACAGAGTTCGAGGTACGCGCCGCAATGAAAAGGTAGATACCGCAGGCGGCTCTGCTCTCTGTTGATTTTTCTTCTCCGATTGCGCGGTTTAGAGCACAACCGGATGAACTCTCGCCAAGCTCCGGTAACGCGCAGCTCAAAATGTAGTTCCAAAATTCTACCTTTCTTCCAAAGTACTTGGACCGGATGAGAGATTTCCGGAGAGTCGGCTAGACACCTTCGTCGACCTTCGCGGTGAATAGCCGAAAGCACCGGCGGAGCAGTTCAGGCTGGGACGAGAAACGGCCAAGGATCGTAATTGGCGCTGCTTAGAATTGCATGATTAAAAGTTTTTTGCAATGTCTGTCCCGAAAGCATGATTTTGGTTTTTAGCGTGCGGAGCGGCTTGTTTGTCAACGATGCTTACTTTCCCGCACTAGTGCGGGAATATGAGACTTTCCCGCACTAGTGCGGAAAAAATCTATAGCTCACTTTACCGCATTGATTCACGAAAAAAACGGTTTTGTTCGCGGTTGATAGTTTTTTGTTCTACGATTTTGGAGCGATTGAACAAACTTGAATGTAGCGAAATTCGTGTGATATGAAACGTCAACTTATCACAGTCGTATTTTCTGACAAGGAAATGATCTGAACTGATCTGATATATTTGAATATAATTGTTATTGGTTTTGTTGAATCTCAAATCCCACTTTCGAGACAGTCGTTGCTAAAAATAATGTATGGGGCATGTGCGAAAAAAAAACGAATCGCATCGCGCGTAAGTTGCCGAATTCGCCTCGACTTATGGTGCATTTCTCACTCGTACTCGTGTGAAATGGAAACCCCTAAAAAAATAGTGTGTCCTCGTGGTGGTCAGGATAACTCATGATAGCTTTATCTGAAATTACAAAACCAAATTTTTTCTGTTAGTAGATAAGTGTAGCTCGTGATTGAACGAAGGATTTTAAAAAATTGAAATTTGAATTTTTGGCAGAGTTGTATGCAAAATAGTTCAATTTTTGGTACAATTTACACTACGTATAGCCTTGTAAAATTAGTTGTAATAAAAAAAAAAACCTTCGTCCAATCACTAGTCAATGCTATTTTGAAGAAGTGTGCAAAATTTCAATAAGATCGGTGCATTGGTTTTTGAGAAATCGTGTCCGCCGACTTCAAAAATAGTGTTTTGAGAAAAATGCGTATACCTGCGTCGCTCCCGGTCGTTCTTTCCCAACGGGGGGAATTCCCAAAGGCTCTCTCTCTCTCCTAGACTTTTACTCCGATTGACTTAAAACTTTGGGAAAATATTCTAGACATATTGTACCATTAGATAATATTGGGAGTACAAATTAATTCGGTCCGTTTTTTTTGTGGTAAAAAATCCATTTATTTCAAAATAAAAGGTATGAATAGATTAATCAAAGTATTGTCCATCGCTGGCTACTACTTTTTCCCACCTCTCAGGCAATTTTCGAATTCCATCTCGATGAAAAGTCTCGTCTTTTGAGGCGATCCAAGTTTTGAGCCAATTTTCGATTTCTGCGAAAGAAGTGAACCGGTGACCTGCTAAATCCTGCTGCATCCGTCGGAACAACCGGTAATCAGAAGGAACAATGTCCGGAGAATACGGCTGGTGCGGTAAAATATCCCATTTGAGCGTTTACAAATATTTTTTTACGACTTTTGCGACACGAGGCCGAGCGTTGTCATGCAGAAGAATAATTTTGTCATGTCTTTGCTCGTATTCCGGCCGTTTTTCTCGTAATGCACGGCTCAAACGAATCAATTGTAGTCTATACCGATCGCCCGTAATGGAATCGCCAGGTTGTAGCAGCTCATTGGCTCATTTGTCTGTCCAGGGCGAGGGCTTGTCTTCAACGCTGAAATCACCGTTCTTAAAGCGTCGAAACCATTCCCTACATGATTTATCAGTTGGAGCATCGTCATCATAAACTTCAACAAGCATTCGATGCGCTTCAGCTGCACTTTTCTTCCAATTAAAGCAGAAAAGTAAAACTTCCCGCAAATGCCGCTTAGTTAACACAAAATTTGACATATTCAACACAATAAAAAACAAGGTTTTTAATGGAACTCAAAGCGATATAAACTGAATGTTATTGACAGATGTCTAACCTCTCTGAAACCACCGAAATCAGCTGTCACTATGAAACATTCATAACAGCCAGAGCCATCTCTTGAAAGAGGACCGAATTAATTTCTACTCCCAATAAAATGGAAAAAATGGATTTTTGGAAATTTTCAAACCCACGTAACCCCTTAACGTACCGTAATAATCTTTTCATCGTTGCCAATTGATCGAATATGAGAAAATTCTCATTGATTATTTTTTTGGACAATAGTATCCAATAATACTATAAAAAAATTGAACAATATCCATCGGAGAACACGAGTAAGGGGGTGGTACTGCTCAACGAAGATTGACTCGCGTCGACAAGAGAGAACGAGAATTAAACATGTTGCACATCGTGTATGTTTTTTTTTTTTTTTTTTTTTTTTCAAGCAAACCTACTCGGCTATTCCGAACCAAAAACCACCAACAAATTGTCCTCGCGACCCTTCTAAACTACACATTAAATTAATGATATTCTCAATGCACTTTGAATTATTCATAGAGCCTCGCGAACGCGCTCAGCCACTACCGCGTGACTTACCGATTTTTTTTTTTTTTTTTTTTTTTTTTTTTTTCGTGTAATTCGTAAAAACTCATTCGATATGCGCAAGGAGTATACACCAGGCCCCAGGTGTATTGTGTATACCGCGAAAGTCTCGGAAAGCTGGGAGACATTATTCCTTCAACGTTACACATAGAGCCCTTTCCTTCGCGATCTCGACGAGAATCTCGCGAGCTTTCTTTCTCACGCACGAGAATCAACGATTCTTTCGGACGATGTAGAACGAATTCGCGATATTTCTCGCCCCCGACTCCCCCCCCCCCCCCTTCCTTCCTTCCTTCTCTCCTGCCTGAGTCGTTTTGCTCACAGCTGTGCATTATTGAAACGTTCAGATCAATTCACGCGGCAAATTTATTCACAGAAATCTTGAGCCATCGTAGTAACGTTCGTCCCGTTTGCGGGATGTACGCTGACCAATGGAGAGTTTGCTCCGCACTCCGATTATTCGTCCTTCTCCGCCCCTTCTTCGACTCCCCGATTTCGTAAACACCAAGTCCACGTATAACTATTGATAATAATTGAGAACTGAAAGCAGTCCGCCAGCGGCGAGCCTCTTTGCAAACTCGTACGAATATGTGAGATCGCGCGACTTTCTTCAATTTTATCAAACTTTTTCCTCTCGTCAAAACAAAAACTTGAAGAAAAAACAAAAAAAACGGAGCCGCGTTTTCAAATTTCATTCATTGAATTCACAAGTTTATAATAGGAGGAAAATTCTGTTTGTTTTTCCGACTTATTTAATCAATAATTCTCTCTCTCTCTCTCTTTCTCTCTCTCTCTCTCAGCCTAGAGTGCCCGAAAGAAATCCCCAATCCTCGTAGTCCAAACGGACGACATTAACGAAAATATTTTTTTTCCCCGCTTTCGAGCGTTGAAAATTGTGAAAACTTGTCTTCGCGATCTTTGCCAGATGTCTTCGAAACCAAAGAAATGAAATGAAATATGTAAAACATTTCAAGGAGGCAAACTTAAATTTGAAATTGTTCCCGATCCGATTTGCTCCATTGCTAATAATCATAATAATAATAATTCAAAATTAACGATGACCATTGGAATTTCCATTTCCAGTGATGGGACGTCATGATGTTGTCGAACGAAGCGCGTCCCGTAAGGAATCCAGGAGACATGCCACGAGTGTACCAATGGAGAAGCGCGTGTTCGTCGAAGCAGCGAGTAAAAGCGAGTAAATCATTCGAATCGCGTGGAATGACGGATCGAAAGTTAAACGGATCCCGTACGAGTGATCATCATCATCATCATCATCATCATCCCTCGGGGGTCAATGGTCGAGGGGACTCGACGATTTTCGACGGATTACATTATCGTTGCGCGTCGACGCGCGAGAACGATCGTTCAACTGACGTACCGTGCGAGCCGTGCGCGACGTTACGAGAGAACGATCGCCACGTATCCGCGATCAGCGACGACGAGACCAGCCCACGCTCGGGATGTGACGAATGCGCGAAAGAACGGCAAAACGTTGACGAACGTTTCGCGAGCAATTTTTCCGAACATTATGCGAATCGCGGCACGACGACGACGACGACGACGACGACGACGACGTGCGAGAAAAGTGTCGGTGACAATGTGAGATGGAGGAGATGCCCGATGAGGAACGTTTGTTGTCTGGTTGAACGTTCGTGGCGGGCGTTAGTTGCGTTAATTATCGTCGTATCGGTGCACGGGGTCCAGGCCGAACAGAGAAATCAATGCGCTCTTGGCATCGACACACCTGGAGGTCCGTATACAACAAATCCTGTCGTTCTTAGCTTGCTTTTTGGTACATTTGCAATGGGAGACTCTTACGCAGTATTGACAGCCTTTTTCTTTCTCTTTTCGTTACCGTGTTTGCACGACGGGCACAGTGAAACTGTGGAAAATCCGTTTGCTGGCGATATTATGCGTGGCTGAGCGATCGCCCATACGTAAATTGGCTCAGGTGAATTCCATTTCAAATTTGAACGATGCAGTCGCGTATCGACCACGACAATTTCTTGTTTGGGTTTGTTTGGGTTCCATTCCATTTCAAATTTGATCGATGCAGTCGCGTATCGACCACGACAATTTCTTGTTTGGATTTGTTTGGGTTCCATTCCATTTCAAATTTGAACGATGCAGTCGCGTATCGACCACGACAATTTCTTGTTTGGGTTTGTTTGGGCTCTATTCCATTTCAAATTTGATCGATGCAGTCGCGTATCGACCACGAAAATTTCTTGTTTGGGTTTGTTTGGGTTCCATTCCATTTCAAATTTGATCGATGCAGTCGTGTATCGACCACGACAATTTCTTGTAAATCATTAAGGCGGGCAACCACTTTAGGAGACCGAAAATTAGATGATTTTTTTTTATTGTGAAAAAAAAAACGGAAATTTCCGCAACTCTGACAATTATTTATTCATATTTTCATACATCTCTGGTAATTTTTTCAAGTTATCTCATGCATTAATTAAGGTGTCCCTTGGCGTGTCCTCATCGTCGTTGTCGATTTGCGGGAATTCTGCAGCTCGCAATTCGCATCTGAAATAGTCCAACAAATTTTTATACATTATTGAGATGTTTTTTTAAGAACATGAACCTAAATTTTGAAAAAAAAAATCGAGAATTGAATGTTGGAACGTGTTTGAAAAAAAAAATGATCGATTTTTAGCATTTTTTTCCCCGGCACTTGGCAATAATAAATATGTTTTAAACAGTCTAATCCTTCCAACTTTAGGTTCATGTTTTAATAAATTATATTATGTAAACGTGTTCCAAATTTGAAGATGATCCATCAATTAGTTTTTGAGTTACGATTCCCGCAAAATGAAAAAATGTCGTTTCGAGAAAAACACGTTTAAAGTTTCACAAACGAAAAACTCAAAGTCAATTGTGATTAATCAAATGATAGAGTGTCTTAACGATTAATCAGCGATTCCAGCACCATACAGCAGTCCTTCCTCTTCCTCATGCAACTCATTTGAAGCTTGCATTTCCTCTTTACGAGCTTTTCGAGCTTCTTTTGTCTCTAATAAACTTTTTCTATTTTTCCGAGCCACGCGCATCTGATCCATTTGCTCGGCATATCCGTAGCTCTGCCTGCCAACTACGATTTGTAGTTCATTCGTAACCATGAGTAGGGCTGAATTTCCTTCATTGAATAAAATAGTAGCAAGAAATGCCGCTACCTCGATTATCTTGTACCCAGAATGGAGATGTTTTGGAGCTAATCGCCAAACGGTCGAGTTTGGGTTTGTTTGGGTTATGAAAACCCAAACAAACCCAAACAAACTACCTAATTGAGCGCTCGTGGATACCTGAGCGGGCTTGGGAGTCGAGCGGAGAGTCTTTATCATTTATCTACATACCGTTAGAAGGAATCCGAAAGTCGTTTTGAAATTTTCATGGTATATTCTTATAATATTTTGCTAACGATTTATGAAATTAAAAAAAAATTGATTTTTTGAAGCATCTAAAGTGGTCGTCCGCCTTGACGGGTCTGCGTAAGCTTGGAGCCGAAAACTGGTCGAGCTAAATATTTTCGTTTCTGATGAGAGTATTGGGATTAAGAGGTCGGGATTTTACACACAATTGGTACATCTATTCTTGCCAAATATGAATTTTTTTTTTTACTGAAAAATATTAATAACCAATGAAGTTATGATTATTGAAACAACAGTGCCGCCGCTTCGGCACGGCCCGTCGGTCTGGATGCTTTTCGCAACTAAGCACTTCTGAAATAGAAAATCAAAGATGTACTTTTAGTATAATAATCGAACATTCGTATGACTGCATACTTTTTTGAAATTTTTATAATTACGAAAATGGTAAGCTGTAGAAAAAAAAGTTCGATTTTTTCACTAGAAAAAAAGAACAACTTTAATATTGAATTCATATTGAATTTAATTTTTATTTTATTAATAACTTAACTTTATCGAGTAGTTAGAAAATTGATTAACATCAAGTAAATTTATAAGTTAATTGAAAAACTAACAGTATAATTAATAATAACAATTTTAATATTTATTACTTAAGTCGATAAACAAATAAATAAACATTTAAAAATCATCTCTGAACTTTAAAATCATCTCAGAACTATGCTCTGTCCGGATTTGAAGTGAATAGAACGAATAGATTTTTTGACGTACGACTTACACCCTTTGCAAAAAAAAAACGCCGTTTGCGTGAAAAGCACAACAAAAAAAAGGATAAATCGCACCCTCCATGAGAATATTCGTATCTCGGTCAATATTTACAATTTTGACAAAATCTTCGTTGCAAATTAGAGTTAAAAGCCCCCCCCCCCCCCCCCCAGGCTATAAAACAAAGCAATAAAACAAAATTGTATTCGTAAAATTTCAAATTTATGCAGACTTCATTAATAAACGCGTACACATTGGAGTACGGAAAAATTGGTTGAATCTTCCGCCAAGCCCCTCCGTACACGTAAACGTATACGACGTACACGTAGACCGGAATACGCGAACAACCGCGTACACGAGAACACACGAATTATAAATAAAACATGGCTCTTATCTGTTCTTTTGGGATTCTAGCTTCGTGCCAAATGCATATATCTATATTTAATGCGCCGATTTTATGGTCGCAGCGAGAGCTTCGCCAGAAAGCGAGAGAGAGAGAGAGGGAGGCAAAGAGAGAGAGAGAGAGAGAGAGAGAGAGAGAGAGAGAGAGAGAGAGAGAGAGAGAGAGAGAGAGAGAGCGAGAGAGAGGGAGAGAGAGAGAGAGAGACAGAGAGAGAGAGAGAGAGTACAATGCCCCTTGTTATGTGCATTTTTTCCATTGAGCCATCGAGTCGCAACTTATATTACACGATATTCACGAAACATTTGTTCGTTTTGTTACTTCGTGAAAAGCGAATGTGCAAACAAACACTAGCGCCTTCTCGTCGACATATTAAAATTCTCTGGGCAGGGGCGGGGGGAGGAGGATTTACAAGAAATAAAATACAAGTGGCAATGAAAGAAGAGCAACGCGACACGTGTATATTTATCCCTCGTTAACGAGCCATGTACGAAGATGTGTAACGATCATTTTTGCTCTTTTTTTCTTCTTCTTCTTTTGTTTCTATGACTCTTTTCATTTTCACAGTAACTTGGCCGCGGGGCGACATTGTTCTCGAGTACGGCCAGCCCCTCAGGATTCTCTGTATGCTGAGTATGGAATACACGAGGGAAAAGTTTCCGGGTAAAAACGCGTCGGACCTCGTCTTCTTTCACAACAAGAAGGAGCTCGAGCCCGAGTACGTAAAGATTCTGAACGAGACGACGATAGCTATGTACGTTGAAGAACCACCGCCTGCCGAGGACATGTATTACTGTAAATTGAGACTCAACGAGACCGAGGACATTGGTGTGTGTCTCAACAAAGTTGCGATCGGCTGTGAGTATATTATTTTAGCTATATCTATAGTTTTTTTTTTCTTTTCTTTTGTTTCCAGAGCATCTCCGAACGCCTATTCGGAGCCCCAATCATCCCCATCCCTCTCAATTTTATCCCACGCGCTTGGCACTTCGCTATTTCTGGTTTCTGAGAGCCACTCCCTCGGAGTGTTGCCCGCAACTCACAATTTCCCGATCGACCGTAAAGCGGGAAAGATCTAAGCACTGATAGCGAGGTTTTGATTTTTTTTTTTTTAATCCCTCGAAAGCACGGCCGTGTGGTCTGGAGAGTCTTTGGAGAATCGTCGCCTCTATCGGCTGGCCTCTTATCAGTGAAGTGTCCCAGGATTAATTTAAAGAAATATAAATCCCCGGAGAAGGAAAATCGCAAATATTGCCAATCGCTGGCGTTATCGCGTATCAATATTATTGCGCGAAGATGACCGCGTTTCAGCTTGCGCTACGCTCGTCGCGATACGGGACTCGAGCAAAAAGAAGGAAAACAAAATATTATCAATCCGTTTATCTTTATCGTTGAGAGTGGGTCAAAAGGTGCTTTCCACGGGAATAAGAAGAACTATTCATCACACGATCTGGTCAGTCTCCGTTGCGGGAATTTCCTCTCTCTCTCTCTCTCTCTCTCTCGTCATAATCATTATTACCGAATCTCGGAAATTGTGTTTATCAACCGGGCCAATTGGGAAGGGATAACGAGTAAGAAGAAATTTTACTCGTAATGAATTCCCGAAGAATAATAATACGACGATGATACAGTTGCATCTGGGAAATTTTGTCTCTAAGATAAACGTCTGTCAGATTTCCAATTGGGTCGAACGCTCAACGATCGCAAAACACGCTACGTTCCAGTAATTAGCGAAAAAGTTTTGAGCGATTTTGCCACGCGCGCCGTCGCTCAAACTTTCACGCAATAATATATCAATATCCGTCTAACTAAACGTTCGTAGCAAATTTACCATTGGCTTCATTGAGAATCGAACACGAAGAACGTTATGCTTCGAAGTTTTCAACGATTCGACAATTTGAATTTTTTTTTTTTTTATCGAAGCTCATTCTTTCATTACAGTCAAGCCTCAAGAGCCGCAAAACTTCAGCTGTGTTTCACACAACTGGGAAAACGTTATTTGCACGTGGGATCCCGTGCCGAACTACGTAACGACGAAATTCGATCTGTTGTTCAAGTTGCCCGGTCGCGCGGGCGGCCGCAAGCTTTATCCTTGTCCGAGGGAGAGCCAGAAATATTTGGCACCAAACACCTGTCTATGGGACACCTCGACAAATCCGATTTATCGTCAGCCCTACGAATACTACACCTTCGTTCTAAACGTTACGAATTTTCTCGGCCTCGTCAGCATATCGTACAAGTTTCATCATTTCGCGCACGGTGAGTTTCCGAATGAACAATATTCCGATCACAATTGTCGTTCGACGTTTCCGAGCGAATCGTGCGCAAAATTTATTAACATTGTTTCACACTCGTTTTGCAGTTATTCCAGCGAAACCGGCCAATCTTTCGGTCGTCAACAAAACATTGGACAGCACACTGTTGCATTGGAGCGTGCCGTTTCCGATGCAAAACTTTCCACCGGGCCTCCATCACAGAGTAACGTATCAGCATCAATGGGATCATCGGAAGACTTGGCGGGTGAGTGGGGGAAAAAAAAAAAAAAACGTAAAACAAAAGTTACGACAAAACGAAGATCTTCCCTCATTTTGCCCGTCATTGATTCAAAGATCGATTCGCGAAGTACGCCTACTATAAGAATCGCAATGTCAAACGTATCGCCATTGATAAATTGCTCTCTAAATATTTCCTTCCGTTGTTCGCTATATTTTCTTTTTTTTTTCTTTTTTTTTTATTCACGACTTCGCCTGCCCGTCGATTTAACCGGAATTTCGATTATAAACGCGTACAATTCCGCGGAAGCATTTGGTATCGTGACTCGTTTCCTGTCAAAAGTCTTCCAGGTACAGCGCTCACTTCGCTCGATTTCCGCGTTTTACGATAAATTGCGATTAATTCATCTAGTCCGAGATAAGACAAGACTGCCTCGTCGGTGACGATACCTCCCTCGCACGATGTCCCACACGATCTCGCAACGTTCAATTCTCAATTTACCCGATTTTGCTGTTTAACGAATTAATACGAATGGAATTTTCGATCATTGGGTAAAGGTGATCAACATAACGAGCGATCCTCACGCGGAGAAACGTCACTACAATCTTACCGGACTGGAATACGCCAACGCAAAGTACGACGTGCGCGTATTTATAAAAAGTGCACTGGCCATTGGGGAAGATAAATGGAGCCAATTTAGCAACGTGACGTTCAGAACTCCTCCGCGCTGTAAGTTCATCCGACGATAACTCTTTTATTACCGCACAACCTTCGAATCGTCTCATGTTTATTTATGTGTACAATATATATATATATATATATTTATATATATATATATGTAAATACGCATGTCGCCGTGCTCGGGTTATCGAATGACGGAGTGGCAAGCACGTAGATGAGGAGTCTGTTTAATTATTTCGACAGTGCCGGGCCTATCACCTCGCACCGACATCGGAAGTTTCGAGATAGCGGAGAATATAGCAAACAGAGACGTTTATTTGTACTGGCAATCTATACCGGCTTATTTGGAGAACGGCGATCACTTCAAGTATCAGATTGCCCACGTCGAGGAGAATGGACGGAGGCTTCATCTGTTGCCAAACGAGACAACCCGGACTTACGCGAAGTTCAAGGGTATCAGTTTCAACAGTTTTCGCTTCGAAGTTGCGACTGTGAACGTTCTCGGTGCTAACAGAGAGAGATCGAACATCTTCGTACCCAGTCGACTGGAGAGTGAGTAAATTCGTTGTTTGTGCAATTTACCGAACTGTAATCCTATTCTGCGCGTGCATCGCGATGAACGAAGATGCGGAAAAAACGTACGAGTCGAGGCTTCAATAATGCGAATACACGTTTTGGGTACAGTGCCGCCGGAACCGCTGGCGTTTACGAAAATTGCCTTTGACGGGGGTCTCTACGAGTTGTCGTGGAAGCCACCGATGATGGCTGACGATATAACGAATTATACAATATTCTGGTGCGACAACGAACGTGATCGGCCCTGGCAATGCACCGTGAGTAAACAGTCTCTCTTTCGCTCTCGCTGCCTTCCACTCTTGGGGCGAAAGGGAAAAAGAACAATCGAATGCTTCTGGTTTTAAGGGTTATCTGGATTGGGTGCACGTTTCCCGGAACACGACGCTGCACAACGTGACGGTGCCGAATCCGACGAAGGTCTATCAATTCGCAATTTCGGCAAACACACCGAGAGCGAGCAGCGGTATGGTGTGGGCATCGTGCACGGTGATACACAACAAGGTGGTCGGTAAAATGAAGTCGGTATGGATAAATCGTATCGGTTCGGATTTCATCGAGGTCGGCTGGAAGCTCGAATGCTCCGATCGCATAGGGGTCGTGGAGGGTTTCAATATATACTATTGTCCGATCGTCTCGCCCTACAATCTCAACTGTCGTGGGCCCAAATTGAACACGACTATACGCGCGAATCACGCGCCAATTCACGGTATTGTCAACGGCCTAAAGCCATACACGACGTACATGCTCGCCGTGGCTGTATTGACGAAAAACGGCGAAGGACTTCACAGCGATCCATTGTACAACACGACTCTCGAGGCTGCACCGAAAACACCACCGATAAACGTTCGCGTAACAAACATCACGAATTCCAGTATGTTCGTCTCGTGGAATTCACCGAGCGCCATGAACGGCGTATTGCGCTTTTACGAGATCAATTATAACGGGAAATCACAAAAAGTCGACGAGGTGGATCACGTTACGTTGCGCGGTCTTTTGCCTCACAAGAATTACAGTATAAGCGTAGCCGCGTGTACGGTCTCTTGTAGCGTCACTTCATCGCCTGTCTACGGTGTAACGTCAATCGGAAGACCCGGCAAAATTAGCAAAATACCTAACGTCAGATTCATGAACTCAAGCCAAGTGATGGTGCGCTGGGAGGCGCCTCGAAATCCCGGAGGATTCTTGGATTACTATCAGATATGGTCGGCCGATGGAGAAATTCGTAATAGCACACGTACCGGTCAGTACTCGTATTTGGATTACTGTGCAAAATTCTACCTTCGTTTTCATTCACTCGTCGTTCGATGTACATTGATCGCTTTCGTTTCGCAGAAGCTCTTCTTCCAATTCCCGATTGCAAGACGGTCGGACGCGAAAGAATGTATCAGTTTCGGGTTCGCGCGGTGAACGTCGCTCTCGACGGGACGCATCTCGAGGGACCGTGGTCCGACACCGGCGAAGGAAATTGTTACAGCGATGGTTAGTTCGCGAAACGATTTCTCCTTTCTTTTTCCAATTTTTTGCAGAAATTCCGCAGAGGATAACATTGTATTCTGTTCCTGCAGGTCCGTCGTTCAGGGTATGGGTCGTCATCTGGATCATTAGCAGCTTGAGCGCTGTGGCCTTTATTTTTTGTGTCGCTTACACGGCGAAGAGGTAATTAAACCAACAAACAAAAAAAAAACCATCGCTCAGTCTGAAAGTTGGATGACTGTTTCAATGCTTGACTTTGATTTTTTTTCCCACAGGATGTGGCTCAAGTGCAAGGCGATGCAAGACGTCGAAGTCAAATTACCACCTGGCCTGACGCCCAACATGGTAAGTTAGCCGATTTCCACGACGCGTCGCCGCGACCGTTTTCTTCATCGATTTATTAATTTCATACTACTTGAGAAATAAAATAGTCGTTCGCTTCGTTTCAGAAATTGCTTCAGAAAGTCGGCGAGCAGCATATACGGCAATCATCAGCGGACTCGAGCGGATGTTCGAGCGGTCAAGAATCCGTTACGTCGTCCTTGACCTCGGATTCTCACGTCTCGAGTGACAGCGGGGCGGACGTTGATCCCCCGGTTAATCCGACCGCGAACAAATTATTGGAGACAGCACCGAGCTGGGAGGCGTCAAAT
This sequence comes from Ophion ventricosus, assembly GCA_963932345.1. Classification (NCBI taxonomy): domain Eukaryota; kingdom Metazoa; phylum Arthropoda; class Insecta; order Hymenoptera; family Ichneumonidae; genus Ophion; species Ophion ventricosus. Next base: position 22,148,249 of record OZ010721.1, on the reverse strand, counting down.
TTGCGTCAACGTAACGTCGGTGCGACGAGACCTGTCGGGACGAGCGTCGAATCACCGCGATGGGATTCCTACGTGAAAGTTGCCAAAAGCGGCGAACCGATGCTCGACGATACACACTCGTTGGCAAGATCAACGCCAAATTTGACCGACAGTACGGGTGGCTATACCGCTTCGCCTCACGCCTGGTCGTCAACCGGCTACATCAGTATGCCCTCGTCCGAGGAACTCTCGAGCAATCCCAGTCCCGTGCCGAAGGAAACGACGATGACAACGACGACGACGCCGACAACAACGACGACGACGACAATTCAACCGGTCGCCGGAGGTTACAGTGTCGTCGGTGTCGTTCCAAAACCCGTAGCGTTACGACCAAAAACAGACGAACGTATGGCTGATGCGTCGAACAGCTTGATGGACAAACCGATCGAGTCCAAGACTGCGACGAATCCTTACGTCAGTCTCGCCTCGCTCGAACAAAAAACGAAAAACAAAACCAAAGCGATCGAGCCCTCTTGCGATCTCGATGATCTCGCGTTTATCGAGAAAACCGAAAATTCCAGCTTGTCGAAACCGTACGTGCAAACGGCGGGTCTGTTGGACGCCCTTAATAAGCAATCATTCGCGGGAATATCGAGCCTCGATACACCGAAACAATCGACCTTGATGGCTAACACGTTGACGGCTGACTCCTCAACGAACAAGCCCTTCGTCGCGAGTTTTCCCAACACATCCGGCTCCAAACCAAAAAGCATCGAGTCCGCGAGCATGTCGAAGCCTTACGTCGCGGTCGGTTGGATGCCCGAGCTCGCGACCAAGGCTCCTACCACAGCCTCAAGGACTATAGACAATCCAAAACAAAAGTTTAATCGAGCAGCGACTAGTACGGAAGCGACGAAACCCTACGTGACTGCCGCTGGCTTACGGGCATTCGAGAGACGCGAGAAGAGCGACGAATCGCCGATTGTTCGTGACATCGAACAACCGGATGTGAAAAACTTTTCACCCGCTTACTCGCTGTGGCAGAACGACGAGATAATGCCGAACGACGAAACAATTGAGAGCGCGACGGACAAATTGACGAGTAAACGAACGCCGAGTTACGTTACCGTGGGCGAAAATCCGAGAATCGAGCAGCAACGAACGCCCGCAAACAACTCCGGCTACGTGCAACATCAGAGATTCGAGAAACAATTGCCGGCGCAGCCACAGAGGGCCGGCTCAGCCTCTGCGACGACGGACGAACGGTACAGCAAAGTGAGCGTCGCGCCCAACACGATGCAGTGAGATGGTCAGAACTCTCTCGCTCTCTCTCTTTTTCTCTTGAGAGAGAAAAAGAGAGAGAGAGAGAGACGGACGGAGAGAAGAACTTGTATAAACGTTACACTTCCGGTGTAGCTGCCACGAGCGAATCAATCGCGAAACCAACTAATTTTATCGAGCTTTGTGTTTCTCACTTTTGAGTCTTGCCGTAGCATGAGTAACGGGGGTACAGTGGTGAGAATGGAGGGTATGAAACGACTACGACGGTGAAAAGGAATCGAAGGGACGAAGCCTTTACCCCTTCCCCTCCCCCCAAGACAAAGGACATTTGAAACAAGTGTGTACAAAAACTAAATGACTTTTTGTAAAATAATTATTAATAACGGGCCCAATTCGCGATGAGGCACTCGATACCTCATAAACGCGTGTTAGGATCATCGAAGAGAAGCTCTTTTTTTTTCTTTTCTTTTGGTTTACCTCGGATACGAGATCTGAAGAATCGAACGAGCGAAAAAATATTTACTCTCGTTCACGATAAAGTTTTCGTAAACTCGTCTTATCAGAAAGAACGTATCGACCAGATTACTTTTCGTCAACAACGAAGTTTTTAAACGTGATGTCCGGCACAGTAGCATTGCTTCGAGGACGTTCTGATTTTTGTCATCAAGCGTCTCCGACGTTACTTTCGGAAAAATAATCTTCGTTGGTTGAAAGAAAGTCATGGATTATTACGAAAATTTGGGAAGCCTGAACGAGAGTAGATACTTTTGGGATCGTTCCGCGTTAAGGTACGAGCATCTAAAAAAAAAAAGAGACTGTCGCTTCTCTTCGAGCGTTCTAATATGTATATTGTAATAGAAAAGAGCGCGAGATTGTAATACGTAAGTTAAGATATTTGATTCGAGTAGATCAGCGAATGTATATTTCAATTGACGGAATCGTGACTTGTGTAGCTGTCGCGAAAAGAGAGAGAGAGAGAGAGAGAGAGAGAGAGAGAGAGAGAGAGAGAGAGAGAGAGAGAGAGAGAGAGAGAGAGAGAGAGAAAAACCGCGGCCGGTTTGCATCGCATCCTACATGATGCAAATCGGACAGCACTTTTTGCGATTCGAAGGGAAAAATCCTTTTCTTTTGCTCGCCCCTGTTGTCCAGTTTGTTATTTTTATTATTGTTGATTTCTTAATTAACGAAACGCGAGGAGCGCCCTTCTACCATTATTGTAATTCTCGCTTCGGAGAATCCGAAAATCATTGAATTTGTTCTTTTTTTTTTTTTTTCTCCTGCAAAATTAATATTTCGCCCCGTCGTACAATCATGAGATCGAACATCTTCTCGGACACTCGTTTTATCAACGATTATTCGTTTCGTGCTTTTTCTTTTCTTTTTCATCGCAAGCGATGGCACGTTGGACGTTCGTAATTTATCACTTCGGGAAAATGGGAGCAATGTTTTGGCAATACAATTGAGAGTGTCACGAAATTTATCCGTTGAATCGGTGCGAAAAGTATATCGAGAGTTTGATCGCTCAATCGAAGACAGGGTTTAACGATTAATTCGTCACGAAGGATACGCAACGATCCATCTGAAGCGTTGCGCAATATTGTTTTCGAAATAACGGAAGAACAAGAGAAAAACTCGAAAATTTGGCAAACTTAAATCGACGCGTCCAATATCGGTGGTGAATGTAAAGACAAAAAAAGAAGAAAAAAAAAAAAAAACTCAATGAAAGCAGAAGTGTGCGAAACTGCGCTTCACGCGACAACAATATCCCACAATTGGGTTTAACTTAGTGATTATAATAGTGTTACACTAACGATAACAAAAGAATCTGCATGCCATTTTTTTCTGAGATGCGCGTACCGAAATACGAAAAACCGAAAAAAAAACTCATAAAAAAAAATATATATATTTCACGTATGCATAATATCTTAAGCTAGTCATTGAGGGGGGATGTACAGTCGTCTGGCTGGCGGGCCTTTTTTTTCTGCCGAGCGAACTCGATGACACGCTCCGCGAATGTCAAAACCCAAAAACCCGTCGCAATATAATCGCCGTAAAAAAGCTTCAAGATTTTCTATTCGTCACGCCTCCTCACCTTTTAAAATCGCAAGGTGCTTCTTTTCTTTTACTCTGACAAAGCCACACTTTTTTTTTTTTTTTCAAGACCATTCGATCGAGCCAATACGTAACGAGACACAGCGGAATGCAATTGTCTTTTTTTTCGAAATCAGAGTTCAAAGAATATTTACCGACCTTCCTTATCCCACAAATTGACACACACACACACACACACACACACACATATTGTGAGGAGAAAAAAAAGGCTGACGCCTCTTGCGATATTGCCATCTATTAGATTAAAAAAAAAAAAAAAACAATTGGATGACAGAAAACATCATTTTTCAAGGGCCGATTTCGGTACGAATGAAATACAATTGTACACAGTTGCCTGAAAATATTGCCCATGACGAGGCGTTTTGTCGAAAAATTTACACGTGTATATCATGAAACTTGGCGATAGAGCGCTCGAAAAAAAAAAAAAAATGCCAAGTATTTGTGACTCAACGGCCCAAACCGAAAAAAAAGCGCATAAACTTATCGAGCTTACATATTGTGTACCCGTACGGATTTGTATCGTTAACGAAGGAGATATTTATAAAAAAAGAAGAAAAAAAAAACAAAAACCCTATGGATAGACGTATGAAAAAAGGTGGTCACATTTTTTTTTTTTTCGTGTGAAAATGATCATCGTCTAAAAGAGGTAAACGATAGGGAGTGTGTAAAACGGTTCGGAAAAAGCCGTTCTTTTTCTTCGCGCTAACGACAACCATTTTTATACATTCAGCGCCTCCGATATTTATCACGAGATTTTGTACGGTTTCGTAGTCTGTGCTATGAAGATGATTCGGCGATATACGATTGAAGAAAGTATTACGTATTTTCGTTTTTCTTGTATTTTTTTTTTTCTCACTCTCGACTTTCAATCACGTGTACGATGCACGATGCACGTGGATTATCAATGATCAATGATTGTGATTTTTCTCCAAACACATTTTTCTTTCCTTTTTTTCTTTGCTCATGCGAATCGCAAATGGATTATTGTCTCTCGTAGCACAGGCTCGGATGAATTAGATCACGGAGAACGGATCTAATGCGTTATAGAATTACATTTCTTTTAGGTTTTAATGATTTTCTTCCCCTCACCCTGTTGTACATAGGCCTATCGTCTCATATATTTTTGTTATATATTTATAAATAAAACGAACGAAGTACTTTATCGCACATTTAGGCTACATATGTGTATGGACGTATATACACACACACACACCATATATATATATATATATATATATATATATATATATATATATATATATATATATATAAACTACCGGCGAAAAGTTTCCGGACAAAAATTCAAAAAAGTTTCGTAACGATTTTTTATGCCATTTCGCTGACTGTTGCCATAAATGAATTTAATAAACGACATTTTGAAGGGGAGGAATTCACCTTCATTCCGTTTATTTTTTTAAATTTTTTACTATTTTTTTTTACGACGAGTACTCTTTTTCGAAAAGGACCATTTTTCACGTTTTTTTTTTGTTCCTTTTCTGGGGGACCGCGTTTGCAGACATTATTTTAATGCATTTCTTTGACCGGAAACATAGAGGGGGAAGCTCAAGCTTCAATTTTTTTTTTTTTAAAGCTTCGTACGATTTTTTTTTCTAAAGATATTTTGATTTTTTTTTTTTAAAGAGACAATATGAAAAATAACGTGTAACGCGAAAACGACAAGGATTCAGGGAAAACCTCAAGATAGTAAAAAGTTTAATCGGTTTTCGTTGAGTTCGCGAGAATTTTTTCAGATTTTTTTTTTTCAAATATTTTTTTTCAGCTATTTTCGACAAAAAATCAAATTTAATTACCGTAACTCGAGAACTAAGGGGTTTGTGGTAAAATTTCAAGAAAGGAAAAAAATATATTTTTCTATTTTCAACGGAATCGAATTATTTCAGATTTTTTTCGACATTTTTTTTCTCGAGTTACGGTAATTAAATCATCGGATTTTTTTTACCGAAAACAGGTGAAAAAAATAATTTCGAAAAAAATCTCGAAAAATTCTCGCGAACTCAACGAAAACCGATTAAACTTTTTACTATCTTGAGGTTTTCTTTGAATCCCTGTCGTTTTCGCGTTACACGTTATATTTCAAATTGTCTCTTAAAAAAAAAAAATCAAAATATCTTTAGAAAAAAAAATCGTACGAAGCTTAAAAAAAAACAAAATTGAAGCTTGAGCTCTCCTCTTTATAATTCCGGTCAAAGAAATGCATACATTTTTTTTTCCTGTAAACGGGGTCCACCAGAAAAGGAACAAAACAAAGGCAAAAAATGGTCGTTTTCGAAGAAGGGTACTTCGTAAAAAAAAATAGTAAAAGATTTGCATAAAAAAACGGAATGAGGGTGAATTCCTCCCCTTCAAAATGCCGTTTATAAAAATTAATTTATGTCAACTATCGGCGAAATGGCATAAAAAATCGTTGCGAAACTTTTTTGAATTTTTATCCGGAAACTTTTCGCCAGTAATAAATATATATATAGTAAACAAAATTACTGGATAATGCATGAAAAACCATAATAATAGTACTAGTAATAATAATGATAATGATGATGATGATGATTAAAATTGTACGTACGTATTATACAGAGGATAATAGAAAGTTTTTCTATCGTTATGATAAAACACACTACACACACGATTTATACGACTCCGTTATTGATCGAGTATTGCCTTATCTCGGAGAATATTGGGCAGCGTTATTGCAGCTCGATCTTTTCCTCGTTATTCTTTCTTTTTTTTCTCTATACGTATAACGGAGAAAATTGTATATTACGGAGTTAGCGTTATTACAAGCTGTCTATAAAAATTTACTTTTACTCGTATTTATCAAAAGTTTATGTCCAGATGATGCGTAGAAAATTACGAAACGATAATTTATTCATTCGGGTGAAAGTGTCGAGATCGACGAGAGAGAAATTATTCTCTGTACAGTCACACTGGTTAAGGTGAATATATTGCAAACACAATATATATCTTTATGCATAGATATGTGACTAGAATTTCATACGGTAATGCAATCTTCTCAGTGCAATGGACCGCAATCGACTGAATTCACGTACATACAATTGTACATGTATATGCTTATGTGTACGTATATATATATATATATACACTACGCGCAACAGTTAAAGGGTCGAGTAAAAGATCCAACATTTCTGGATCATTTTCAAGAAGCTGTATCTCCGCGAAAAATCATCGTAGAGCAAAAATAAAAACAGCAAATTAACGCTACAACATTCTAGTTTTTAGATCCTGAGGTCCAACATTTTAATCGTGAGCGGTTTTTTAGTAATCATAAGAAAACCAACGAAAGAAAAAATTTCAAAATTTTTGCCTGACTTTCAAAAGGTCCACGAACGTTAATATAAAAATTTTCAGTCTTTTCACCGAAATTTTCGTTTAGTTTGATTCTTCCTCTTTAATTTGATCGGTCCGCGAGCTCTGTACGATGATTTTTCGCTGAGTTATCGCCGTTCAAAGCGAAAAAGTCATTTTTGACTTTGGTAATCAATTACTCGGGAACTAATGATCGTAGAGAAAATTCAAGGTGGGTTTTGAAAACTTTAAAGTATCCTCCACGAGGCCTGTTTATTGGTGTACTATACATTTTTTTTTTCGTTGCAAGAATGATAATTGAAAAAAATGTACAAAATGACGTATTTAAGGATTTTTGCTTAACTCGCTATAACTCTGCAAATAACGGATAGACTGAGGATTATTTCGGTTTTTTTTAAACTTTTGAGTATCTTTGATAACCCCACAAAAGACCAATCTCCTGCGATTTTTCTTTCATTGTGTTCTGCAACGTCATAATTTACGTTTTTGTTAAAAATTAAAGGATCATTTGTCCTTGTTTTTATTGATTTTTCAAAGTATAATCTTTTTTCATTAATTGTTGCATATGTTTAACGATAAAAAGGTTCAATAATTGGAATATATATGTATATATATCGGTTTTTTATTTAAAAAAAAAATAGGATCACACTTTTAACACTTAATATGTTTGGATAATTGAAATTTGCAAAACATAAAATTGTAAAAAATGAAAATTTTCAGTTTTGGCAAAGTCGACATTTCTTTTACTTCGTCCACCTGCCGTTTAAAATTAAAAAACGCCTTCGGTCAGTTTTATTATTTTTTTTTTAATGAGGAATTCACTTTCAACACTTCTCAATATGTCTTCATAATTGAAATTTGAAAAACACCAAATTGTAAAAAAATTATTGATAATTTTTTTTAAGCATTTTATTTAAAATTTGTCCGAGCCAAAATTATCCAGTGTGTTGCTGGAAGGTTAATTTGCAAACTACAATTGTTTTTCGCTTTGAGTAATTGGTATGTTAATTGTGCGAGCATGACAAAGCGAGAAATAGCGTTGAACCGAGCTCTCTACACAGGGCCAATCTTTAAATTCATTTTATCTCGGTGGCTTTGATTCTTCGCTGATTGCATTGACAAGCGCATATATCTCAAGCAAGACTCGGAACAAGAAAAAAAAAAAAAGAACAAAAGCTCCCCAAAGTCCAGCACTCGAAATACTTATAACAATGCCCTCCACTTTTTTTTACAATCGATGAGAAATATATATAATGATGAAAGCGGCGAAAGCTACTGCAAGAAAAATATACAAAAAAAAAAGTAGACACTTCTCATCAAATGTTGTACAGATTATTGTAAAATATATTTTTACAATTATTTCGAATTTCATTATTTATTTCTCGATTTTCACGGTGTTTTCCCGTTTGTACAATTTTTAGTATTTACTCTGTGTCTTCGCGTACTCGCATATGACACGCCAATATATGCCATTTGAAACCTTGCCATTTATAATTGATTCTCTCTTGTAAATTGTAATATTTAATGTATTATTTTTCGCTTAAAATGTTTTCTTCAATGCTCATGCTGCTGCACGAATTGGTGAATGAACGTAGACAAGCACGAATGTATCTACAGTATAAAAAAAAAATCTTGACTCCGAATACCAGATATATGCATCAATTTCTTTGTTCATCAGCTTTATTGGCCTTAAGTTTCGAAACAATGTAGTCTAAGAAGTATTTTTTTTTCTTAATTTTTCTCTATACTCGTTGTAACGTTATTTCGACAAATTCTAGACCGTAAGAATGGAAAGTCTGGTGCCGCTGCTGTACGAAGGATTTTTGTTCGGGCAATTTTTGCAACGGAATAACAATTTTTTCGTATTATACGATCGAGCTGATCGTTCGATCGCGATACTTCGACGAGATCTTGTATAAGAGCGTGAAAGATTTATAAAACGATTTTTTCTTTGTTTTTTTTTTTCGTCGCACCGAATTGTCAGCCGGTGACACATAATAAAACGTTCAAATGACGGAAACGAGAATCATAATTTTTTTTTTTACTTTTCATAAATAAGAGCCGATACGATACGACCGAACCCAAATATTTTTGACTGAGAATAATGCTTGTACAGAAAACACATGTTTAGATTTACAATTATATATTAAACATTGATATTACACAAACATGCTCATTTTACACGATGGAGGATATATATTTATTTGGAAGAGAGAATATGAACTAGAGAATATGAAAATAAGGAGTTGTGTACACACACACACACCCACACCAATGAATAGTATGTTTTTCTCCAGCAAGACACTTGAAAAACGGCAAAGCAGCAGAGTGGGACATTTTTTTTAAAAAGATAGAATCTCATGTAATCATGAGGTATTTTGAGAAGCATACGATTGCGAAGATCATGCACACCGAATGAAATTTAAAATAGCAACAGAAAAGAAAGGACCAATTTTTGGCCGAGATGCGCAAATTTTTGTTTATTTAAAAAATAACTTAATTTTCCATTGAATTTTTAATTATTTAATTAAAAAATTATGTAACGCACAGATGGAGGGATCGGATGAAAAATTAGCAAACTACATTTTTTTTTCTTATTAAGTTCATGACGCTTTTATTTCGTGCATTGTCGATAGATTGGAAAAAAATACTAATACGTCAAAATCGATATTCTGATTATCGCGGTGGATGTGAAATATAAATTCTTATTTTTACGAAAAGTAAACGCGGCAGATGGAAATTTTACGGGTCAATTATTAGCCTTTTTTTTCATCTTTTACGCACGATCATTCGAAAATTTGACGTTGCTGCGAGGATCTGTTTTTTTTTTTTTACTTCGATTACGTTATTTCTTATCAATACGGTTTATTCGTATACGGACTATGTTACAATTCATATTTCATGTACATAACTACATACGAATGTAAGTAAACGTTCTTGCATTCCTATAGTTACACGAGTGTCGTCAAACGCGGGAATTGGCAAAAAAAAAATGTTGTCCCACAACTCTTTCTCCAACCATGATTGGAAGGCGAACGCGTTTCTGGAGCGCAGGGTATGAAAACTTGCCTGCCTCTCTCTCTCTCTCTCTCGTACAAACTGTACACGCGACAATCCGTTGTTTCTTCCCTCCTTCAAACATACACAACTTCTATATAGTAATACTTTTCGTAGGCTTACGCGAGGACTGTAGTCAATTCTTAAATTGGCAATCCCTCTCTCTCACTCTCTCTATCTCCCGGGACAATATCGCAATTAAAATGATCTTTCTTTTTTACGATCCATAATAACGAATTCTCGCTGGGTGCATCGCACGGAGGAACTCTTGTAAAAAAAAACGGGATAAATTTTTTGTTGACTTTCGCATCGAAATATACAACCATCGATTACACGTGAGCAGTGAATTATTCTTTTGAAAAGTCAATTCCTACGCAAATACCATTTGTGCAATGCCCGAACGATAAAGTGTACAGGAATCCACGATTTTTTTTTCTTTGCCGATTTGGAAGATACCAGCGTTTTTACATTGGCTGGATAGGAAGGGAAAATTATCCATATTTTTTTTTAGAATTGAATATTATTTATGAACGCTTTTTTCTTTTTGCTGTATTCAATATTTTTTTGTTTTTATGGAACTTAGCGCTATGATTTCCTCATCGGTATGGACATACGGTATCTTGTGAAGAATTATCTGGTTATTTGATACCTGAAAAATGAACATTTCTCGCTCATCATTATCGTCGATGGTCAATTATTTCGATAGACACCGTTTCGTTATTTCCGTTCATCGCCTCCTACTCTCTCTCTCTCTCTCTCTTTCTCTCCGTCTAATACCATTTATATTTGTCAATCGTTGACTTTTAGGCCGTTGAGCGGCTAGGAACGCACCAATTTTTGCAGTCAGTCGTGCACGTTTAAAATCTCGGGCTTGTCGTGGCTTAACAGAGTTGCTTCTCTTTCAATTACCAATGTACAAAGTGATCAGCTGTTACGACTCAGATACCGCGAGAATAATTTCAAGGGATGCGCAAGAAAAGACCCTCAATCTCGGCCAATTAAAAGTGGACATAAAATTTTACGCTCATTTTTTTTTGCACTAAATTTTGCCGCAAGCTTCTTCCGTTTAAAATTTTCAGTGTCGAGCAAGCTACCGGTCGAAGTCACTTTTTATGTACATAAATTTACTTGAGTATACCGACATATATTTTTTACTCCAATCTGCGCTTTTTTTCTTCCACAGCTCAAGAACTCAACATTCTTTCTGTCGATTAACATTTTTTTTTTCTGTCTCCGATCCAACAAATTTTAGAAAGTAAAAATACTAATGTCATTCGGTGTTTTTTTTTTACAAATGCCTGCTGACGACGGGGTTTACTACAGTTAGGTTGAATTTCGCGTCGAGATTCAATATTTCTTCATTTTGTCTATGTATAAAGGACAAAATCTCTGGACGATCGGATCTTTTTCGCGTTCGCTTTACATATTCCTCTTCGTCGTATGTACAGATGCGAAAATTGTTCATAGAAAAGTCATTTTTCTTCTCCTTTGTTCACTACTGGCATGATTTGTTTTTTTTTTTCTCTTCGATCTCCTTTTCACGTTTGTCAACACAATAATACGTAGACGATGAGCGGACACAAACGATCTTCCTTAATATCTTTTTTCGTTTTGTTTTCATCGATTCATATATCATTCCTTCCATTCTCACTCTGTCTCGATCGGCGCTGCCGATATTTCTCGATGCGCTGCGACGCGAAGTGAAAACGTCTATCACGAACACAAGAACAAATACAGAGAGATGGAAATTAACGTAACTCGTTCTTACGTTCACGCCGCATTGGAAACAAAAAAAAATGCTTCAACGTTGCGATCGAATGGGGAGAGTGTACCGAATGTGAACAAAAACAAAATATATATATCTATATATAGCACGAAATTGATCTCGAGCGAGATCAACGCTTAATCGAGAAGAGTTGCAACGAGATGGGAATAAAAATAAAAGGGGGAAAATATGCCATCGAGCAGATTATTTCTATTAATACTTGCTAGTTTCAACGCTTCAGGGATGTTCCGTACGTTTTTTTCCCCCTAGTCCTCGGTTTGGTTTAATAACTGAAAGTAATCAACGATATAGAAAACGAGGCGTCGTTTCATCTCAAAGTATCCACACATCGAAAAAAACCATACACACAATAAAATTCACATCTTACCGATAATAATTGGGCTTGAACGGTCCCGCCTTGTTGAGGCCCATGTACTTTGCCTGTTCGTCCGTGAGTTCGGTCAGATGTGCATCGAACGTGGGTAAATGGAGCGACGCGACGTATTCATCTGTGCGTAAAAAAAAAGAAAAAAAAAAAGAATAAAAAATCGATATCGCTCATCGTGTTGGAACAAAGAACAAATAACGTACCCATCTTCTTGGGGAGCAAATAAACGTCGCTTTTGTATCGTCCGGGCGGTGCATTGAACAGTTCGATGAGTGCCAGTGCCTGCGTCGCGGCGGTTATCGATACGACGAACGAAGGAATACTCGAGCACGAGAGATTTACCAAACGACCCTCGGCGAGCAAAACAATGCGCTTTCCGTCCGGCCAGATCACATGATCGACCTGCGATCGAACCTTTTCCCACGTCAGATCGGGCGTTCGGAGGCTGTTCTGCGTGTCGATTGCAAGCACAAATATTTATTCGAACGAAGCCGCGAATTGTTTTTTTTTTTAATTTTCTAACGTTTCGCGAAATCGAGGCAATCTTTGTTCCTAGAAAAATAGATGAGACTGTACGTACAATGTCTATTTCGGTATTGCTGTGACCCATGTTGCAAACGACGCATCCGTTCTTCATCTTGTCCATGTGTTCTCGGGTTACGACGTTTTTATTGCCAGTCGCCGTTACGACAATATCGACGTTTCTTATGACCTCGTTGAGTTTCATTACTCTGAAGCCGTCCATACTGTCAAGAAAATTTCACACATTCAAGAAATTACATTTCACCCAAACTCGCGCGTCGATCGTCGGTAGTTCGCGTCGATGGTAAAATTTTTGCCAATCTCAAACAGCGCGTAAAGCCCAAAGTTTTGAGCGCGTCTTTGGAACAATCGCGCTTACCTCGCTTGGAGTGCGCAGATTGGATCGATTTCCGTGATATAGACGATGCAACCCAAACCTTTGAGTGCCTGACAGCATCCTTTGCCGACTTCACCGTATCCGCATATAACGACCTGCTTTCCACCGAACATCACGTCGGTCGAGCGCTTCAGGCTGTCGATTATACTCTCGCGACAGCTGTACAGACTGTCGAACTTCGTTTTCGTAACGCTGTCGTTGACGTTCATCGCCGGCACCGAGAGCTTTCCCGCTTTCGACAGTTGATACAATCTGTGCACTCCTGTTACACTCTCCTCGACGATTCCTGAAAAAAAAAAATGCCCTCTTTCAGTTTGTACATTCATTGGAATTGCGTTACAGAAGCAAAGAAAAGAAAAAAAAACCAAACCATAACGTACCCTGAATCAATTTGAACATGGCGTTATACTTTTTGAGCATGAGATGCGTAGCATCACCGCCGTCGTCGAGTATCATGTTTGGTTGCCAATTCTCGGCGGCAACGCATTTGTCGATGCACCACCAGAAGTCCTCCTCGGTCTCGCCTCGCCACGCGAATATGGGATAACCGGTGTGCGCGAGAGCCGCCGCTACCTCGTTCTGGGTCGAATAAATGTTGCACGCGGCCCATCTCACCTGAGCCCCGAGTTCTATCAGGGTCTCGATTAGAACGGCGGTCTGAGCGTTTATGTGGGTACATCCGACGATCTTGGCGTTCTTCAACGGCTGTCGAAAAGTAAGTGCGTTTCGAATAGTATGAAACTATCGTCGCGGCATTTTTTTCACGGTAAGATCGGCAATTGCTCGCGAATGAGTAAGCCGCCTTGGGCTTCGGAGATTCGTCGATAGGGGGGGGGGATTGCGTTTTACCATATCGTCGGCGGCTCGTTTCCGGAGTGCCATTATACCGGGCATCTCTTGTTCCGCGATCTCGATCTCTCTTCGTCCGAAGGCATGCTGATTTATGTTTCTCACGCAAAAATCCGTAAAACCCTTGTCCGTTTTTTGACATTTGTCCCGCGGCGATACGTCGTCCTCGTCCGATGAACTTCCTGTGTAAGACGCTGAGGTTGAACCGCGAACGTCAGTAGAAAAAAGCGGTGTTATTAGTACAGAAAACGAATTGCCCACTCATAGATCGTTCTTGTTTTTTTTTCTCCGTTCGCTTCCGGCCTTATATACGCGAAAAATGTTAAAAATTTTCATTTTTTTTATGTTTGATTCCATTAGCCTGAACGGTTAGGAATATTTTAAGCTTTACAGAATTGAAAAATTCCAAACATTGTTAAAGTTACAGAATTTAGAGCGTAAAAACTTTTATTTTCTTGGAAGCTTTTATTTTCTGGAATTCAATGTGAAAAGGCAACAAAGGAAGCAAAGATTGCCGCCGGAAACGACAAAAAACATGCTCGAGACGTTTTAGATGCCGAGGAAGGCCCCACATATAGCGCAGGATGCTATTGAATAAGGTAAGATTGCATTTATAATAGATACCGCGCGCCCGACCGCCAACTTCAGAGCCGTTTTTCCACGATTCACTTTTTTGAACCTTGTGAAAGTTCTAACTCTTGAACGAAGGTTCAGATCGCTTTGAAATTTTTACAACATATTCTTAGTATCATCACCTATCGTGTGAACCACAGAAACAAAAATTTCAATGACACCAAAAAATAAAAATAAAATACCGACAGAAAATTGAGTAAAAAAATGTTAAGTTTCGAATTTTTATAATAATAATTTTTTTATAATATTGTTGGTTCACACTGAAGATACATTAATTATGCAATTATAAATATGTTCATTTTTTTTTCAGACATCCACATCGATGCCGAGAACTTTCACCATCAATGCGCGCGCAAAAAAAAATACTTTATAATGTTATTTCTCCGCCATTTGTTAATATTTCTCATTTTTTTTACATATACTTAACCACGTGCATAAATGATCTGTAAAAAAAATGTTGTCAATAAATGCGTCATTTTTTTTTAACCGCGTCTAGAAAAGTACCTTCGAAAATCGGCGAAATCGCGTATGCAAGGCCTTCAGCAAAAATGATCGCACTCGCGCAACGCAAGGTTAGTAATGCATGAAAGCAGCTATTCTACGTGGTCAGTGACACGCGGTGAAATGTATTAGAGAAACATAACTTTGGTGATAACACACGAGACAGGCTAATTGATGTGAAAAAAGATTGCTATTCATTTGGAGGGGGGACTTCATACCGGAACTGTAGCTGTCATTGCTGCTCGCCGACAACGAACGGCTTCTGTAACGGCTCGACTTCTTCAGAGCTCCGGATTTGGATTCCTAAAAAATAGGACAATTGTCGTTAGAAGCGCAAGTGAGGTGGAACAAAATCTGGATGACCGAGTGAATGTTTGGGAAATTAGTTGGGAAAGTGAGTTTGCGATGAATCAAATTGGACTAGAAACATAAAAGTGCGAATGAAGCTATATCTGTTTGATTTTTTTTTTTTTTTTTTTTACGTGCGTATTATAGTCTTCGTAAAAGCAAACTTCCCACACAGAAGTCGAGTACGTGCTCGCAACGTGTGCGTAAAAGTTGGAGTTATTTTCAGATATACGTCCCTTCCGTGGGGGAAGATTGGCACCCGCTATCATTCGACTTGTGCAAACATACATTATGTACACTCTTTTCGTTAGCTTACTTTCATTTATTAAAAGCGATTTGTTTTATTTTTTTTTTTTTTGCGGGATGGGAGTTTAGTGCAAGGGGTGAACGCGCGGGGCAGCTTGACCCGCTAAGTATTTCCATTCTATAGGAAGGACGAAATAATTGCTTCGAGATATATATTCGTGTGAATCACTCCGGATGTCCCGTCGCAGCTTGGACGCAGCCGGAGATGCGCCGTATGGCCAAGAATTTCGAAAAGAACTCTTGAAATTCAATTGTCGTGCAAAGAGAATTTTTTTGTTTTTTATTTGTCCACCTCTAGCGGCATTTTTTTCTTGTTTTTTTTTTTTTGCTTCTCAATTATACAGCGAGTCCCGAATCTCGAGACGTTGTCGCAACGGCTCTCGTTACAACGAGGCTTCTGTATAATCGAGGCGATACACGGATGCTTCATTCTTTTTACGTTTCGTACAAACGGAAGGATCGAAGCAATCCTCGAGGAGGAACGAGCATTTTCTACGGCAAGAAAGGTAATAAAAAATTATTTTACTCTGCATTTTTCATACACAAATATTTCTTACTTACTAATTTTGTTCTCGGGCCGTGAAAGGCATTATTTGATGCCTCTAGGCTCTGAAATCACAACAACCACCATATCACAGTTTCAATTCGAACGGAGATTCAGAGTTCCGTAGCCGAGTTTTTTTTTTTTTTTTTTTTTTAGAGCTTCCAATAGGAACATGGCTTTGCAAGAAATTTCAATTAAAATCGCCATAATCTTAAACATTTTCTCTTTCATTTTTGTACGTATCGCTTGAGGGTGATCGAAGAAAAAAAAAAGAGAGAGAAAAAAAAAGCAAGCGCGTGTACAGAGACGGATACTTCGGAAGATAAGGAAAGGCTCGTTATCCAAAACTAATGAAAATTCTTTCCAGCTCGATTATGAAACTCATTAGTGACGTTCCGCGCGTCGTAATGTCCTTTTAACAGCTGTCGCTTCATTACCATCGGATATTCAATGACGAACTGAGACAAAAAAACAAACGGAGCGTGAGATAAGAAGAAAAAAAAATTGAAAAAATTCCATATCCCGTTAGGTGATACGGTAGCAAAGTGCAATTTGAGGCTCGCCTATTGTCTACATCTAGTTCTGACGCAACATCGATGCATAACTCATGTTCCACAAATAATAACACATCGGTTCAACTAACATGAGTATAAGGCCCTATATGTTTCAAAATAAAAAAAAGCATTTCGATATTTCACCACATTTATGTTCTGTGTACGATCGAGAACGTGCATTAGTTATAAATATTATTTCCTAATGGATCCGAGCTGAGATGTATTGCTGAATTCTGATTTCTTTCTTTTTCTTTTTTTTTAAAATTTCGGGATAATGGGAATCGATAATGAAAATTCAACGTTACAAAAGAGGTACCGAGTAGACGCGTGCCTCCATTCTCATGTTCAAAATATATTTAAGGTATTCCTTTCGCGTTGGGCTGTATTTTGTGGGCGCATGTGCAGGGCCCTTCCGAATCATTAATAAATAACAATAGCCCTTGATATAAGTTACAATCAATTATTATACACAATGATAAATTGGAGTCTAAAATTTTGCATAAATCTTCGATAAATTTTTACATTTTCTCTGTAAATGTAAAGTTTATGAAAATTCTACGCTCAGTGACTTTTTCATAAGTTTTATCGTTATTATTTTCTTCAGATCTTTGATGATACTCAGTTTTTATTGTCGTTCCGGAATCTTTACGAGCTTTTACATACGTAGAGCAGTTCACATCAAACATCTGATGTTATTTAGTACAGTAATACCTTGACTTAAAGTACTTCGATGTACGTAGTTACGGATTTTTTTTTATTTGGCAAAGGTGCCGCCCGCTAGACTGGTATTTTTAGTCTTTGGTCCCAATTAAACAAAATTTATACGTTTTTCATGCAAAGTTGCGTACCCCTTAAGCAACTTTTCACGTAATGTCGAGGTATTACTATATATAAATTATTAGATAGAAATGTAAAGACCGAAACTTAAAAATGATTTTGAAAGTCGTAATTTTTTGTTGAACGTTTGATAACTTGGCTTGAAATTTTTCCAATATACTCGATTGTATTTTTACTTGTAAACGAAAATCAGTTGATTGTTAAATATATGGGCAAGAGTACGATATCCGAGATGCCAAGATTTGACGGTGAATTTAGGGTCATAGAGTCCAAATAAACAAAATGTGAAGAGTGGTAAAAGTTAATATTTCGCTTATTTTGCGTTAAAATTAGCATTTTTCGTTAGTTATCGAAAATGACGTTTCTTTTTTGGAATTTAAAAATTTCAAGGAACATCAGGCAAGGTAACTTGGAAATATATTGTTTCAGCAGTGTCTCAGAAGCCAAAAATGTATTTTAAATACCGCTACCATGTTTTCCTTGCTTATAGGTGCGACTAGACAGAGAGTAAAGTAGCACTTTTAATCGCTAGAAGTCCGAAGAAGGATTAAAAGCATACGGTTCATCCCTCTTTCGGACTTGGAAGGCTACAAGTTTATGTAAAATATATTGTTTAGTAATTTGGTGTAGTAATAGTATGGAACAATTCTTATTGTTATAAATAAACAAAGAATATAAATAAAGCATTATAATCTCAAAATTTATGTTGAAAATCATATAGATACAGCGTTCAGTGTCTTTGAGGGGGCTCCGCCGCCCCCGCAAGGGGCCCTGGCCCGTGTCCTGCAAGGGGGTTGCATCCCCCTGATCCCCCATCCTCCACTGGCAAACACCTTTCGCCCGTGATACACCTTCTACGTACATAGCATCTTCCCAATAGAGAAGCTCGGAAAAAATAGTATACTCTATTAAAGTATAACTTCTTGGGTCTCAGCCAAATAAGAGGCAAACTTTTTGCCCTTCAGGCAATACTAAACAAATACTTTTCGAAGCTCAGCCGGTCAATTTTCATTATTTGTGATAAAATAAAGATATTGTACCCATGAGCCAACAACTATCATTCAATTTTGGCGTTTGCCCAATTATCCCTAAAAGTGCTCATAATTCCTTAAGTAAGCCGAAACGGCAAATGTTTTATTGTCGAAATTCTCATTATTTTGGTTCAAATATCAAGAATCAACGGTCAAAATTTGGCGCCTCGGATATCGTACTATCCCCAATGTATAGGTTCGCGAAAGGAATACCTCAAGCTCCTAAAAAAGCACAATCTTCTTTCGTCCGGATGCTACAAGGTAAGAAAACGAGAAACGTTTTTTTAAGACAAATACAAACTGGTCGAGACGACTGTGCTAATAATTTTTTGTTCACAAGCGTATCTATTAATGGACAGTGACTCGTCACGATCCGCAAAGAAGCTACTAATAACGTCCGAAAGAAATTTGACGATTTAGGAGTCTCTAGCGAGTCGGAGGCATTTATTTATCAACATATCCGGACATAACAAAGGATATTCTTTAGAGTATAATCGCCGCCGATGCTATTCCGTCTCATAAGAGTTTGTCAATGTCGATCGTAGCGAGCAACAAAAGATCCCGCCAGACCGAATACTGTTTCTTAGCCACTCTTCTTTTAATTTGCCTCCGCCAAGGTTTCGCGTTTTTCATCAAAGACAATTGCCAGGACTGAAGACATCTCAGAAACAGGCTCTAAATGGACCAGAGCGAACTATTGTTTGTACATTATCATTTTAATGCTTCGCACTCACAAGGGAATAATTACGTAAGGCGTACGCACGTGATCGTTGACACAAGGTCTTAATTTGAATGTGCAATTAGGCCAAATGTAAACGCGAAATAGAAGATAACGCGAATTAACAGAACAAAAGGCAATTCCAAATGTTCCTTTGACGATCGTTCGAAAAAAAATTTCCTAATTCTTTAAAAAAAGAAGAAAAAAAAAACGTTTACGCTGTCTCTCGCGGTAGACAGTATCAACACAAAACGATGCACATTCGCGTGTGAGGGGCGGTGGGGGGGGGGAGGGCGTTATTACAAAGCTATGTCAATTCCTTTTACGCTACGATCTCGAGGAAAAAAAAAAACAAATTAATTGATTTTCCGTGTAGTATGAATTGTTGCGACAATATTACCTTGGTACTGGCAGCAGGATCGGTTACAGGGCCATCGGTGACACCTTCTTTTCCGGAGGATGTCGTGTTTGGACCGTCTCCGCTGTCGGCCATCGTGAATCTAACAGCCAAACACGGGGGCCGCACATAGGAAACTGGCATCCCGTAGGTACGGCGTCTCGCGTGTATCACGTGACTCTCAAGCTCAGCTGATAAGTAAGATCATGGAGGCTAGAAGTAGGAGGAGTCCGAACTCTTAAGGCCCCTCTACACTACTCGTTCGAAGTTCCTCGCCGAAGTACTCGCCGAAGCTAGCCGAGTACGAGGAGCGTTACCACACTACTCGCTTCAACTTCGCGAGAACCCGTCGCTTAACTTCGCGAGAACTCGTGCTCGCGACTTCGGCCCTTTGACTCGGCCCAAAATACCAACACCGATCGGAAGTCGCCCGAAGCGAAGCAAAGCGAAGCAAAGCGAGGCGAAGAAGCACGAAGTGCCTCTCTACACTCTCGTCCTCGCCCAACTTCGATTAACTTCGCGAGTAGTGTAGAGGGGCCTTTAAGGCTGGTTCTACAATAAGTCGCTTGTCAGTGTCGGATGTCGGACGCATGCGCGTCTGCGATGTTTACGCCAACTTTACGCCAACCGACATCGCAGGAGCGCATGCGCCCGACATCCGACACCGACAAGTGACTTACCGTAGAACCAGCCTAAGCCCGTTCTACAATAATTCGGTTGTCGGCGTCGGATGTAGCGCGCATGCGCTTCTGCAATGTTTACGCCAACTTTACGCCAACCGACATCGCAGAAGCGCATGCGCGCGACATCCGACGCCGACAACCGACTTATTGTAGAACGAGCTTTATGGACAGATTTGAAAAAAGTGACTGTAAAAACGCGGGCAAACAGTAATGGCGCCACTATCGGTGAGACCTCGAGAAGTGAGCTGCGTGTGACAGAGACGGAACAAATAAATCATGAGAAGTGAGCTGTGTATGAGGCAGTATTGTGTGTATCCCAAGTAGTAATTTTCAAAAAGTTGTCCAAGAGTCAGCTAAACGGGTACCAAATGTCCGCCCGAAGGTTACCTCGAAGTTAACAATCATCCAAAATGATAACTGTTGGACACATGATAACTTGTAGGTAACTTCCAAGCGGACATTTGGTGTCCAATTAGACAACTTCTGGGAAATTATCTGGAAATTGCTACCTGGGATATTATCGTATTTGCTGGTATTTGCCATGGAGGATAGGATGCGGATTCCATCTCTCTTACACGAAATGCATACGTATAGCTCACTTCTCGGGTCTTAGCAATAGTGGCGCCATCCCTGTTTGACCACATTTTTGTAACTTTTGATATACACAGTTCGGACTTCTCTACTCTAGCCTCCCTGACTAAGATTACCAGAGGCGAAACGAAATTCCTTATTCCTCACCAGTCTAGGGATTTTCGGTCCGGAGGAATGGGCTTCCGGTTCAACATTAACGTGTTTTCTTCGTTCGTCACAACGTGGTGTTTCCGTAGTCCGAAAACATATTCTTATAATGTTGTCATCGAATGGAAAAATTAATTGAAAGACGTGAAGTCTACCGATCGTTTTGATAAACGATCAATTTGACCTTTGGCTCATCAACGTATCTTTGTAAATATTGAATTCACGGGTATCGATTCGTTCCGAAGTGAACCGGAAACGCCATCACTGCGCGTTTCAAGAGAACTTCCGCGAGTATCCGCGTCCGCGGTGCACACGTGCGGCTGAGTCCTCTACAGCGTATATGTTGTGTTGAATTTATAGTTATAAATAAAGAAGTGTTGATCACAGAATGGGTAGACCAGGTAATTGAGATTGTTACGATTATTCGAAAATTAAGTTTGCGCAAATTAGTTTCGGATTAATTAGCGCGTATGCGTTGTCACGAAAAATGGAGCGGCGTCCCGCACCTCGTTGACGACCATAACCTACAAATTCCAAATGTTATTTTTTTTTTGTTTCTATAACATTCACATAATTATTTTATAAATCGTGAATTGATCGGTTGAAAAAAGAGAAAAACAAATCTGTAAACATTAATTTTGATGATGGAATATTTGGATCGTACGTGGCGCTATTTGGGCGATTAACTTTTTGGAATATCGATTTCACGTGCTTACTCGATACACGTGGGCAAGAGCGGGGCGCGGAACTCGGAATTCCAGTGAGATAATCGTTTGTTTTACGTCCGCCGCGTCGATCCGTGGCATACATTAGAGCCAGGCCGGTCAGTTTGTCGCCAGCCTGGTGTCGAAGTCATGCGACATTGAACTACAAACGCCCGCATCTTACGATGGGAAATATTCTCACCGAGCGGCGTTTGTTACATTCCAAGTCAGCAATTTTTTTTTTCCATATCGACGATCGATAGCGCCGGAAGTAATTTTTTTCCTCCCACAGGTTTCTCACCCGCCGGCGGCGGCGGCTTCAGAGGCGGCAGAGGAGGCGGCGGCCGTGGAGGTAGCGGCGGACGTGGAGGAGGTCGCGGTGGAAGCGGCGGCGGAGGTGGATTCCGCGGCGGCCGTGGCGGACCGGGTGGCAGCGGAGGACGCGGAACTCCCAGGGGCCGAGGGGGTCGCGGGGGTGGAAGAGGACGCGGCGGAGGAGGATTCAAGGGCGGCAAGACTGTGGTGATCGAGCCGCATCGTCACGAGGGAGTCTTCATCGCCAGGGGAAAGGAAGATGCCCTTGTGACGTTGAATCTGGTGCCTGGCTCCGAAGTTTACGGAGAAAAGAGAATCAGCGTGGAAGTAAGCGCTCGCAACTATCTCTCGTCGTCACCGTCGAAAATTGTTGGAAAATTTGTATTTACGATTCGAAATTGGAATTTTTCAGGGTGAAAATGGCGAAAAAATCGAATACAGAGTGTGGAATCCCTTCAGATCGAAGCTGGCAGCTGCGATTCTCGGCGGTGTCGATCAAATTCACATGCCACCCGGCAGCAAAGTATTGTACCTCGGCGCGGCTTCCGGTACAACGGTGTCGCACGTTGCCGATGTCGTCGGTCCGGTACGTCACGGCAATAATAAACGATAAACGATAGTCCGATGCATACATTAGAGCCAGGCCGGTCCGTTCTCGCCTACTTGGTGTCGAAGTAATGCGATAAAAAACTATGATTTCCGTGTAATTTAAGTACGGTATCTCACTACCGAACGATCAATCGGATTCATTACACGCGACTTTTTCATCGAAAAAGAAAATTGAATTAAGCGCTTCGATCTTGAAGGATTTTCGTCACGTTTGCAGGAAGGACTCGTCTACGCGGTAGAATTTTCTCACAGATCGGGCCGCGATCTCATTAACGTAGCGAAGAAACGAACGAACATTATACCCATAATAGAAGACGCGAGACATCCCCACAAGTATAGAATGTTGGTCGGTATGGTCGACACTGTGTTCGCCGACGTAGCACAGCCCGATCAGGCCAGAATCGTCGCTCTCAATTCGCAATATTTCCTCAAGAATGGCGGACACTTTGTTATCTCGATTAAGGTCAGTTAACTACAACGCTCTTTGATTGCAGTTAAAAAAAAAAAAACAATGTTCTGCCGCGATGACTAATTCGTATACGTTTGTCATTTTCAGGCGAGTTGTATAGACTCTACCGCCCAACCGGAAGCCGTGTTCGCGGCCGAAGTTAAAAAGCTCGTTGCCGACAAACTGAAACCCCAAGAACAGATAACCCTAGAGCCTTACGAGAGAGATCACGCCGTCGTCGTGGGCTCGTTCAGGCCACCCGCCAAAGCCGCCGCTTGAAAATTACGTTAGAACATAGTGACTAGTTGGATCAAGTTCAAATGAATATTTTTCCACATTTATTTTGTAAAGATGCGATAAAATCAGCAAATTCTTCGGCGTTTTTTTTTTTTTTCTTTTTTTTTCTCAACGCCGTCTGCTCCATGCAAATCTTACCGGGATTTCCCAAATTTCGATGTACACTTCGAACTGTACATCCTCGGTACGGTTTTTTACGCTGTTACAATTTACTTTCCGTATTTTTAATAATAAAAAAAAATTACCATGGAAACAACAGTATACGTCTTCCGAAGTTCCCTGTAAATCCTAATTTTTTTAAAGTTCTATAATTATGCATTTCCCAAACATTTTCGTCCCGCTCCGAAGCACACCGTTTTTTTTCTACGGTTGTTGGGACTTTGTCGTTAAAATTATTAACGAATTAGAGAAAATTTATCGTTTTTCACGCGTATGAAAGAAAATTCGCAATATTTACAATTGGACAAAGGACTGTTGCAATTTTCCAAGTTCTTATGAGGAAGTTCAAATTCGAGATAATCTCCCCTTCGCGGATGAACGTTTTTGAACTCGTTCAACAAACGCGTGTGTGTGGGGCCTTGGAAATTATGGAAACAATTGCACGATCGCACATGTCATTCATCCGTCAAACTTTTCCTCTAAATTCTGGCCTATAAGAGTAATCGTAGAAATTATCAAGTATCAAAAGAAGCAAGAAGTATGTCGAAAAAAGGTGATGCCTGTGTGCTTTGCAAAAAAAAGAAACTTCGACGCAATGGACTATTGTAAATAAATAAATGTGTTCGTTGATTCAGGCAACGAGGGTGTGCCGAGCAATTCCGTGAAATTCGAGAAGAGCACAACGAGAATGTCGCAACGCGGTGGTTACGCGAGAATGAGGAGCCACGAGCGATTGACCGGTGGTGCAGACGCCAAGAGCAAATCGAGCGTCACCTCGAACAAGTCAGTCACCGAGACCAATCCAAAAGTGACTCCTGTAGGTTCGGAAATTTCGAGCGCGGAGCCGGAAGCTGAGGAGGAAATCAAGTCCAGTCACGAGGTATCGAGTCCTCATCTCGAAGAAAAAATAACTGGGTAAGAGTCTGTGCAATGTTTCACCATTTTCGAAAACATTAATTTTGTAAAATCGTGTTTTTTTTTTGTTGCTCGCAGGGACAAGAAAGTGAACGAAATGATCGACTACGTCATCCACAATCTACAGGAAGCTGGAAAAGCGTTGGCGTCGCTCGGAGAGAATTTTGAACACGAATTAAAGGTTGAGCCAACAGCCACGAGCGATTAAAACAAAAATGACACGTTCTCTTGAAACTGCACGACGAGCCAAGCCACGATCGAACAGTAAAATAGACATAGAAAGAAGCATAATGCTAAAAGTTTATTTTTTAACGGATACATAGGTGAGCGACTTTACCATAAATCGAATTCTCGTGGCGATACATTTCCAAGCATACTTTTCATTGCCATTTTTTTTCTTGCAATGGCACATAACGTTATATTTTATTTTATTCATTTTTTCGATTAATTCAATTAGTCGTTCATTTATTTTTGGAACAAAGCCACCCGAATACGATCAATACGCAATTTCCGTTTGATACTTTCCAGTGGTACGTCGCTCGTCTAAAAGAAAAAAATATGAGAAATCTGTTATTACCGAATTGTGCGAGCATCGCTTATTTTCATAATGAATATATCCTTTATTCGTAATGTCTCGGATCGGCCTGTGAAGTTGATGCTTGTCGACATTATGGGGAAGGTCCAGAATTGGGTGAGCCTCGCGCAGATACGTCTGGACGCGGCTAGAAATGATCTCGACAGTTTGCGTCGGGAGCTCGGATCGCGATCGGACGAGCTCGCTTCGAGGGATCGCGAGATCGCGGATCTCAAAGCAAAATTGAACGAGACCGAGGTGTCAAAGATCGCTTGTGAGAAGGCTCTGGCAGAGGCGAGCGAAATATATATACATCTATATCCTAACTAATATTATCAATCTGACTTTCCGTCTGTCTGTCTGTTTACTCAAAAGGGGGCCTTGCCAGGCACGCAATCGATTTCGGGACGTCCTTTAAGAGTAGTGTAGGGTTCGGTTCCAAGTGTCACCCCCCAGCCACCGTTCACCCTGGTGGGCCCTCGTTTTCGCGAAAGCGACCAAACAAAATTTGTGTGACGATTTTTGAACCTCGAAAATAAGAATTATCGAAGCGGCGCGATAGCCTAACGGTTAAGGTCTTCGGCTAGTACGCTGCTGGTTTTGGGTTGGAGTCCTGCTACCGCTATTTTTTTTTCATTCGAAACGCTTGTAAACATTTTTATTTATTTACTTTAATTTAAATCCAACTTTTTTACATTGCGTTTAGAATTCTTGCCCGCGTGATTGTAATTACCGTTTCAAAAATTTTGTATATGCAATTTTTTTTTCTTATATTCTTCATCTAGTTTGAAATTGTCTCTAAAATCTTTCCCCACTTTGATGGAATTCCGTTAGCAATTGCCCTTATATCCTCCATCAAACAGATTTTTGGCCATCTCGATTCCTCCATCCTCAGTACCTCTCTTATGTACCTTAACGCTCTTTCTCTTATCAAATAGGCCATAGTTGGCACTCCCAGCTCCCTTCTCCAAATATAGTTTAGTGTTGTTTTAATTACTCCTCACGCCATTTTACAGTATCTGCTCTGTATTCTTTCAAACACGCTAATTTTTCGTATTCCCCAAATCTCTACTCCATACATTGCTCCTGCTTCTAGGATCGTTTCTAACAAATAGAGTCCTCTATCATATCTCTTCCCGCTCTCTTCCATATCCCCCGTACTATATTTGCTGCTTTTTGTGTGTTTACCGGCCAACTTTTTTCCGTTTGCCCAAATTGAGTTTTTGCATGTGAACCAGTACCCCAAATATTTAAACTCCTTCGCTATCTGGATTTTTTCCCCTTTGAGCTTCCATTCTTCTTTCTTCTTACCTTATCCCCCATTCCCAAAAATCATTATCTTTGTCGTTTTCGCATTTATTTCCATCCTCTTACTGTCTGCCCACTTTTCAAGGTCCTTTATTATGCTGCTTAAACCCTGAATAGAATATAATATCACATATTTTACTAAATTCTGAATGACGTATGACAGCTTTTAATAAAAATAATCCATTAAGGGGTATTTTAACACAAAATGTGAGATCCACGCAGACGAAGTGGCGGGTAGAAGCTATTATATATTTATATATATATACATATTGATTGAAATTGTCTATGGGACCTGTCTTGAATTTTGAATTCCTTGGATGAGAGAAAAATAGGTTAATTAATGAATGAATTATTTTTTAAATTAATTTATATTATTAATAGATATATTTTAAAATTATTATACAATTAATAAGTGAATTGATACATTTTTTATGGGACCTGCCTCAATTTTTTCTTTCTTAGATGAGAGGAAAAATCCATCGAACCAAATCAATTTATTTATTAATATTTTCCGTCTCTACAGAACATTCAGAGAAGCGGTTCAATGCTTCAAAGTTCTTCGGCGAAAACTTTCGTGCAGCTGGCTGAAACATCGGACGATCCTGGAGAGCCTTCTCAGTTATTCGGCACGCAACCTAGCGCTCCAAGCGCTCCCTTGGACGTTGATCCCAGGGCTGAATATAGCGCTGAACAGAATAAAAGGCTGAACAGCGCTGAACTTGACGCTCGAGTTGGAGTCATATCAGGGGAAGTACCACTCGGAGTGGGTTCTTTGGGTGGGGAAGTACCACCCAAAGAACTTCTGTCAGGTGCGATCGCATCAATAATTTCAAGCCCGCAGTTAGAAACGTCTCTTTTTTTTTTTTAATCGCATCAATAACACTTCGACCCATTCGTGTCTTAGTTCCGGGCGCCCCAGCCTCGGCCAGCCAAGTCGAACGGCCTCAGGACAAAGGACAACCGTCGCAGCCTGCTGAAACTCTGGATTCGGGACACACCGGCCCCGCGAGTACTATCGACGTTGCCGTTCAGTCTGGTAGAGTCAGAGACAGGCCAAAGCACTCCTCCGACGTACGTGGAGCATCTTCCAATTGTTTATGATAAACGGAGCATTTTTCTTTCTCGAATTCGCAAATCATTTTTGCAAACGAACACGTGTACAATTCGCGTTTAGTGAAGTCAATGTTTAATCGATGCAACAGCTCGAATCGGAGGTGTCAAGATTGAAGAAAGAGAACGAGAGGATCATAAGGGAGAAAAATGATTACGAGAACGCTATTCAACGGGCTCTGCTGCGGGGAGTTTCTTCATTGAACGCAGAGACACTCAGAGTCCTGAAGTGTCCACCGGGTCCGTGCTACGCACCCTGCCGGGCATCCCTCCCGCCCGTAAACAGCGTGTTAGTTCGATAAAACATTTCACAACGCTCTTTCAATTTAGAAAGAAACAAAAAACACAAATTGACCATTGGTTTATTGCAGGGAAACGATGACGGTATGCATGTCGAAGAAGACGTGTGACAATTGGACCCCTCGAGGCTGCAAAACTGCGAGTAACGCGACCCAATTGACAAATGGAAATAATCGAACAAAATCTAACGTGGCGACGGTTCACGAACAGGATAACAATTACTCGAGTACAAAGATGTCGTCAATTGGTATCAACAGAGCATGCCCGAGACAGAAGAAATGCTCGGTGACGAGTAACTCCAGTATGGTCTTTCTTCTTCATCAGGCGGAAGCTTCCAGCGTTTGCGCGCCCAGCAACACATCGAGGACTCGTCCTTGTGCTCGTGCGAAATTGAAAAAACACGACAATTCGTTGTCGGTAAAAAAACTGGGATAAGGCCAATAAAAGAGATAAAAAACAGTTTTAAAATATAAATGTAACTTTTTTTTATATATATATATATATAATATACTCATTTATATATATAACTATATTTATTACAATAATATCCCGAAGTATGTCGTAAATATTTATAAACCGTTTGTCGTTTCGCTGTGACGTGAAACGACACGCGTGCACACATGCATGTCGTTTCTAAATCGAGCTCTTGTCAAAATTATACAGTTAAATATTTCATAACCGACAATCTTTAAGAACACAATAAATTTTCAATCGTACGGTAGAATTTTCGTGGAAATCGTCGACATTGGCTTCTTCGCATCGGCAAACTCTACAATTTAGTTGAACGAAAAAAATAATAGACGGATAAATTCCATCGAAAAAAAATATATATACATGGGAGAGTAGGGCACAATGTGTCACGGGGCACAGTGAGCCACATGCGGTTTCTCGGAGCTCTGTAGCTCGTAAATTCCGAAATTTTATGCGTTGGACCGCGATTTATATTAGGTTTCGTCAAGCCTAGAAGAAAGTCGATAGCAGCTCACGAAGGATTATTGAAAAGGAAAAATTGTTTTGAGGCTTGGTAAAATATTTCGCTCGCCGGGAAAACGTAAAATATAACGACATTTTCTGTAGCGACTTCGGTTTTTGGTCGTAATCGATAGTTTTATTATTTATGATGCACTCAGTGATTTGTTTTTCCATTCGTAGTTTAATTAATAGTTATTTTCATCGATAATAAAATATTTTACTAGTGGGGTACAATGTGTCACCGAGTGGTGGGGCAAAATGTGTCGACTCCCAATGAGAAAACAAAGAAGTGACGACGCTCCGAGGAAGCGCAATCTGTCACGGGCAACTGTCAACCACATGCGATTTCTCACAATTTTGTAGCTTGTAAAATCCGAAATTTTTTTGTTTTGGTCCGCGATTTATATTAAGTTTCGGCTGGCCTGAAACAAAGTCAATAGCAGCTCACGAAGAATTATTAAAAGTACAAAATTAATTTGAGGCTCGAAAAAAAAAAAATTTTGCTTTGCCGGGAAAACGTCAAATATTGTATGAAAATGTGTTATCTGTGTATGTATGAAAATGTGTTATCTGTGTTAGGAAAATATGAGCTTCAACCAGCTCGTTGTACCCGACGTTTCGCAGCACTTGACACACTGTACCCATCTATCTGACACATTGCACCCCACACGTGGGGCACAACGAGCCAATCCGCAAATTTTTTTTCGAACCCGTTACTTCAGGCATTTTAATCTTTTTGCAAAAAAATATGGTAGCTTTGTTGTACGCCCGAAGGTCTATAAAATCGGTTATGACCTTTTTTTTTATTCTTAATCAGACTACTTTGGTAAGAGTAAAAATTCGATAGAAAAAAAAAGTCACACACTGTGCCCCACCTTCCCCTGTATATATCATTTCCCTTTTGTTCCCCTATTTTCAATGTCACAATTTATGCGAGTCTGTTGGTTCGAGAAACTGAGAAGTCGCGGCTGTAAAAGTGCCTCGTCGTCTCAACGTTCCCCAATTGTTTTTCTGTTTACTGAAGGTGAAAAAGAACTGTGAAAATTCTACCAAATATCGGGTCCCTCTGCGATCAAAAACGCTACGATCATTCTCATTCGCATTTTCGTGAAACGCAAAAACTTTCGCAACGCGCTTAACTGCCAGAGGGGGAATACTCGTCAAAGAATAGAACACATTTGAATAGGAATTAAAAAAAAATATATAACAATTGCTATGTGGCGGTGGATGTGGACAAGAACGGTAATTACGCTCAGTTACCCTTGAAATAGATATATATATATATATATATATATATATATATCATTTGTACCTACGGCAATGACAATAATATATTAATAACGGGTAAATTGATTTAAACAATTAACAACGAATGTGCGATTGATCACAAAGGCACGATGAACGGAGCATCTGCGAATGGCTGGGTCGCGAAACGCTCCGGGATTTCGGCCCCACAAACATACACATTATACTTTCATGAGCCTCTGGCTTCATCGGATCTTATCGCGGCGCTCGCAGCTCGTCACGATTGGCTCCTATGATTTTCTTCTCGACTCTATAAGTCTTTTAATTTTCTTTTTCTCTACTGCGTAACTTCTAATAATATGACGCTATCGATCACAATATGTGACGAGAACGACACATACCAACACCCCTCCGCATCTCTTCGACCACAGGGATGGCCACTTTCGGAACGAAACATTATTTTCAACATGCACCGAGTGACACGTCGTAAAAATTCTTATATCCATTAAAGAACAATTATCAGCGATGATTCACGCCTGTCGCGTAAACGTCAACTATTTCACGCGAAACTTTCGTTCCAATAGTGTCCATTCATTCGGCCGATTTTTCTTTTTCTTGCCTTTCTGGTCGTTCACGTGCGAGAGGTTCATTGCAAATTGCTTCCTAAAATCTTGTCAACTTTTTCGAACGTTGATGCCTCGTGTATGCTCGCGACACGCTTACAACGGAAAAATGACACGTTGAGGCGGGCAAGCACTTTAGATGCTTCAAAAAATCATTTTTTTTTTAAATTTCATAAATCGTTAGCAAAATATCTTAAGAATACACCCGGAAAATTTGAAAAGAATAGTCAGATTCCCTCTAACGGTATGTATATAAATAATAAAGACTCTCCGCTCGAATCCCAAGCGCGCTCAGGCATCGACGAGTGCTCAGTTGTGAAACTTTAAGGGCTTACATACACCTGGGTAAGGCAAAATGATCGATTTTTCAAAAAGGTGCTCATTCGAAAGAATCCTTTGAGTGTCTACCCTGAAGATTTCATAAGGAAATTCGCAGTAATGACGAAGTTATAGCGTTTTGTAACTGACCGGGTGAGCAACGACTAACGGTTGTGGCGCAGGTAGACGCGGCCTTTTTTGCCATCTGTTTGACTATGAGTTTGACTATGAATGAGATTGACAGAGCAAAAAAAAGATCTAATGGAAGCGTCAACATCTAAGATCCGTCATATGGCCCAGGAATCGACGATTTCATGTAAGTTTAAAATAAACCAGTTATTTCAGTGTGAAGTGTACTCAAAACTCTAAACGCGTTTTACTCGAAACAGTGTTTTGAAAATCGGTACCAGAAATATCGCGGCAACTACTGGACCTATCGGGATCAAGTTTTGCACAGTTATGTTTCACACAATAATCTAGTAATTATCATAGTTTTTTTTTCATCATAAGTACTGAACAATTTTGAGGCGAAAAATCGCCTGTTTTATTCCAGTGACTGCCATGACGCGAAAAAAAAAAAAATTTTAATTCCGGCTCGATAAGTACTAGTTTTATCTATCTTCTTTAAGAAACAAATCTTTTTTTTTTTATAAAAAATGGCAGAAGCACGTCTGGTACCGCACACGCTGTCAACAAAAACACGTCCCAGGAAAACGACTTAACTTTTTTACCGTTTGAAATTTTTTAACCAAATTTTCACACAATGTAGATAAAATGTCATTAAAATGTATATCATGGTTGTTCGATAAAATTCAGTTTTATACACAAAAAAAAATCTTAAACATTACTTTTAGCCGTCTCGGGTGTATGTAAGCCCTTAAAGGTGTTTTTCTCGAAAAGACATTTTTTCAATTCGCGGGAATCACAACTCAAAAACTAATTGATGGATCATCTTCGAAATTTGGAGCACGTTCACATAATATAATTTATTAAAACATGAATCTAAAGTTGGAAAGATTAGATTGTTTGAAATATATTTATTATTGTAAAATGCCGGGGCAAAAAATGCTAAAAATCGATCATTTTTTTTCAAACACGTTCCGACATTCAATTCTCGATTTTTTTTTCCAAAATTTAGGTTCACGTTCTTAAAAAACATCTCAAGAATGTATGAAAATTTGTTGGACTATTTCAGATGCGAATTGCGAGCTGCACAATTCCCGCAAATTGACAACGACGATGAGGACACGCCAGGGTACACAGCGGATTACACCTTAATTAATGCATGAAATAACTTGAAAAAATTACCAGAGATGTATGAAAATATGAATAAATTATTGTCAGAGTTGCGGAAATTTCCGTTTTTTTCTTCACAATAAAAAAAAATCCAACAAATCACCTAATTTTCGGTCTCCCAAAGTGGTTGCCCGCCTTAACAAATGTTTCGTACGCAATGCAAACAACACGCGTCGTGTCCTTACACGAGGTAACACGACCGGCTCGACTCGTTATCACGATTGCCAAGATTGCACGGCAATCTGGCCGTAAAAAAAAATATATATATCATTTGAAGTCTGGATGTAATGCGATGACTAATTATACCCTCTAATGATTCGAGCAACGTGAAAATAAATCGATCTACACGGGAACTTGAATTACTACACGGTAAAATGTATCGCCACAGTAATCCCAAACGAGTAAAAAAAAATGCGCGACTGGAGGGAAACTCAATCAAAGAAATTGAGAACGAAAACTTTGAGAAAAAAAAAACCTACAAAACGTGGCAAATTTTTGCAAGAATATTTGAAAAATAGTTTGGCAAAGGATTGTTTTTCTTTTTACAGCAACGTTGTCAAAATTCACTGTACATGTGATTTCTTGATTGTTCAAATATGCGTTATCGATATTATGCCTTCGCATAGACAATTTTTCATTTCGAAAATATATATTGGTCAAGTGTACTTTGCATGGAAGATATGTCGAGGCATTTTTCGTTCTCAGCTCCACGAAGGTACAGCAGAATTCTTCGAGTTTTCGAATTACTTGTGATTGAAAAACAAAGTAGACCGCGGGGCCTTCGAGTTGTCGAAATTGCGAGACTCGTGGCTGTCGAGTCCCGCGAGTGATTTCGACCTTTTCGTGAAAAACAAAAACGTGCGTTTTACGAGACGTGTATCTTTTCTTCGTCAATAACCTCTTGAATGTATTTGTCCGGTCCGACTGATCGGATGGATAAAACCGTAGTGTCTTATTTGTGCTTGTGACGAAGTTGGGGAAGAAAAAAAAAAGAA
The DNA here is from genome assembly GCA_963932345.1 of Ophion ventricosus. NCBI lineage: Eukaryota > Metazoa > Arthropoda > Insecta > Hymenoptera > Ichneumonidae > Ophion > Ophion ventricosus. The sequence continues at coordinate 22,115,079 of OZ010721.1, read as the reverse complement.
ACTGCCTGTTTCGCGCGCGCGTTCTTCCGTACCACAATCCTAAGCGTGCTTATTGTCATCGTGTCACATCGTTAGCAGTTTCGTATATCATCCGCGACCCATGGAATTCTCGAAGCTCGTACCAACATCGGCGTATTTTCCTAAGCTTTTCCTTTCTCTCCTTAGAATATCGACGAGTTTTTTTTTCGTTCGAATCGAATCGCGCGCGTACTAATAAATTCCAATGAGTGCGAGGCCTTTGCGAGTGGGTTAGGGGGGTGGGCTAACGGGGGTACATCGGAATTTTCATCACATCCGCATTATATTCGTCGCTTCTCTTCTTCCACTTCCTCCAAGCGTAGAAGCGTTGCCGCGCATCCGGAAATTTGCGTGTGTTTCGTGTGAACCGCAATCTCTCGTATCTCTCTCATCTTACTTCGATCGTACCAAGTTGAGAAATTCCTCGCGTGTCTTTGGGTCGTCGCGGAACACGCCGAGCATCGTCGATGTGACGGTCTTGCTGTTGATTTTTTGCACTCCCCTCATCACCATGCACATGTGCCTACAAATAGATGAAAGTATTGTGAAAATTTATCGTTGAAACGTTATCATCGTCTCGCTTTATCATGTAAATTAAAATTATAGCAATGAAAATGAACATTTTTTCTTGCTATTGTTTCTTTGAGGCCTTATATACGCGAAACATTTCAAAGTGTTTCATTTTTATTTTTATTTTTTTATCCCATTAGCCCGAACGGTTAGGAATATTTTAAGCTTTACAGAATTGAAAAATTCCAAAAATTGTTAGAGTTACAGCATTTAGAGCGTAAAATAGATACCGCGCGGCGCGCCCGAGAGCCAACTCCAACTTCACTTTTTTGAACCTTGTGAAAGTTCTAACTCTTGAACGAAGGTTCAGATCGCATTGAAATGTTTACAACATATTCTTAGTATCATCACCTATCGTGTGAACCACAGAAACAAAAATTTCAATGACACAAAAAAATAAAAATAAAATACCGACAGAAAATTGAGTAAAAAAATTTTAAGTTTCGAATTTTTATTGTAATAATTTTTAAAAAATAATATTGTTGGTTCACACTGAAGATACATTCATTATGCAATTATAAATATGTTCATTTTTTTTTCAGACACCCACATCGATGCCGATAACTTTCACCATCAACGCGCGCGCAAAAAAAATACATTGCTTTATTATGTTATATCTCCGCCATTTGTTAATATTTTTGATTTTTTTTTTTACATATACTTAACCATGTGCATAAATGATCTGTAAAAAAAATGTTGTCAATATATGCGTCATTTTTTTTTTAACCGCGTTTAGAAAAGTACCTTCGAAAATCGGCGAAATCGCGTATATACACGGAGAGAATTAAATGTTAAAAATTACCGTGCAGTAACGGTAACCAGATGACAAGCCTGAAACTTCGCTTATTATTACTGAGTACTGAGTACACAGATTTTCACGAAAATAAAATAAAATTTCTTCTTCAGATAGAAAATTTTACCACATTTTCTAGTAAATTTTCATGTGTAACAAAATACGCAAAACTTAAATTTAAAAAATATACAATATCAGCAAAATTTTACTGTGCATTTTATTATTTTGTGCCTCTCAAAAATGTCTATAAAAAAGTATCGTCTTTACAACAGTTATTTTAAGATTTATTATAAAATTTAATGAGTGTTATAGGAAAATGTATTGTGCTCTCGGTAAAAATTATCGTGCGCGCTACCCTTCTTGTATAGTAAAATTTTACCTACGTATTTGAAATTTTCTGTAACGTGAGTTAAAACAAAACTTGTCGCATACGAATTATTATGCTTTTCTCACTTGTCACCACATTGAAATATATCGCGGTCATTTTTACCGTGAAATTCACGACAAAAATTACTTTTTAATTGTCTCCGTGTAAGGCCTCAAAGGAATTAAAACGAGCCCTTTCGCAGTAAAATTTTACGAAGAAGCCAAATTTTATCATGTAAATTAAAAGTTATAGCAATGAAGATGAACATTTTTTTTCTTGCTATTGTTTCTTCAATGGAATTAAAACGAGCCCTTTCACAGTCAAATCTTTCGAACGAAACTTTCACAGTCGAAGAAGCCGAAAGCGTGCTCCAAAATTTGAACACGAAATACGTACGATGACATTGATACGTTTTATAAAATCTTTAAAAATTCGATCGTTTATCATTCCTTATGGCAATACGCTTTCCATATATCTATACGAAAGCCTGGAGGCCCGAGAATAATGACGCAACGAAGCATTCACGTTTGAGAGCCAAGTTGAACGGAAAGACACGCGTATATAATTGAGGGACACCCTCGTGCGGAAAAACCTCGAATGGCTTTTTGTCGTCTTTCGTGGAGGTCGGTCGTGCTTCACTGACTTTCGAGTTAGCGCGTAACCGAAGGTGATACATTCACGAGTACACAATTATCAATGCTGAATGTACGCGTATATGCGTTAGAACTGGAATTCCTCGATAACGAACATTTAGAAAATCATCGAGGATCTTTTGTGTGGATCGTTAAAAATTCTTTTTCATCAATCTTTCATTACTTTTTTTCTTCTTCTCGAATCTCGCTTTGTCTATGATAGAAAAAAATAATATTATTCTTGTAAGTCTCGCAATCGATAGACTGGCGGAGTACCATTAATTGGTAGAGTAACAATTAACGAGTAATTCTCTTTAAGACATTACTATTATTTTCTAACGATTGTTTCGGTCGTAAAGGCATTGTGAATTGTTTCTTCTTGGAAACGTGCTTAGAACGGCGACGCATTAATCTTTTACGAGAATTTAAACCAACTCTAATTGCCATTGTAAACGTGATTATTATCATTATGCCGAGTATGGATATTTTTTTTTTGCCCCAATTAATTTCCATGACTCATTACATTCGTGAATTCCAATAAGCTCCGATTTGTTATCGAATTGTCTATTGAATCCTGGTGCAGCCTCGTCGGAACAGATTGCCCTTGTAAACCGTGTGGACAGTGCCGTGCCTAGCCCTTCGGGTACCTGGCGCAAGCTGAGCGAAACCGTCTTTTCCGATACAAATATTTTAATACAAAATTAAACACAAATTGAGAAATAATTTTCCACCGACGATAGTAAGTACACAACAGAACTCATACATTTATCATTTATTAAAGAAAAGCGAATAAAAAATAAACAAAATCTATCCGTGTTTAACAAACGTTAAAAGTTATATTTTAGTTGAAACTTTTAACAGGTTGCGAAATTTCAATCTCCAGCCAAAGAACAATGAAAATAATAATAGAAATAAAAAAGAAAATGTATCTTCACGCAATAGCAATGGTTGCCTCAACAATAATAATGATGAAAAGTTTTATTTATTATTCCTTACCGAATGAAAAATAAAAATAACTCATTCAGTTTTAAATAATGAAGAATTTTGTTTCAAAAATATTAAAGAATTCAAGAGTTTCTTTCAATCGGTTTCTTATTTTTGGTCATAAAATCGCCTTGGAGTATTTGCGTTCATATGGAACGGAGTTTGCTGGAACGCAAAGCTGTGTGTTCATTTCACTTGCTACTGGATACTGGACGTGCTGCAATACGCCAAGGAACAAGCATGTTTGTCGATTGTTTGTTTTTCAATATACTGCCGTATATCAATAATGGAATCACTAACGGAAGTCGTCAACGCTTGTTGAGCATTTGTCAAAAAATAAATCGTCAATTTTGCTCTCACAAGCAGTAGCAGTAGGGAAAACCATTTTTTTTAAGGGGCCAGTCCACTTTGAAAATTTCAAAAAATCGAAAACAAGCAAGACTCGAAGAAATCGACGATGACGAGCAATCAGAAGGGATTTTGTACGGTGCAGGAATTGCCGATTGAGTTTAGGTAAGAGTTTTTCATAGCATAAACTTCAAACGCGTTTTTCCCGAAACAACGTTTTCAAAATCTAGCTCCATCGTATCTCTAAAACTAATAAACCGATTCTCTTGAAATTTGAACCACATATTGTAAACATGATTCGCAACAAGATGACCCTCGATGGTTTTAAAATTTTGATTTTTACTCTTTTTTTTTTTGCGAAAGACTGCGAAAAAAACGCGTTTTTTTTACTTTTTTCGTTTTTCATCTCTCATTTTTTTATTTTTTGATAAAACTTTATATCCGAGGGTCATTTTGTAGCTGGTGTCATACTGAATCTAATGGACTTTGATTTTTTTGTTTCAGACAAGCCGTTGCCGAGTTGTGATGGAGCTACCTAGCCCACCTATTTTTGAGGCGTTACGTTAAACTATAGTTTTTGTACTTAAAAATGAATAAAAATGAATTAAACATTTTTTTTATGTATTTCAAGACTTTATTCATCAAGCCCAACAACTTTTATATTCATATCTTTTATAAAATCCTCAAAAAAAAAATCGCGAAAATAGCCTTTTTTTCGTAGCTCCAAAGTGGACTGGCCCCTTAACCTTGTATCTAAAATTGTGGCAAGCATTGCCACCGATCTTGTGTTGTAAGGTTTTGTCAGTTTGATAGCCCTGTAATTTGATTGTAATCCTTCTTGTGAGTGGTGTTATCAAGGACGAAGTGGCGTAGGTCTCGCCTAAAATCGTGCTCGTTGCCACCTCAAATGGCTGAAGGAGTTGTAATTTTTAATACATTGGGTTGCGTTGGCTCGTTGGCTTAGTGCTTAGTGTGTGTTGTATTAGGTTGGGGGTTGGGTTGTGTTGTGTTGTTTTTTCACTGAATTCATTTGACAAATTATAATTCAATTGACGAAGTCTAGTTCAATTGTATTTTTTTTTATTACTTGTTTACCACAAACATTCGACGAATTGTCAGTCGGTGAATTATTTTCGACGAATCGTTTTTCAATTCAAATTTGTAGATTCAAGATGTTTATGTTATAAAGAAAGAAAAAAATCTACACGCGCCCGGCGGCCGCCTTCGCGGCACGACGTCTGGGGCAGCTGCCCCTTTGCCCCACCCCTAGGCACGGCGCTGCGTGTGGAACAGCCTATAATTATTGAATATCACTCTTATAATCGTTGATGTATCATTGTGGACTTTAACTTCGTTATTGCGATATTACATCCCACTAGATTTCTCGCGCAACCGATTAGAATTTTTTTTTTCATTTCTGGTTCATCTACTTGTAAACATCAATCGCGTGACAAAGCTTCTCTAGGGGTCAACGAAAAATAGAAAGAGAGAAAGCGATGATTCGACGTTTCTGAGGGGGTTCACGGGGTAATTTCCGTTGAAAAAAATCGATAACGTTGGGCCGAGAAACAAGCGTAAATAAATCTCGCATGTCTTCGAAGGAATCCATTTTCTTATTAGTTCGATTTTATTAAAAGGGAGAGAAAAAAAACACGTTGTTACGAGAGTTCTTATCAACCGATCGATAATTATGCGCGCGCTTGCGGTCCATCATGATGGATTTTGACAACAAAAAAGTTCACTTGCTCCATTTATCTTCGGATCCATTTATCTTCCGCTTGAAGTGTCAAAAAAAAAAGAATTTTTCCAAAGTAGGGCCTCTTTTTCTTCTTCTTCTTCTTCTTGTAAAAAACTCATTTGGATACTACGTTTCGAATTGTTAATTGATCAACGGTTGTTTGGGTTTGTTCGATCAAACAACCAAAGATTGTCGTTGCTTCTTAGCATCGTCGGGCACAAACGCGCGAAAGTTACAAATGGCAATGTATTAATTAACAAATGAAGCGTATAATATGGCGGAATATAAACGCGACGAACGGGATTCGTTACGTGACGATGATTATCGAAGTATACGAGGCGCGCGCGTGTTCAACTTTGAGCACATGCGGGAATGCAAAAATTCTTGATTGCGCACATTATTGGCACAAGGTCGGCAAACTGCGCTGTCATAAACTATCGTTGAAATTATAATATTACAGGACACGATTGAAATTTATAATCCATTCAAATGGTATCGGGTATTGTGTATCGTAGTGTAGTATTCGAGGTGGCAAGAGATCAAAAGAGAGAGAGAGAGAGAGAGAGAGAGAGAAAGAGAGGGAAAGAGATCCTTGCGAAAATAAAATTGCTCAACGCATTCGCGCGGTGCAACGAGTCGGAACCGCAGCATCGTGGATTCCCCACGAGCAGTTTGAATTACTCGATAATAATAATAATAATAATAATAAATAATAATAAAATAATAAAAAATTATAATAAAAAAAAATAATAATAATAATAAATAAAAAATAATAATAATAAAAGTAATGATCAGGCAATAATACTTTCGATGATGACTAAAAACACGGGGTGATTTCAAAACGTATAGGCGCACGGAGAGAATTAAATGTTAAAAATTATTTTATTTTCGTGAAAAAAAATTTCACGAAAATAAAATAAAATTTCTTCTTCAGATAGAAAATTTTACCAGATTTTCTAGTAAATTTTCATGTGTAACAAAATACGCAAAACTTAAATTTAAAACATATATCAGCGAAATTTTACTGTGCATTTTATTATTTTATGCCTTTCAAAAATGTCTATAAAAAAGTATCGTCTTTATAACCGTTATTTTAAGATTTATTATAAAATTTACTGAGTGTTATAGGAAAATGTATTGTGCTCTCGGTAAAAATTATCGTGCGCGCTACGCTTCTTGTATAGTAAAATTTTACCTACGTATTTGAAATTTTCTGTAACGTGAGTTAAAACAAAACTTGTCGCATACGAATTATTATGCTTTTCTCACTTGTCACCACATTGAAATATATCACGGTAATTTTTACCGTGAAATTTACGACAAAAATTACTTTTTAATTCTCTCCGTGCGAAGGAAGGAATCTAGTTCGGAGGATCAGCTATACTCACACTCCTTCAACGACGACCGCGACTCCGGCTGGCTGAACCGCTTTCGTCACCGCGATCGCGATCTGCTTCGTCAAACGTTCCTGGACCTGTAGACGTCGACTGAAGATTTCCACGATTCTTGAAAAAGAAAAATAATATATTAGGATGGTCCATTTTTTATTTTTTATTCTCTGCCGGCCATCCGATAAAATTGTGACAAATAAAGAAGACAAAGAAATATCATAAAGGCTCCATGTAATTGGAAAATATTTAGAGGTCGTTTAAACCTGGGTTTAAACAAAATTATTCTGAAAATGAATGAAATTGAATGATTTATATTTTTTCCAAACTATTTGTCGGAATAAAAATTTGTTTAGACTTTTTTATAACAATGTAACTTTATCTTAATTCTTTATGATATTGAAATTTGGCATGTTTTTCCAATGTTCGCTTACGACTAACAGCAGATACTGTTTCTGTTCTTCATCATATGTAATAGTCCGATTAAATTCTTCGGTAAGGGCAACTTCTCGCTCTGCTTCGTCGTTTACTACACGGAATCCTTTCCAAATAGGCAAACACTTTAAAAAGCTATCATCACTTTTCTACTCCAGTGGGTCCCGAGGAAGAAAAGTTGTTTCTATATTTATTGTTTCAAAAAATCGCAAGCTACAAGCGGTTACGAAGTCTGCCAATTTGTTGTTAAGAAGACTCTGGGACTGTTATATCAGCTTTCACTTGACGACTGGTACTCCCTGGACGTGCTAATGATTCAGTCATTTCAACGCTTCGTCTTAATTGGAACGTCGTCATCGAGAAAAGACAAACAGATTAACTTCTTCCGACAGATACCATAGTACAATTTATATTATAAGGATATTTCGCAATATTTCGAAGCTTTCATCGATTGAGCGGCGAATAAACTTTTCAACGTGACTGTGGCGAGACTACTACCTCAAACACAGTCCGACAGAGACCATGACATATTCGACACGAGTCGAGGCTCCATGGTGGGAAAAATATATAGTAAAAATGTTATAATGCTCCGTAGCGACCTCTAAACATTTTCCGATTATAGAGACCTATTGTGATATTTCTTTTTCTCTCTATTTGACACAATTTAATGGGGCCAGTCCACTTCAAATTTCAAAAAATCGATTTTTTTTTACTGTTTTCGAAAGTACGTAAATTCAGAAATGTTGTGTCAAAATTTTATGAAAATCCGAGCTCTCTAAGTATTTTTTTTTTTACCTGAACGCCAGGACCTCATTTCGTCTACCTGAGCATATAGCGCGCTCGGCCGACCCCCATCGCATAAACTTCAAACGCGTTTTTCTCGAAACAACGTTTTCAAAATCTAGCTCCATCGTATCTCTAAAACTAATAAACCGATTCTCTTGAAATTTGAACCACAATATTGTAAACATGATTCGCAACGAGATGACCCTCGATGGTTTTAAAATTTTTATTTTTACTCTTTTTTTTTGCGAAAAACTGCGAAAAAAACGCGTTTTTTTTTTACTTTTTTCGTTTTTCATCTGCCATTTTTTTATTTTTTGATGAAACCTTATATCCGAGGGTCATTTTGTAGCTGGTGTCATACTGAATCTAATGGACTTTGATTTTTTTGTTTCAGACAAGCCGTTGCCGAGTTGTGATGGAGCTACCTAGCCCACCTATTTTTGAGGCGTTACACGGAGAGAATTAAATGTTAAAAATGACCGTGCAGTAACGATAACCAGATGACAACCCTGAAACTTCGCTTATTATTACTGAGTAAAACACAGATTTTCACGAACATAAAATAAAATTTTTTCTTCAGATCGAAAATTTTACCAGATTTTCTAGTCAATTTTGATGTGTAACAAAATACGCAAAATTTAAATTTAAAAAATATATAATATCAGCGAAATTTTACTGTGCATTTTATTATTTTATGCCTTTCAAAAATGTCTATAAAAAAATATCGTCTTTATAACAGTTATTTTAAGATTTATTATAAAATTTAATGAGTCGTATAGGAAAATGTATTGTGCTCTCGGTAAAAATTATCGTGCGCGCTACCCTTCTTGTATAGTAAAATTTTAGCTACGTATTTGAAATTTTCTGTAACGTGAGTTAAAAAAAAACTTGTTGCATACGAATTATTATGCTTTTCTCACTTGTCACCACATTGAAATATATCACGGTAATTTTTACCGTGAAATTTACGACAAAAATTACTTTTTAATTCTCTTCGTGTACGTTAAACTATAGTTTTTGTACTTAAAAATGAATAAAAATGAATTAAAATTTTTCAAAAAATGTATTTCAAGACTTTATTTATCAAGCCCAACAACTTTCATATTCATATGTTTTATAAAATCCTCAAAAAAAAATCGCGAAAATAGCCTTTTTTTTTCGTGGCTCCAAAGTGGACTGGCCCCTTGATCAGGTGGCCCGCAAAGAAATTAAAAACAAGGTAAAAAAGTGGGCCACCCTAATATATATTGTCAATTAGCAGCGACGAGGAAAGGACCGTCGACAAAAGTCGGGTGCGTCACGTTGCGCGACTTTTTCGCTCAATAGTTTACAGAGCGAATATTATGGAACATGTTGGATAGAATGAATGCACAAAAAGAAAAGAACGATTGTCCTCGGAAACGAACGATTTGCCCGATCCATTCTCTCCTTCTCTCTCTCTCTCTCTCTCTCTCTCTCTCTCTCTCTCTCTTAACTCTCGACCAGCGTACATTAACATCGTTTTTCCTATTGAGAAAACTTGCGTAAATGATTTTTCAATTATGCGTACACGGCTCTCTAATTCCTTCGTATCCGCGCTACGTTTTTTCTTTTTTATTCATTTATTTTATCGCCAGGTGCACGGCTACGTGACTCGCCAAGGCTGAGCGAAAAAGTCTCATGCGAGGTAAAACGCTGATCGACGATTCCAAGAGTCGATCCAAGTTTCGAAAGCTCTTCGATGTTCGTAAATATACGTAGAATATCTCTTACAATCCCAAGGGCCAATAAGATACCGCATAGCTATACGAAAAAAAAACTTTAAAATTAAAAGTGCGGCGAGTCTCTCCAATCGTTCAATGTTTAAAACTCACCTGGCCAATTTGCTGAGTCCCAAGATCTTCTTGCAGGGCAAATAACCGATGGAGACCTTGCCGTAGAAGGGCACCAAGTGATGCTCGCACATGGAGAACATCTCGATGTCCTTGACAACCACCATCTCGTCGTGATCCTCGTCGAAGACTGCGTCGTTTATAACATCTGACAAAAACAAAGAACGTCGTTTTGAATAAAAAGTCGGAATATTTTGGATTAAGGGGCCAGTCCACTTTGAAAATTTCAAAAAAATCGAAAGCAAGCAAGACTCGAAGAAATCGACGATGATGAGCAATCAGAAGGGATTTTGTACGGTGGAGGAATCGCCGATTGAGTTTAGGTAAGAGTTTTTCATAGTATAAACTTCAAACGCGTTTTTCTCGAAACAACGTTTTCAAAATCTAGCTCCATCGTATCTCCAAAACTAATAAACCGATTCTCTTGAAATTTCAACCACATATTGTAAACATGATTCGCAACAAGATGACCCTCGATGGTTTGAAAATTTTGATTTTTACTCTTTTTTTTTTTTGCGAAAAACTGCGAAAAAAACGCGTTTTTTTTATTTACTTTTTTCGTTTTTCATCTGCCATTTTTTTATTTTTTGATAAAACTTTATATCCGAGGGTCATTTTGTAGCTGGTGTCATACTGAATCTAATGGACTTTGATTTTTTTGTTTCAGCCAAGCCGTTGCCGAGTTGTGATGGAGCTACCTAGCCCACCAATTTTTGAGGCGTTACGTTAAACTATAGTTTTTGTACTTAAAAATGAGTAAAAATGAATTAACATTTTTTTTTCTAATGTATTTCAAGACTTTATTTATCAAGCCCAACAACTTTTATATTCATATCTTTTATAAAATCCTCAAAAAAAAAATCGCGAAAATAGCCTTTATTTCGTGGCTCCAAAGTGGACGGGCCCCTTAATGGCGATAATTTTGGAAGGCTGTACTGAGAGAAATGTATGGTATTTTCAATCATATTTCTCATATTTCCTCGACGGGTAAATCATATTTTTATAGCCACGGTTACTGTCCTAAAATATCCTACTGCTTATTGATATTTTAGCAGTTGTGTTAATTATGCACACATGTTAATCGTAATCAACAATCTTACAAACATACGTTGATTGTCCAATGCTATATAATATAGTAGGTTTTTCATAAAATGGACATTTCCTTATACTACCAAAAAATAGCTCCCCCAAGATGCTAATAGTGAACAGGACGAAAAAAAAATATATATATTGATAAAAATGCTGCTTGTGATTTTCGATGATGTTTATAGTGATTTCTACCATAATACGCCATACAGATACGTCTACTAAACGTATCTCCGTCGTTTATAAATATTTCCCAATAAAAAAAATTGTCAAAGATACTTGAAATGATAGCCTTTACTATGAAAAAAAAACAAAGCTAAAACCTGCATCTATTTCTCAAAAAAAAATTTATAAAAACACGTCTTTTTTCCGGCCGCGAACTAGGTGTAAGCCGTTAATGGACGTCGCCCTTGTACGATTCCTTCTTATACAAATACACTTTTCTCTCAGTGTGCTGTTGTAAATGATGAAAAAAAACCAGTGAAAAGATTTCTTTGAGCATACGGACGTTTGGTCGATTTTTTCGGATTTAGCCTGTACGGGGGTGTGGTACACGGTGTATGGGGATACGGTTGGAGCTAGCCGAGGATGTCAGCCTCCCAAGCTTGCCCAGTAGCAATTCACCTCGCGATATTGACCTACTTGTGGCTGTATGGGTGGTCACGATTGTGTCGCTGAGTGCTCGCGGCACCCTCTGTTTTAGGCTCTCTCTCTCTCTCTCTCGCTCTCTCTCTCTCTCTCTCGCTCTCTCTCTCGCTCTCTCTCTCGCTCTCTCTCTCGCTCTCGCTCGCTCTCTCTCTCTCTTTCGCTCTCGCTCTCGCTCTCTCTCTCTCTCTCTCTCTCTCTCTCTCTCTGCCCCCTCTCTCTTTCTCTGTACTATTCCACACCGTACGAATTTATACGGAAACGACAGCACAGTCCTTCAGTGGCCAAGAGACAATCGTCGATTCTTTCGTCCTCAGACTTCCGTTACCGAGGCAACCCTTTTCTCTGCAAGTGAGTACTTTTTTATTGCAGCGAGAAAAGAAAAAGAGAGTGACAGAGAGAGAGAGAGTGGGAGAGAGAGAGAGAGAGAGAGAGAGAGAGAGAGAGAGGGAGAGAGAGAGAAAGAGAGAGAGAGAGAGAGAGAGAGAGAGAGAGAGAGAGAGAGAGAGAGAGAGAGATGAGAATGGTGATACGAAGATAACTCCATGGATTTCTTTTAAAAAGCGATCAATTTCATGCCCCGCCCCTCACCCTAAACGAATCTCAAGCCCGGGGTTATAAAAAGAATGTCGTGTACGCATGAGAAATTAGATTGAAAGAAAATTCGATTGTCCCTTTCGTTTCGACTTGGCCACCTCTGCGAGCGTGGGGCCTCCTCTTCTGTCTCTCGTTCACCATTACTGGGGCAACTCGAAACTTTGTAATTGCTTTATTGTGCGTATCGGGTGAAACTGTCGGAGGTCGCAATGACGACCTTGCACGTGTTGAAAGGGTAAAGGGTGAAACTGCATCCATGGCGTTCTTGATTTTTTTTTTTTTTCTTACCAAGTCACAATTTGCGGTATCAAACTAATTTTATTGGATCTTCGAAGCACTTTGATGTATTCCTTTCACGAAGCCGAAGATTTAATCATTGACTGATTTACGTTTACAATAAGGTAAAAAATACGTTGCTAGTGTATTGGAAAAATTTCAAGCCAAGTTTTTCGAACTTTTGACAAAAAATTACGATTTAAAAAATGGTGTAATTCACGCAGCATTTTATGAAGATGACAAACTGGCCATATTTCCTACCTAATAATTAATATAGTAAATGACTCTAGATGTCGGATATAAAGTGCCTCGTCGCATGTGAAAAATTCTGATGATTCCGTAACGACAATAAAAAAAAAACAGGGGATCACCAAATGTTGAAAGAAAATATTTATGATAAAACTTAGTAAAATATGACTAGAAGAAGAGTTTTCGTGACCGCGACTTCTCAGAGAACACGTAAAAATATCGAAATCTACAAAATTTATGCGACATTTTTCATTCCAGGTTATCGTTGGATATATTGGATATATGGGACTACAAATTAATTCGGTCCGTTTTCAAGTGATGGCTCTGGCTGTTATGAATGTTTCATAGTGACAGCTGATTTCGGTGGTTTCAGAGAGGTTAGACATCTGTCAATAACATTCAGTTTATATCGCTTTGAGTTCCATTAAAAACCTTGTTTTTTACTGTGTTGAATATGTCAAATTTTGTGTTAACTGAGCAGCATTTGCGGGAAGTTTTACTTTTCTGCTTTAATTGGAAGAAAAGTGCAGCTGAAGCGCATCGAATGCTTGTTGAAGTTTATGGTGATGATGCTCCAACTGATAAATCATGTAGGGAATGGTTTCGACGCTTTAAGAACGGTGATTTCAGCGTTGAAGACAAGCCTCGCCCTGAACAGCCAAATGAGCCAATGAGCTGCTACAACCTGGCGATTCCATTACGGGCGATCGGTATAGACTACAATTGATTCGTTTGAGCCGTGCATTACGAGAATAACGGCCGGAATACGAGCAAAGACATGACAAAATTATTCTTCTGCATGACAACGCTCGGCCTCCCGTCGCAAAAGTCGTAAAAAAATATTTGGAACCGCTCAAATGGGATATTTTACCGCACCCGCCGTATTCTCCGGACATTGCTCCTTCTGATTACTGGTTGTTTCGACGGATGAAGCAGGATTTAGCAGGTCACCGGGGTTCACTTCTTTCGCAGAAATCGAAAATTGGCTGAAAACTTGGATCGCCTCAAAAGACGAGACTTTTTTTTGAGATGGAATTCGAAAATTGCCTGAGAGGTGGGAAAAAGTAATAGCCAGCGATGGACAATACTTTGATTAATCTATTCATACCTTTTATTGTGAAATAAATGGATTTTTTACCACAAAAAAACGGACCGAATTTATTTGTACTCCCAATTAATTTGTACGTTGTATAATAATTGATTGTAATTTATTTTTATTAAGGAGTTACGTGGGTTTGAAAATTTCAAAAAATCCTTTTTTCAAATTGAATTATCTAATAGTACAATATGTCTAGAATATTCCTCGAAAATTTTAAGTCAATCGGAGTAAAAATCTAGGAGAGAGAGAGGGAGAGCCTTTGGGAATTCCCCCCGTTGGGAAAAACCTGCCGGGAGCGACGCAGGTATACGCATTTTTCTCAAAACACTATTTTTGAAGTCGGTGGACACGATTTCTCAAAAAACGAATGCACCGATCTTATTGAAATTTTGCACACTTCATCAAAATAGCATTGACTAGTGATTGAACGAAGGTTTTTTTTCTTTTCGATTACAACTAATTTTACAAGGCAGTAGTGTAAATTGTACCAAAACTTGAACTATTTTGCATACAACTCTGCGAAAAATTCAAATTTCAATTTTTTTTAAAATCCTTCGTTCAATCACTAGCTATACTTGTCTACTAATAGAAAAAATTTGGTTTTTCAATTTCAGATAAAGCTATCATGAGTTATCCTGACCACCGCGAGGACACTTTTTTTTTTAGGGGTCTCCGGAAAACAGGTCCCAACGGCTGAATTTCCCAAATTTTTGGATGAAATGTTTCGAAAATATTGTTGAAATGTTGCTCTTTTATGTGCCTAACATTATGAATAAAATAATTTATATATTATATTTAAAAAGCAATAGAGAAAATATGCTTTTTTTTGGCTTCGAAACCAACGTAACCCCTTAAGCGCCACTGTAATTTAATGGTTCAAAAGTGCCTCTTCAAAAGTGCCCTCATAGCATACGGCTCTCCACCAAAAAAATACCTTCACAAATTCGAATCAATTTGTCTTTTTTTTTTTTTAAGTCAGCTCTATTTTTTTACTACCTCCGGATCGGAAAAGCGACTAGCTCTCTACGGACGTAAATTCTATATCGACTTCAAAAGTTTCGAGCGAGCACAACGAGGGAACAATTCATCCGTTTAATTTGACACTGGCGACGTGGAACTATGGCCAAGAAATTGGACAAGACGAGTACAAAAGACTCGAGGGAAGCTTCTTCACGAGTCAGTCGCTCACTTTACGAGAAATTCTCTCACCACCTGTAGCTACGAGGAAACGGTGATTGCCTCTCCGTTTTCTCCTCGTTCCGGCAACTGCGACGATTGCCTCTTGATCGAAAAAGTACCTACGAGAGAGTTCGACACGACTTACATTTATTGTCACGACAATTTTCTTATAAAAAATTGAAAAAAACATTTCTTGATCATATTTTCGCCTTCGTGCGGTTTGGAGTACCAGCTAACTTGGGAATAAACCGTCATATAATATTGCAGGGTGAACGAAAATTGTCACCGTGGATTAATGGCTCACCGTGGATTAATTCGCGATACGAAATGAAGGCAGGGACGTGACGTCAACAAGGTAAGAGGGTGCGCGCTCGATTTATACTGGGTGTTTCAAAAGTCGTCGATCAAACGAAGTAGGGAGGTAGTCGAGTTCATTTACAACCAAAAAGGTCATAGACGGGTTGGTTCGTTTCTCAACGATTCCAAAGTTATGATTTTTTTTCAATATTTTTTCAAAAATCGGTTCCCAGCTGTACGAAAAAAAAATTATTTAAGGCCTTAGGCCACTCTAGAGGCTAAAAAAAAGGGCGTACTTTGTGATTTTTTTTCAGCGAAACCATAAAATAAATTGGAATTACAAAATAGGGGTTTCATTGTACACGTAATTGACTATACAAAATTATTTTTTCACAGCGATACATGTCAAAATGGCGACTGTGCAGCATTTTTCCGATCACGCCTTTATTTCTGGAAGGTCAACGGCCGGACCAACAGCTCCTATAATTTTTGAGTTATTATGAGACACTAAAGTTTTTTCGATTATATATAAGAAGATCTATAGAAGTACGTAGGATTTTTTTGATATATTGTTTTGTTGTCAAAATGGCGCATTTATAAAACAAAAAGTATAAAAAGCCATGAGAAAATCGTCAGGAAATTGTTTATAAAAAATAAACTATGCAATATAATAAAAAAATCCTACGTAGTGCTTTAGAAAATGTAATTCTAAATATACAGTTAAAATTTCGAGTGAATCGGTTGAAATTTGTTTGAGTTATGAGTCCGGCCGACTTGAAAAATGTACACGGAGAGAATTAAAAAGTAATTTTTGTCGTGAATTTTACGGTAAAAATTACCGTGATATATTTCAATGTGGTGACAAGTGAAAAATCTCTAAGTACTCGATTTTCGAATTCTAGCGCAACCCCTCTTGATTCGTGTGGTGACTTTCTACTAACTTTAAACACGTTCATCTCAAAACTACACGGAGAGAATTAAATGTTAAAAATTACCGTGCAGTAACGGTAACCAGATGACAACCCTGAAATTTCGCTTATTATTACTGAGTAAAACAAAGATTTTCACGAAAATAAATTTTATACATACGCATACGAATTATTATAATTATAATTCGTAATTATAATTATAATTATAATTATAATTATAATTATAATTATAATTATAATTATAATTATAATTATAATTATTATAATTCATATGCGACAAGTTTTGTTTTAACTCACGTTACAGAAAATTTCAAATACGTAGCTAAAATTTGACTATACAAGAAGGGTAGCGCGCACGATAATTTTTACCGAGAGCACAATACATTTTCCTATAACACTCATTAAATTTTATAATAAATCTTAAAACAACTGTTGTAAAGACGATACTTTTTTATAGACATTTTTGAAAGGCATAAAATAATAAAATGCACAGTAAAATTTCGCTGATATTATATATTTTTTAAATTTAAGTTTTGCGTATTTTGTTACACATAAAAATTTACTAGAAAATTTGGTAAAATTTTCTATCTGAAGAAGAAATTTTATTTTATTTTCGTGAAAATCTTTGTTTTACTCAGTAATAATAAGCGAAATTTCAGGGTTGTCATCCGGTTACCGTTACTGCACGGTAATTTTAAACATTTAATTCTCTCCGTGTAGTTTTGAGATGAACGCGTTTAAAGTTAGTAGAAAGTCACGACACGAATCAAGAGAGGTTGCGCTAGAATTCGAAAATCGAGTACTTAGACATTTTTCACACTCATCATCCTTTGGAATATAATTTTATAGGTACTAAGATATATTTTTAACAAAAAAAAAACGATTTTTGGAAAATCCTAGAGTGGCCTAAGGCCTTAAGAGAAAATTGGATCGAAGTTCATTCATTTTTTTGCTTCACTCAAAATATTGAAAAAAATCATAACTTTGGAATCGTGGAGAACCAGACCAACCAGTATATGACCTTTTTGATTGGAAATATTCTTAATTACCTCCCTATTTCCTTTTATCCACGACTTTTGGACTACCCTGTATATAACAAAATATACATATACAGACATATATGTATGTACATATATAAACACATATGACCTCAAGAGAGAGAAAAAAAATCTACCAAGAAGAAAATAAATGGATGAAAAGAAAGATTTTTCCTCGAGTTGAGTACTCTCGTAGCTTCCTTCACCTTCTCCACTGCCTCAACATCCATTTATATGAAATGCTTCACCCTCTCGAGTCTTCAGAGAGGAGGGTGGAGTTCCTTCTGCTTCAGCAAGAGCTTTTCCGTTTCAACGCGCGTGCGAGCGAATCAGCGTGAAAGGGGCTCTCGAAGAAAAGCTCTAGCGTGGTCGAGAGGCCGAAAAAATGCTTTCTCAAGAGGGTGAGAATTATACGGAGCGATAAAAAGATTCTTTCTCGGTATGTAGTCACGAATAAGATTTATACTCGCATTTTTCTGAATAAAACACAAGTCGCAATTGTCGAAGGAAAAAAAAAACGATATTTTCAAAGCGTACAGACCTGCAGCTCGAATTAAGGGGTAACAGCACTGTAGAATTTGCAAAAAATGTATTTTTTTTTATTGGCTAAAGGGATGCTTTGAGCCATCTTGAATAAGGAAAAAAAGTTTGGTACTTGTAAAAAAAAGGCCAGCCACTGCCTGGTGCCAGTTGCTGGCAACAAGACTTGAAGATTTTTTTTACCATTTATTTGTAGCTTTAGACTTGTTCTAAGTTACAATGAGTGACAAAATCGTTGCTTGGGAGGCTACACGCGAAACAGCAACATAAGTTTCAATGCTACTGTTTGGAGCTTGGCTCCAAAGGCCCACTCGAGTGGCAAAAAAGTATCAAATGTACCAACTGATATTGCTGTGTTCAATATTAACGACGGTTTGACTAATATCCTACGAATTATGAGTCTTGGAGATGGATATTGGCCTTCAAGCTTACAATTTTTGTCTTGAAACTGATGCTAGCCGGATAAACCACACGGTGCTATGTCTTTGTCAGATGCGGCAAAAGAACCACGCACCAGCATAAAATCAACAAGTAAAAAAAATGAGGATGAATATTTGAACAGAGCGGGGCTGCATTATGGTCCTGGGATAGCTGATCAATGGTATAAAATTTTTAACAGCTATATTTTTTTTTTTTTTTTTTCACGTCTATAACACATCTCAAAACTTTAAAAGCGTTTTTCTCGGAATACAATTTTTCAAAACGGCACACAGCATAAATTCAACAATTTTCATTCTATTCGCTCCAAATTTCGAACACATGTGTAAAATAACACCCCGAAGAGAAATACGTACGGGATTTTCCATGAGTTAATTATAACATTATTTATCAACATATGATTGTCCTTTTTTTGCTGTGAAAAAATTTAATTGTTACCTCAAATGTTTGCCAATTACACAAAAATTCATATTTTCAAAATCCCCTATTTCTCTAGCTGTACTCATGTAAATAAATTTAAAAAAATATATTTTTTTTTGTAGATTCAAATTTGCGTCAGTTATACCGCGTGCCGTAGAGCCGTCTCAGATTCAACTTGCCTCGCGAAAATAGCTTCAGCGTTACCATTTTGCATAATTTTTTAATATGTTTTTTTGTTCACTTGAAGATATGACTAGTAACATTCTTGAATACTATTATCCTCTTGCTTGTCCTTTCACCAACAAAAAACGCGAAGAAACGCTTAATTCTAGACGTTTGCAGTTAGAATTCGTGGCTGAATATTGTTTAAAAAAAATGTTAAGCCTGCGAAAGGATTTTTTATGTGATTGTTGTTGAGAGGTCGGAATGTCCTTGACTGGCACTCGCGCGCCTCGGATCTGACTCGAGAACGGAAAGAATGCGAATACAACGCGGCTTGAGTGAGTGACAAACTATTCCATGTACGGATACCATTTGAGTGTGCACGACGCAATATACTCCGAAATGGCTCTTTACACGGAGAGAATTAAAAAGTAATTTTTGTCGTGAATTTCACGGTAAAAATTACCGTGATATATTTCAATGCGGTGACAAGTGAGAAAAGCATAATAATTCGTATGCGACAAGTTTTGTTTTAACTCACGTTACAGAAAATTTCAAATACGTAGCTAAAATTTTACTATACAAGAAGGGTAGCGCGCAACGATAATTTTTACCGAGAGCACAATACATTTTCCTATAACACTCATTATATTTTATAATAAATCTTAAAATAACTGTTACAAAGACGATACTTTTTTATAGACATTTTTCAAAGGCATAAAATAATAAAATGCACAGTAAAATTTCGCTGATATTATATATTATTTAAATTTAAGTTTTGCGTATTTCGTTACACATGAAAATTTACTAGAAAATCTGGTAAAATTTTCTATCTGAAGAAGAAATTTTATTTTATTTTCGTGAAAATCTGTGTTTTACTCAGTAATAATAAGCGAAGTTTCAGGGTTGTCATCCGGTTACCGTTACTGCACGGTAATTTTTAACATTTAATTCTCGCCGTGCAGATATAAGAATAAATACCATTTTTGAAACACCCACTATAGAGCTATTTTTTCTCTTAAACTATCATATCTCAAAAGAATCGTAAAATTTTATGAAAAAAAATTGAAAATTGCAAGAGTTACGATTTTTTTTTTTAGTAATAAAGGGATTTAATTACGTAGTGAACCCTTGCTGATTTTTTTCCGCCATATGTAAAATTCTATTAAAATATAATACCGAGGATGCCACATTCTAGAATATTCAAACTAATATCCTGAATTTTCATGAGTCATTCGAAACGATACGGTCAACGCGGCAATCGTTTAAACATGGCTGGGGTCATTGTGACCCCCCTGTGTATTATAATAGCCAGAACGTGTGATCGCGAAGGGTTAACCTTTACCGGAGGGTCGTATTTTGTGGGCGCATAAACCAGAGCCCTCTCGAATCATTAGTAAATTACAGTGGCACATAATGAAAATAATTTTGCAATCAATTATTAAACCCAACGACGAAATGGAATGAAAACATTCGCATAAATTTTTCACATTTAGACATTTTTACATGTTCTGTGAGAAGTCGCAGTTACGAAGATTCTTCTGCTGGTCGCATTTTTCTAAGTTTTATCATTAATATTTTCTTCAAACATTTCGTGATCCCCTGTTTTTATTGTCGTCCACGTTTTTTCCAGAACAACTTGCAACACAAAGTACATAGATAGTAAAAAAAAATAAAATAAAAAAAAACTCACCGTCGATGCTCTGATCGTAGCCCTTAGTAAAAAAGAGCATAGCCTTGGCCGCTCTCTCCGGAGTTTTCAGGAGTCCCTGACGATCGGGATCTTCGCCGAGTGAGCCGAGAAGGAGTCTGTAACTTCGCGACATCTCGGGCAACAAAGCTTCCCTCGTTGGTGGACGATGATCCAATTCGAGATCGTGATGGAAAGTGCATTTCTCGTGGCCTGAAATCATCAATTTGTCGTGTTATTCACGAGAAAATACGCGAATTATGGAATAGCGAACAAAAAAATTTGTTAAAAAAATTAATTTGGGAAAGACCATCAGGGCACGAATCAAACGAATTCATAATTCACTTCTCTGCAGACGATGAAATTTTGTACAAGAAAAATTGTCCCATCCAACGTTTCTGTGAAGAAATATATTGAATAAAAGGACACCCATACACAGACACACACATATATATATATATATACAGTACTGGACAAAAAAAAGTACGCACTAGTCGAAATTTCTTACCGCACTAAAATTTACATAGCGGGCTTAAAAATAAAGGTAATTGAATTTCCCAAGTGGCGTTTTAAAGAGGACAAGTTTACCTTTATTTTGCTTTTTTAGAAAATTCTCTACGATTTTTTTTCGCCCCGGTGCGCACTTTTGAACGTGGCCGTTTTTCGGCTATTTTTTGGCCGTCGAAAATTAACTGTAAAGTTTGTAGAACATTTTTTCCTCGGTTTTTTCCATGGTAAACTTAAAAAGGATATTAAAACCTATAATTTTGTTTTTTAGAAAGTCTCGTACGATTTTTTTTCGCCGCAGTATTACACTTCTAATTAAAAAAGACATGTTTCAGAACAAACGGCGTCATCGAAGAACTATAGGGTTTCAGAGGAAATGTCATGAGGGTAAAAAGTTGCATGGGTTCACACTGGAGTGGCTAGAATTTTTTCAGAATTTTTTTTTACATTTTTTTTACCATTTTTGGTTGGAACTTTTGAGTGGAGAGGCTCCACTTGGGAATTATGGGGTCTAGGACAATATATTGAGAAAGGAAATTTGTTTACATATTCATTTTTAATTAACAACAATGTTTTTACAATTTTTTTTTTCATTTTTTTATTTTAATTTTCAAAATTAAAAAAACATCTGGAAAAATTTTAGTCAATTAAAAATGAAAATGTAAACAAATTTCCTTTCTTAATTGTCCTAGACCCCATAATTCCCAAGCAGAGCCTCTCCACTCATCAAAGTTCCAACCAAAAATGGCAAAAAAAAATGTCCAAGAAAAATTCTGAAAAAATTCTAGCCACTCCAGTGTGAACCCATGCAACTTTTTACCCTCTTGACATTTCCCCTGAAACCCTATAGTTCTTCGATGACGCCTTTTTTTTCCTAAAACATGTATTTTTTTCGCTAAAAATGCAATACTAGAGCGAAAAAAAATCGTACGAGACTTTCGAAAAAATAAAAATGTCGGTTTTGATATTCTTTTTAAATTTCCTATGGAAAATATCGAGGAAAAAATTTTCCACAAACTTTGCAGTTAATTTTCGACGGCCGAAAAATAGCCGAAAAATGGCCACGTTCAAAAGTGCGCACCGGGGCGAAAAAAAATCGTAGAGAATTTTCTAAAAAAGCAAAATAAAGGTAAACTTGTCCTCTTTAAAACGCCACTTGGGAAATTCAATTACTTTTATTTTTGAGTCCGCTATGTAAATTTTAGTGCGGTAAGAAATTTCGACTAGTGCGTACTTTTTTTTGTCCAGTACTATATATATATATATATATATATATATATATATATATATATATATATATACACACATGAACGATAAAGATCTTGTATCAGGAGTAAAAAATTTGCGGGTACTCAATTACGTTCCTTCACTCGTGCACAGCGTTAAATCGCGTCGTGTTCTCGCGTAGCGGGTGGCAAAAGAGCTTCCCGTATTGATTTCGCCTTGAACCGCGATATAGCGATCCGAGAACGATATCTCAGTACCGTGTACCGTTTCCTCGGATGCAATGAATTTTCCGCTCTACGCCAACGCTTTACACGTGGGTGTATACAACAGTGCCAATAGTAGTAGTAGTAATAATAAATAATAATTTTCACATAATAATAATAATAGTAATGGTAATAATAATAAATAATTTTTGAATAATTTTCAAATAGTAATAATAATAGAACGTTTGTTGTTATTATTTCAATGACATTAATATTATTATTTTATTGCGTGCTATCATTATTCCAGTAACAATAAGAAACAACTATTATTAGTTGTTTGCGTCGTTACAGAAGGGAAAAGTTTTTGGAAAAATTGCCAAAGTGGAAATGAGCCGAGAGATTGAACAAGGAATAAAATCTAAAAAAAAACAACAACAATGTTTGACAAACGCGGGTGGATGCGATGAGCAAACGCACGAGTCGGTTGAACTAACCGCCAAGTGATTCATGAATTGTCGATTATCGACAGTGCCGTGCTTAGCCCTTCGGGCACTTGGTGCAAGCTGGGAGAACCCGCCTATTCCGATACAAATATTTTTATACAAAATTAAACACAAATTAAGAAATAATTTTCCACAGACGATAATAAGTACACAACAGAACTCACACTATACATTTATCATTTATTATAGAAAAGCGAATAAAAAATAAACCAAATTTATCCGTGTTTAACAAACGTTATAAGTTACAATTGATTTGAAAATTTTTACAGGTTTCAAAATTTCATTCTACAGCCGAAGAACAATGAAAATAATAATAAAAATAAAAAAGAAAATGTATCTTCAGGTAATAGCAATAGCCTCAACAATAATAATGATGAAAAGTTTGGTGGATTATTCTTTACCGAATGAAAAATAACTCATTCAATTTTAAATAATGAAGAATTTTGTTTAAAAAATATTAAAGAATTCAAGAGTTTCTTTCAATCGGTTTTTTTTTATCATAAAATCGCCTCCCTTGGAGAATTTGCGTTCATGTGGAACGGAGGCTGCTGAAACGCAAAGCTGTGTCTCATTTCACGTAACTTGCTGCTGCACGGAGAGAATTAAATGTTAAAAATTACCGTGCAGTAACGGTAACCAGATGACAAGCCTGAAACTTCGCTTATTATTACTGAGTAAACACACAGATTTTCACGAAAATAAAATAAAATTTCTTCTTCAGATAGAAAATTTTACCAGATTTTCTAGTAAATTTTCATGTGTAACAAAATACGCAAAACTTAAATTTAAAAAATATATAATATCAGCGAAATTTTACTGTGCATTTTATTATTTTATGCCTTTCAAAAATATCTATAAAAAAAGTATCGTCTTTATGACAGTTAGTTTAAGATTTATTATAAAATTTAACGAGTGTTATAGGAAAATGTATTGTGCTCTCGGTAAAAATTATCGTGCGCGCTACCCTTCTTGTATAGTAAAATTTTATCTACGTATTTGAAATTTTCTGTAACGTGAGTTAAAACAAAACTTGTCGCATACGAATTATTATGCTTTTCTCACTTTTCACCACATTGAAATATATCACGGTAATTTTTACCGTGAAATTCACGATAAAAATTACTTTTCGCAATGCCTGCCCCGAAAGTGCGATTTTCGATTGGTGTTTAGCGTGCGGAAAGTGGCTTATTTCTCAATGATGCTTACTTTCCCGCACTAGTGCGGGAATGTGAGACTTTCCCGCACTAGTGCGGAAAAAAATCTATTTATAGCTCACTTTACCACATTGATTCGCGAAAAAACGGTTTTTTTTCACAGTTGATAGTTTTTTGTTCTACGATTTTGGACCGACTGAACAAACTTGAATGTAGCGAAATTCATGTCATATGAAACGTCAACTTATCACAGTCGTATTTTCTGACAAGGAAATGATCTGAACTGATGTGATATATTTGAATATAATTGTTATTGGTTTTGTTGAATCTCAAATCCCACTTTCGAGACAGTCATTGCAAAAAATAATGTATGGGACATGTGCGAAAAAAAACGAATTACATCGCGCGTAAGTTGCCGAATTCGCCTCGACTTATGGTGCATTTCTCACTCGTACTCGTGTGAAATGCACCATAAGCCTTCGGCTCATGCGGCAACTTCACGCGCGATGGAATTCGTTGTTTTCCGCACTTGTAGCATAAATTACTATTTTAATTGTCTCCGTGTGGATACTGGATGTGCTCCGATACGCCAAGGAACAAGCATGTTTGTCGATTGTTGGTTTTTCAATATACTGCCGTATATCAATAATGGAGTCACTAACGGAAGTCGTCAACGCTTGTTGCGCATTTGTCAAAAAATAAAAAATAAATCGTCAATGTTGCTCTCACAAGCAGTAGCAGTAGGGAAAACCATTTTTTTTTATAACCTTGTATCTAAAATTGTTGCAAGCATTGCCACCGATCTTGTATTGTAAGGTTTTGTCAGTTTGATGACCCTGTAATTTGATGGTAATCCCTCTTGTGAGTGGTGTCATCAAGAACGAAGTGGCGTAGGTTTCGCCTAAAATCGTGCTCGTTGCCACCTCAAATGGCTGAAGGAGTTGTAATTTTTAATACATTGGGTTGTGTTGGCTCGGTGGCTTAGTGCTTAGTGTGTGTCTGTATTAGGTTGGGGGTTGGATTGTGTTGTGTTGTTTTTTCGCTGAATTCATTTGACAAATTATAATTCAACTGACGAAGTGTAATTCAATTGTATTTTTTTTTTTATTACTTGTTTACCACAAACATTCGACGAATTGTCAGTCGGTGAATTATTTTCGACGAATTGGTTTTTTTTTTCAACGAATCGTTTTTCAATTCAAATTTGTAGATTGAAGATTTTTTATTTTATAAAGAAAGAAAAAAATCTACACGCGTCCGGCGGCCGCCTTGGCGGCACGGCGCCTGGCGCAGCTCTGCCTCTTTTCCCCCCACCCCAAGCCACGCTGCTGATTATCGATGTAACGTCATGACCCTTCGAACCCGATGAGTGTGTTATCACGATCATTTTAATGCAACGCGGGAAAGATGTCAAAACGAAAATGGATTTATAATTTGTATAAATTTTAGTGATCGAAGCAGTCGCGACGGGAGGGGATATTATCCGGGTGTTTCGGCGTCGCGAATTTGACGTCGAATGTTGGCACGTATATATAGGAGAGGAGAGGAAAAAGTCAGGCGAAACAATCGGGCGAGAATCGTGTTTCTTTACTGCACGGAGAGAATTAAAAAGTAATTTTTGTCGTGAATTTCACGGTAAAAATTACCGTGATATATTTCAATGCGGTGACAAGTGAGAAAAGCATAATAATTCGTATGCGACAAGTTTTGTTTTAACTCACGTTACGGAAAATTTCAAATACGTAGCTAAAATTTGACTATACAAAAAGGGTAGCGCGCACGATAATTTTTACCGAGAGCACAATACATTTTCCTATAACATACATTAAATTTTATAATAATTCTAAAAATAACTGTTATAAAGACGATACTTTTTTATAGATATTTTTGAAAGGCATAAAATAATAAAATGCACAGTAAAATTTCGCTGATATTATATATTTTTTAAATTTAAGTTTTGCGTATTTTGTTACACATGAAAATTTACTAGAAAATCTGGTAAAATTTTCTATGTGAAGAAGAAATTTTATTTTATTTTCGTGAAAATCTGTGTGTTTACTCAGTAATAATAAGCGAAGTTTCAGGGTTGTCATCTGGTTACCGTTACTGCACGGTAATTTTTAACATTTAATTCTCTCCGTGTGAGATATCGCTTTGTGAATTTTTACGAGAAAAATAAAGAAAGACGTTTGGCGAGCTGGTAAACCATGTAGATGCTGCATATACGTATGTAAACATATGTACGAATGTACATATATCAGCCCAGAATCGATTGACTTTGTACGACGTGAATCGCCGATTTTTTTTTTAATCGACCGTTGTCACTATCGCAATTAGCAGAACGTTGTCCTAAAGCTCCTATGACTCGCGATCCTCGCTCAGTCACACTCGATACGGATGAAAATTATCGAATCCCCAACTTTCGATTTGCGTCAGTGGCACTGATTCTCGCCAAAAACATCTCAAACCGAAATAAACATTTGTTCTTCGTGAGATAAATGTAATATGGGGGGAGTGGGGCACAACGTGTCACGGGGCACTGTGAGCCACACGCGGTTTCTCGGAGATTTGAAGCTCGTAAATTCCAAAATTTTATATGTTGGAACCGTGATTTATATTTGGTTTCGTCATGCCTGAAAGAAAGTCGATGGCAGCTCACAAAAAATTATTGAAAATTAAAAATTGCTTTGAGGCTTGGAAAAAAAAAATATTTCGCTCGCCGGGAAAACGTACAATATAACGACACTTTCTGTAACGGCTCGGGTTTTCGGTACTAATCGATAGTTTTATTATTTATGATGCACTCAGTGACTTGTGTTTTTCCATTTCGTAGTTTAATTAATACTTATTTTCATCAGTAATCAAATATTTTGCTAGTTGGGTACAATGTGTCAACGAATTGTGGGGCACAATGAGCCGACTCTCAATGAGAACTGTCAGTTGTTGACAGTAGAGGTCCGAATTGAGTGTTTGGCCCGATGGGAGCAGCTCATAGTGGATGATTCCTTTCCAATCTCACCAAAAACACAGCAAAACCTTCTTGCCTGTTAATCCAGGCTTGGCGATCGTTTGGGCCGGCTCACCGCGATTGGACCACGATCTTTTACGGCTGTTGTTCTCGTATGTGACCCATTTTTCATCGCCAGTCACCATCCGCTTGAAAAATGGGTCGATTTCGTTACGTTTCAGCAAAGAATCGCAGGCATCAATTCGGTCCAAAAGGTTCTTTTGCGTCAATTCGTGTGGCACCCATACATCGAGCTTCTTCTTGAGACCAGCCTTATGCAAATGGTTCCAAAACGGTTTTCTGGCTAATCTTCAGTTTCTGGGCAATGGAATAAGTGCTCACATGCCGGTCCGACTCGACGATTTCCATGATTTTATCGACATTTTCGACGATTGGCCTACCAGAGCGTGCCTCATCTTCGACGTCCATATTACCAGAACGCAATCGTTGGAACCACCGCTTTGTTGTTGCATTCGATACTGTATTGGGTCCATAAACAGCACACATTTTTTTGGCCGCCTGCTACGCCTTTTCACCTTGGTCGTGGTGGTACTGAAGAACGTATCAAATTTTCTCTTTTTTTACCTCCATTTTGGTACGCTGAAACACACAACTGGCTTCACCAAACACAAAACTGTCAAAGAACTTTTTTCAAAGCGTAATGTCACCTTTAAATCGCCGTATAGTATGACCCGATGCGATGTATAACATCGTGAGACATAGCTCACTAAAGACATCTAGCGGAAAACGCTCAGAACTTTTTACTTCACCCAATATAAGAGTTTCACCAAGCTCGTTGTACTCTACGTTTCGCACCACTTGACACACCGTACCCATCTATCTGACATATTGGTACCCCACACGTGGGGCACAATGAGCCAAACCGCAAATTTTTTTTCAAACCCATTATTTTAGGATTTATCTTTTTGCAAAAAATATGGTAGCTTTATTGTACGCCCAAAGGTCTATAAAAACGGTTATGACCTTTTTATTCTAATCAGACTACTTTGATAAGAGTAAAAAATTCGTTAGAAAAAACAGTGACACACTGTGCCCCACCTTCCCCTAATGTTTGGGATAAAAGATGGTTAAACTTCACGTCTATTTGAATAGGCCGATAAATTCATCGCTCCACCGGAAACAGAAACAACAGTTTCCGGAGGAATCTTTTCTCGCCTTCCTATCCGCCGCTCCGAGACGATCGTTATCGGCAGGTAACGCAGGAGCGAAAAAAAAATGAGGGGGTGGGTGTACGGTTTTCATACACAATGATACGGATATTCGTGAATCTACAGTTATATATGTACATAGAAGACCGGACGCGTCGCGGTTCGCGCGTCCCGCCAGCGTCTCGGTAACTGTATACTCTTTTGTTTCTCACGGTCTTTATCTTTCTGGTGGATCGAGAGCCTCTCTCTCTCTCTCTCTCTCGAGAGAGAGAGAGAGAGAGAGAGAGAGAGAGATAGAGAGAGAGAGGCTGTCTCTCTCCTGTCCTGTCTCTCTCTCTCTCTCTCCTGTCCTGTCTCTTTCTCTCTCTCTGTCTCTCTCTCTCTCTCTCTCTCTCTCTCTCTCTCTCTCTCTCTCTCGAGAGAGAGAGAGAGAGAGAGAGAGAGAGAGAGAGAGAGACAGAGAGAGAGACAGAGAGAGAGAGAGAGAGAGAGAGAAAGAGACAGGACCGGTGTGGTCGTTTAACCCAGAAAAGTCCGTGAAAAAAGTGCATGAAATCCTCGAGGGAGAGAATTGCTCGTTCCCAACGGCCCAGCTAGCGATATACACATATACGTGCTAAATGTTTATCTCGCAGGACAATGAGAGATATCGCGAGCCGAAAAAATCAAACGGCCGATCGATTTTATCGTGACAATTGAAAAATCGATAGGGGGATTGGAATTATTACACGGAGAGAATTAAAAAGTAATTTTTGTCGTGAATTTCACGGTAAAAATTACCGTGATATATTTCAATGTGTTGACAAGTGAGAAATGCATAATAATTCGTACGCGACAAGTTTTGTTTTAACTCACGTTACAGAAAATTTCAAATACGTAGCTAAAATTTTACTACACAAGAAGGGTAGCGCGCACGATAATTTTTACCGAGAGCACAATACATTTTTCTATAACACTCATTAAATTTTATAATAAATCTTAAAGTAACTGTTATAAAGACGATACTTTTTTATAGACATTTTTCAAAGGCATAAAATAATAAAATGCACAGTAAAATTTCGCTGATATTATATATTTTTTAGATTTAAGTTTTGCGTATTTTGTTACACATGAAAATTGACTAGAAAATCTGGTAAAATTTTCTATCTGAAGAAGAAATTTTATTTTTATTTTCGTGAAAATCTGTGTGTTTACTCAATAATAATAAGCGAA
The DNA here is from genome assembly GCA_963932345.1 of Ophion ventricosus. NCBI lineage: Eukaryota > Metazoa > Arthropoda > Insecta > Hymenoptera > Ichneumonidae > Ophion > Ophion ventricosus. Next base: position 22,085,523 of record OZ010721.1, on the reverse strand, counting down.
GTTTCAGGGTTGTCATCTGGTTACCGTTACTGCACGGTAATTTTTAACATTTAATTCTCTCAGTGTAAAATTCTTATGATTTTTCCCAATATTTAGAACATTTTTAATTAAATTGTTATAAATATTGGGAAGTCTCATCACATTTAAAATTCATTTCAAATTATTATTTTTTTTTATAATCAAAAAGATTTTAAGGAGTTATTTTTCGGAAAATATTCAAAATATTTTCAAATATATATTTTTTGTCAAATGAATTATTCAAAATGAATTTCCGAAAAAAAAAATCTTTAAAATATTCGAATTGTTTGTGAAAAAGAGAAGTTCATTCTCACACTCTCGCGTACAATGTCGACCGGAAGCCGAAGATTCAAGATTAGTCGAGTGCGCGTGTTTTTGCTCGGAAAAAAAAAAAAGAAAAAAATCGGTACGTTGGGAGTTTCGTGTCGTCATTGACGTGTCACACGTGTACCTGGTGTGGTCGAGGTTCTCGGTGTCCTCGGTGTTCCCGGTATCTCGAAGTCTCCCTCGGCGACTGTCTCGTTCCAGGACACGGTTCTCAGTGGTCCTGGCTTTTTCGTTGCTTGCGATTGTTCCCTCGCCTCGTCCTCGACGATCGGGCTTACGCTGCTCCTACCGTTCATCATCTTCGCTGCTGTTTATTCCTCTTGCCGTGTTCTTACACGATAATCGACGGTTCGCCGAAATGTTCTTTTTTGTTTTTTTTTTTTGCTCGCAACAGATATTTGCCCGATCCAATCTGAAAAGTTACGTTGAATGTCTCGATGTTGTAAGGCTGATGAAAAATAGTTTTGGCCTGTAGTCGAATGGGCAAGACCAAAACGATGAGGTTGGAGAAAAAAAAAAATATTTGCTAATAAAGAAATGAAGAAAAGACGTGAAGAATAAAGGAGAAACTTTTTCGTATGAATTTTAGCTTCGGGCTATATACGTGGGATAATATCGCGGATTGGATTGATCGTGAGTCACCGCGAGGTTGTACGATCGTTGAAGCAAACTCAACGGACCTCAAGGATACGTCGGATTTACCGATCGTCTCGACACGAGGATCTCTGTGAAATTAGAACGCCGTGTCGTTCGAGACGCGATTAGCGCACTCTTCGAATTTACAAGGAGAGAAACGGCTTGGCAGCGTGAGACGTTCTTCCTTCGTTACGATTAAATTGTGTATAAGAGATCGGTTTTTTTTCAAGTAGAACCGGTCGATTGTCCTTGAATTTTGGAGAAACGAGATGACGACGGACTATAATTGTTCGCAGCTCATTGAGCTATCGTCCACGAGGTGTTTTGTTGCGTCGATTACGTTCGCGCATCGAGTAACATGACAAACGAATGGTAGAAAAAAAAAATATGTGAGAACAGGCACGAACGACGCGACTTTTACGAATGACGATTTGAGCTTCGTGATTTTGCAAATTTTACCGGGCCTATTCACGAAAAAGCGCTCATTGATTTCCATTGACACTTTTGTGTCGAGAACGCGTGTATTTGTGTATCAAGATTAAGGCCTTATGTACGCGGAAAATTTCAAAATTTTTCATTTTTCTTTATTTTTCACTCCATTGGCCTGAACGGTTAAGAATATTTTAAGCTTTACAGAATTGAAAAATTCCAAAAATTGTTTAATTTACAGCACTTAGAGCGCGTAATAGATAACGCGCGGCGCGCCCGACCGCCAACTTCAAAGCCGTTTTTCCACGATTCACTTTTTTGAAACTTGTGAAAGTTCTAACTCTCGAACGAAGGTTCAGATCGCTTTGAAATTTTTACAAAATATTCTTAGTATCATCACCTATCGTGTGAACCACAGAAACAAAAATTTCAATGACACAAAAAAATAAAAATAAAATACCGACAGAAAATTGAGTAAAAAAATGTTAAGTTTAGAATTTTTATTACAATAATTTTTTTTAAAATAATATTGTTGGTTCACACTGAAGATACGTTCATTATGCAATTATAAATTGGTTCATTTTTTTTTTTCAGACACCCACATCGATGCCGAGAACTTTCACCATCAACGCGCGCGCGCAAAAAAAAATACATTGCTTTATTATGTTATATCTTCGCCGTTTGTTAATATTTCTGATTTTTTTTTTTTACATATACTCAACCATGTGCATAAATGATCTGTAAAAAAAATGTTGTCAATATATGCGTCATTTTTTTTCTAACCGCGTCTAGAAAAGTACCTTCGAAAATCGGCGAAATCGCGTATATAAGGCCTTAAACGCGATTATCTCAGAATCGTCTTTTTCGAGAAACACCTCTGCGGTGGACACGATTACGAAAAAAAAACTATTAAACCGATCCATACCAAATTCATACGACTTATTTATTGTAATAGCTAGGACCTGGACGAAGGATTTTGAATTTTGTTAAGAAAAAAAATTTGTAAGAAAAAAACTTAAAATTTGACACTTCGAAGAATGAATTTTTTGTTAAAATTATCGTCATTATTAAAAAAATCCACATTTTTACAAATCCTTCGTCCAGGTCCAAGCCAATGCAATATAATAATGAAATCTTTTTCAAATTCTGATTTGTCATGTCCACTGCAACTGATGCTCAAAAGTAGGCGCTCCTGGAAGACTGCTGGAGTTCCGCGATTTTGAAATATTTTTTGAATAAAAAAAAATTGTACAAGTACATAAAAATATGTACTAATCGATGTTGTTCACAGTTTTTCAATAAACATTTAGTGTCCCGTCGAATAAAAAAATCAAGAAAATCACGTCCCTTCGCCCGCTACAATTGTATACAAGGCCTGAATTAATGCATGAAATAAATTGAAAAAATTACCCGTCATGTATGAAAATATGAATAAATTATTGTCAGAGTTCCGGAAATGTCCGTTCTTTTTTTATCACAATAAAAAAAAATCCACAAAATCATTTAATTTTCAGTCTCCTAAAGTGGTTGCCCGCCTTAAATCTATTTTTACATAATTCCGGCACAATTAGGTACAATAACTCGACGAATCCTAATTCCCCTAACTGTCATCTGCTTTTGAAATGCGCGCGAATTATCGAGAATATCCGAACGATGAAAACCGTACGAAAGTGTCATTTTTCGTCACGCACTTTTCATATCATCCTGCATATCTTCAATTCGTATTCTTCAAATCTATTACACGATTAAAAAAAAAAATGTAATCTCCCGTCAATTTTTCCTTCTTCGTACCGTTCTCAATAATACGGAAATGTGAAGAAAAAAGAAAGAAAAAAACAACCAAGCCCTTTAGAGTTCTCATGCAACTGAAAAGTTAGCCTATTCTCGATAGAACTCAAGGAAACCAAAGTAAGATCACACGTGCAAATGTTACTCACGAAATTTGTTCAAATGTAGCGCACAATCGTGAGTCAAATGTCTCACGAGAATTTTAGATTACCAAAAGTGTCAAAGTCACAATTGTCATGCAACGTGTGGAATAAAACAAAAACTGTGGGTATGTTTTTGAAACGAATGTGGATTGCATGTGAGAATGCGAAAGACTCGGGACAGAAGAAAACGAGGGACGCGTACGCGAAGCGAAATTACACAACGGAGACTACCGAATCACACGAGGTCGCTCGTACGAGTGACGCCGTCAGACTGAAACGTAGCAGTACGCGTAACGTTTTATCCGAAATTCGAGTTCCGTGTTTTGTGCCCCGTGCGTTCGCGCGCTGCACACACATAGTTCGCGCGCTGTGTGCCTGGAACACGCGTTCGCCACCCGCGCGCACCCGCGAGCGCTCTGTTGCGCGGACAGAGGAAAATACATATGACTGCTAACCCTTCTCCCGTCTCTCCAACCACGCCGACATCACAACCGTACTCTCTCTTCTCTTTCTCTCTCGCTCTCTCTCTCTCTCTCCTCTCTCTCTCTCTCTCTCTCTCTCTCTCTCTCTCTCTCTCTCTCCCTCCCCCCCCCCCCCTCTCCTCTCTCTCTCTCTCTCTCTTCTCTCTCTCCTCTCTCTTCTCTCTCTCTCTCTCTCTCTCTCTCTCTCTCTCTCCCTCCCCCCCCCCTCCCTCTCTCTCTCTCTCTCTCTCTCTCTCTCTCTCTCTCTCTCTCTCTCTCCTCTCTCCCTCTCTCCCTCTCTCCCTCTCTCCCTCTCTCCCTCAGTACAGCTTGGAACGTAAGACGTAAGTAAAGAATGCACGTGTTGCAGCCGGGTTTTTCACCCTGGCTGTCTGAAATTATATTTAATTGCTTCTTTCGTGCAGGATTGTTGCAAATTGAGTTTCTCGTCAACCTTAATCGACCTCACATTGATTTGCAATCTTCCACGAGCTCCACTCTCGACATTGACGATCAACAATCTCATGTTTTATCGATGCACCTTTGGCCACCTCATCGCATTTCTTAGGTTCAAATATTGAAAGCATACTTCATAAGATTGTTGACATGCAAGAATCCACAAACTCAGAAATCAAGGGCTTTAGGGAAAATCAAAATCAAATTAACAATGAGTTTCGTTCCTTGCTCGAGAAAATACCAGCATTAGAGTCGACTGTCACCAATCATGCTACTATGATCGAGAAATTGGAACTTTCAAACAATCAACTAAGATCGGAGGTTTCGGCCTTGCGAGATAAATTAGAAAATAATGTGGATAACACTATTATTGTCTCGGGTGTTCCATCTCAAGATGATCTTACACCGCTCGACCTAATCAAATCCATTTTTGACGCAATAGGCGCTTCTGCTTTGTCATCACACATTCTTGAAGTGCGTAAGCTTCCCTCACGTTCACTCGGTGCAGTGGGGGATGAAGCATCAACAAAAAATTTAAGGTATCATATCTGGTCTCGCTGACTACTAACTCAGTGCGAAATGCCCTCATTAATAAAAAACGAGCAAAACGTGACTTGAAGTGGGGGGAGGTTGCCCCGAATAGCTCAACTGGAATAAAGAATTTTAACATCTTTGTAAATGAGATGCTTCCCGCATCCACGTACAAACTTCTTCGTGCCGCAAAGAGCAAATCTTCGGAATTGGATTTAAATATGTTTGGGCAAAAAAACAGTGAGGTTTATATGAGAAAATCAGATGGCCAATCTCGTATACTAATAAAAAAACGTATCTGACTTAGAAAAACTGTGACTTGCTAACAATAATCGCGAACCTGTGATTGCTTCGTCATCGCTCCCGCTTACCACTTCGGTAAAGTTAGTTGTAAAATCGGATTCGTTTCTTAAAGTAGCGCAATTCAACGCATGCTCACTATTAGCTCACATAGATCTTATCAGACATAAAGTGCTCACTCACAAATACCACATTGTTTCAATTTCTGAGTCCTGGTTGCACTCTCATATAGATGATTCGCTGGTGAATTTAGACGGTTATTTCATTTTACGTAATGATAGGGAGGGAAAAGAAGGTGGGGGCGTTGCTGTCTACATAAAACTGCTCTCTCAAGGCTCGGATATTGTCGAAGTCTCCCAGCTTGTTTTCAAATGCACCGGAATATCTACTTTTAAATATCTTCCAAGATGGAGCTGACTTCCCTGTTGTTTGCGTCGGTTTACAGGCGTCCTAAGGGACAAATGTTAAATGATCTGGTCGATGATTTATCTAATTACTCCCACTCTTTCAGAAACATTATAATTGCAGGCGACTCAAATTGTAATTTGATTAACAACAACTTTGAATCCACTTATTTAAAAGATTTTGCGTTCTCTTCAGCTTTTTCCATTCTGGATACTGGTGCCACGTTCCACACTTCCTCGTGTGATTCTTGGTTGGATGTCATCTTGGTAGATGACCGTACCAAAGTACCTACGTTTCCAAATCCTCGTGGCCATTCATAAATGGTCACGACCTTCTCGAGTTCTCTTACGCCTTTCAACTTTCTGAGACAAAATCCGTTCTTCTTACGAGGCGTTGCATTGCGTCTTTTAACGCCGCCCAGTATATCAAAACCATGGAGTCATACCTTAACAGTCTTTATGCAGTGGATCTAATTAATTCATCCGGTGACTTAGACTCTAAAGTCTGTGCGTTTTCCGGTGCCGTGAGGAGTGCAATGGATGAGCATGCTCCCTGGAGATCGTTTGTTGCTTCTAAACCACCTACTCCCTGGCTCACGGAAGCGTTACCGACATCGCATATCTATTAGAGATCGCCTCTACAAATCTGCAAAACGAGCAAATAGCCTACTAGGTTTCGCCTCAGTACAGGTCTTTTCGTGATGCTCTTACTATTGATTTACGAATAGCGAAAAGTAATTATTATCAACTGAGACTTGCTTCCATCAGTGATCCCGCAAGTCTCTGGAAGGAGCTAAAAAGACTGGGTCTAGTGAAGTCACTAGATTCATCTCCTTTAAATTTCTTTTCACCCGATGAGCTTAATGCGTTCTATGCGTCTGTCTCCGTATCCTATAATAAGCATGATCTCGCGAATATCTCTGAATTCACGTCAAATTTATCGACTCTATCTAGAGTTACAAACTTTGCATTCTCACCCGTTGATGCTGCTAAAGTACGGCTGTATTTGTCATCGTTAGGGTCTTCCTCACTTACTACCGGGCCAGACGGCATATCATCTTTCAGTTTATCCAATGCTACTCCTCTCATTGTAAATTACCTCACGGACATTTTAACGATGCTATTAGATTCAAAACGTTCCCCTCGGAATGGAAAAAAGCTTACATTCGTCCACTACTTAAGACCAAATCACCTTCTTCTCCGTCAGACACTCGGCCAATAGCCACCCTTTCCGAAGTTTCCAAGATATTTGAGCGTATTCTTAAAGACCAGATTGTAAACTACCTAGAAACTAACAATCTTCTAGATTCCATGCAATCAGCATACAGAGTGGGATACTCCACCCAAACTGCGCTTATCAAGGTCTGTGAAGACGTTAGACGAGCAATTGACTCTGGAAAACTCACCATTCTTGTTCTTTTGATTTTTCAAAAGCTTTCGATAAAGTACCTCACTCATTACTCTTAAAAAAACTACATAGCTTAGGATTTGCTCTTTCGGCTCTGGATCTCATCCGATCTTACATCTCAGGTCGGTCCCAAGCAGTACTAGATTAAATGGCGTTTGCTCAAACTGGTTAGAAACGAATCTTGGAGTGCCTCAGGGCTCTGTCCTTGGTCCTTTATTATTTTCTCTATTTTTAAATGACTTGTCTCAAGGTCTAAATTACACAAAACACATAGTATTTGCGGACGATACCCAAATCTATCGTCACTGTCTCCCACACGAGCTTCAAGAGTCCCTTCACTTGGTGAATATCGATGTACGTGCTATTCAAGTTTTTGCTACTGCTAATGAACTGTTACTTAATCCAAACAAGTCCAAGGTGATCATAATTGGTAGTAATGCCCGGGTTAAAGCTCTTAATCTCGATGAACTTCCTCCTATTTTGATCAATGATTCACTAATACCTTATGTTCTGATTGTCGCAACTTAGGCCTAATTATTAATTCCTCCTTCACTTGGAACAAACAAATAGCCACAGTGTGTCGAGATGTTCCATGGAATCTACACAAACTCAAATATCACAGGAACTCCATTCCCGCAAATTTAAAATCTAAGCTCATTACGTCTTAATTTTTCCCAAGTTGGATTATTGTTCAATTGTGTACAATGATCTCACTGAGACTCTCAATACAAAACTCCAGAAGCTCATGAATTGTTGCATACGCTTTGTTTTTGATCTGCGCAAACATCAGCACATCACTCCATACAGATTACAGCTTAAATGGCTCTCAGTGAAAAATAGGCGTATTTATTTCCTTGGAATTCTAGCCTATAGAGTCTTAAATGAAAACGTTCCAAATTACTTGAAGGAATTATTTGTATTAGTTGGTC